>CM044014.1:28406449-28766449 GCA_024085815.1 Flaveria linearis
AAATCCGCTAACGGGTTTTACCGTCAGGCGTGTGACATAACCAGGATCTCAGATAAGCATCAGGTACACCAAACGACTCGAAAATTACAAATCATTTATGTCGCTTAATTTTAATGAAACAAACCAAAATTATTTAAGTATTGCGGAAGCGTAAACGAAAAACATTTAACAGCGGTTTTAGAACACGCGAACCCGCGTCCAATCCGATTTATGTAAAGTAAATGCAAATTAAATCTTGAAAACAGTTTGTGATGAATGCGGAATGACATGCGGTAGATGCTGTGCTCCTAGACGTGTCACATCAATGTCCTGAGAGAAACATGCAAAATCTCAGTACAATACTGGTGAGTTCACAGTTTTATCAGAAAACAGTAATTATCAGTAATGAAATCCCCGGATTGTGTAATCCGTCAAGTATGTAATTCCCGGATTATGTAATCCGTCAAATATAATGAAATCCCCGGATCTATTAATCCGATAAGTATAATGAAATCCCCGGATTTATCAATCCGATAAGTATAATGAAATCCCCGGATTTATCAATCCGATAAGTATAATGAAATCCCCGGATTTATCAATCCGATAAGTATAATGAAAACCCCCGGATTTAATCCGATAAGTATAATGAAAATCCCCGGATTTATCAATCCGATAAGTATCCCGGATTAGTAATTAAAGCATATAATGGGTAGCTAGTCCATAATGATCACTATGTGTATGAAGTCGCGACCGAGCTGACACGTAATCAATAGTAATAAAGTATGCCCGCTGTGGATCCCACACCACAACACTGTAAACAGGCTGACCATTCACCCGTTAGACCTCCAGTCTAGCTAGCGCGACTAGCCCGGGTGGGGCGTGTCAAACCCAAGTAGATCTACCAACAATCACCTCGCTATTTGCATATTAACGGTCCGAAGGGCGGTATAACACCATAGTATCATGTACATATGCAGTATTACAGAAAACCCAATGTAATGTAACGTTTATGAAAGCAGCATGTTTCTCTCCCCCAAAAAGAGTATTAGTAAAATGGGCTGTAAACTCACCTGGTATGCTTATATCAATTCAGAGGTCAATGAAGAAAAGTGATGATCACCCACAAAGCAATCCTAATTAGAACATATGAGATTCATGTTTAGAATTAACACGACGTCATTACATGCGTGCGGTTGAGCTCTTTAGTTAACCTAAAGTTAACGATTAGTATGATTATTGTATCTTAGCTTTTTGTACAAGTATCAGTTGTCATGTGCTAATTTATGCAAATTAGATTAATCATGTTCTTATCCGTAATGTTTTTAGTACCATAATTGTAACAATGATTGTTGATTTGGAGATTTAGATCTTTATAGATGATTATCATTGATGACATTATCCATATGAGAGAAAGTTATACCACAATGTGTATATATATATATATATATATTAAGTTTTTCAAGCTTTAATAATCATACTTTCTTAAATATAGTTGCTTAATTGTTAGCTTGTTATAACTACTTCTCATAAACAGATGCACATCTTTACCTAGGTTTATACATAGAGTCTTATTTTCATCAACTTTAGTAGTAATATTATCTTCCCGAGAATGATATTTATTTTGATGACAAATCTATAATTATTGTTATAAATTATATCCATTGGCGTTCATTTTCATCTTTATAATTTATGTATTTCTATTATTAGAGCTCAAATAACACGCATATAGATTATACTTAAAATTCAAATGCGTTACGCGTGCGATTATACCTTCCACTTGATTCACGTTCGTTAACCCACTCGCATGGCTCTCGGCCTCATCATGATCTGTCGTTGACTGCCCGTTGACCTCGGTTGACCGCGCTTGACCGACACCCAACACGCCACCATATCATTCTAACACCATAACCCCCATTATCAACTACAACAACCCCAGCCATACCATCGATCAGCACCGCTATACCACCACTTAAACATCATTTCAACCATGACTTTCACAATCAGCCTAACCGAATTCTAGACAACCATCAAAGCAGCCAATATCAACCATAACAAACAACAACACAACCCCAATCACAGATTACCTCACTATTACTGTTGTTTTGCAACCATTACCCAAATACCAACCACAATTTCAGCCAAATCCTAAGGATTTCATCTAAAACCCAACATGCAATCCACATGAACAACATCAAACTGCTGCATTCCACCTCGAACAACATCAACCACCACAACCCACCATCAATCGGGTGTTGTGGTTGTTTTTCTGCCATGAACCACCATCAATCTACATCAGCAGCCGCCAACATCACAACCACAGCAACATGCAGCCCACAATCATAGTAATTTGCGGTTTGTAGCCCAAGAAAACAAGGGAAGAATGGACTAATCGGTTCTAGGGGTACCTTACCGAGAAAGAGAGACAGTGGGGCGGTCTGGGACACCTTCGGGTGCCCCCTTTCCTTCGTGACCATCGGCTGTCGCCCCGGTGGTGAGGGAACCACCACAACAATACCACCACCATCGCGATCGCATACCACCATCATCACCATCGCGACCGCCACAGCCTCCAACACCACCGTCGGCTTGCCATCTCCACCCTCGCTGTCACACCGCTGTCGCAGCCACAATCGACAACCACTATCATCGCCAATCGACATCATAGCCTCTCCACCATGAACCCTCGGCAACCATCTCCTCGACATCGACCTGCAACCGCCATTTTGCCTTCGATTCGTGTCACTAGGTTGCGTTTCGCGAGAAATTGAGGCCACCACAGTGCTCGGCCCATCGAGGGGAGTCGTCGGAGGGGGGTTTCCACGCCGGCACTCGCCGCCGAGGAGTTTCACCGGCGACCGGTGGTCGGCCGGATCGAAGAGAAGCAGGGGGGGTGGCGACCGCCTCTCCCTCTCTTTTCTGATTTTTTTGAAACCCTAAAATGTGGTAAGTGTGGTTTATATATGGGTTTTTAAATGATGGGTTCGTTAATTGTTCGGTTCGCACGCGTTCGGATAGCCTTTTTACGTAACATAGTAAATTTTATTTCCCGTTAGTTTTCGGTTGTACAATACGTTATAAATACTCTAAGATTATAAATTTTATTCATATTAGAAACCTACCGAATGTTTAAACGAGGTCGTAGTTTGACGCGTATTTAACACATTTAGCGATTTTATGCGTTTTTATCGAATAAGTGATATTATGATCATTTTAGAGTCGAATTGTACGCAATTTAGCATTAGAATGATTTTGTTCGTTAACTTCCCATGTCAGTCACGTTAAAGCTTTATCTGACGAATTCTCGTTTTTACCAGATCGTAACCCGGTTCGCGTCACGGTCGCGTTTCGGAACGCATTATCCCGGACAACGTACCATTCATCAAATTTAATATGTTATGATAGTAAGCAATTATTAGATAAATATTTACGGAGTTACGAGATTCGGTCGTCATAACAGACGTCAGTTAAATACCGGTGAAACCGGTTTTTCGCGTTTCGCTTACGAATTTCTATTGTTTATGCTTGATTGATGAAAAATCTTTCAACAAGAATTATTTATGATATTGTTAGTATTAACAAGGATTTAAATTGGATGACAAACCATTATAAGGAATTCTGATGGAATTCAGACGTTAGTATGCGTTAAATTGCTGGATTTTACCCGGTATGGGTTCTGAATCCGTTTTCAGTTTGGATCTTTTCCATAGTTGTTTCAAATCACATAAGAATTCTTTGTTTCATGGCTTCTCCTTTAATTAGTTCGTAAATGTGCATTTGGGCCTTAAATGGGACTTTTTATAAGTTAGGACCCTTATTGGGCTTATTGGGCCCAAAAAGGCTAGTTTCGTTTTGCAAGATTTCTTTGGTAAGCCCAAATCATTCCGGACATTTATTGGGTCCTATAATACAGTAAGTATTCTAATTTGGCTAGATTCCAGAGGTGTTACATTCTCCCCTCCTTTAAGAAATTTCGTCCTCGAAATTTTAGTATTGCTGACATTGTTTTCCGAGTGTAATACACTCATAGTATGAGCCTTAAGAGTTTAAAGCTATTCAGCTGAGCATTCCAGGATGAAAGTTGTTGATTATGTTTCGAATAATTGGTTCGTCTAGATTCAAGTAAGTATCCTGATGTTTGAACATGCTTGTCAAAACTAGTGAGTTGTCTCATGCATAGATATTTGGATTCAGTACTCGATTAGTTGAAAGCTGTACAGATTTTGACAAGAAAAGGTGTTCCACTGTGGTTCATTACACCGTCCCGCTAGATAAATCTAGCAAGGAGGCGAACACAAAACTCTCGGCGGTATTTCCGTCCTCACGGAGAATCTTATGAAAGATTGTGAAGAATCAGATTTTTTGTGCGAATGACTTCAATTAGTTGTAATAGTCGAGTTGGCTATACGTCACTATCAGTCTCATTAGAATACTAAGGTAATCGGTCATAAGATGTCATAGATTAAAGACTTCAGTTCAAGGAGGATTTGGGTTCCCCAAGAGTACAGATTAATATCTAGAACTAGCGCACTTATTCTGGCCAAGTTAAATCTAGAAAGTTTTCATGACTGATAGGAATGAAGAATACCTTAACCTTCCTACTCCAGGAACAATACTGTATATAATAATCTCAGTCTTCGAGTAGTTCCATACATCTTAACTTACGCATGTCGAGAGTTTTCCCATCTAGGATATGTCATAAGCGTTTGTGAATTGACGTTGGAAGAATTCGCAAGTTTCAGATGCGATGTAGGTAATGGCAATAGAGGATAAGCCTAACTGTAGGCTATCAGCATTTATCAAAAGCAACGATGTGTTTACTTAATTATATAGCTGGGTTTTAGATGGGGTATCCAAATGTTGCAAATTAGATTAATCATGTACATCTGTTTATGATTATATATATATATACGCCAACACCTTTATACACATACCCACAACAGTAACACGCACCTACCAGTTGAATTTACCTGAAGAACTCAGGGGGATACACGATGTGTTTCACGTATCCAATCTGAGGAAATGTCTATCTGATGAATCATTGATCGTGCCATTGGAAGAATTAAAAATAGATGACCAATTACATTTCATTGAAGAACCAGTAGAGATCATGGATCGAGAAGTCAAACCCTAAAACGTAGCAAGATCCCTATCGTGCGTGTTAGGTGGAACTCAAAGCGTGGACCAGAGTTTACCTGGGAACGCAAAGATCAAATGCAAAAGAAGTATCCACAACTGTTCAACGATCGAACTTCCAATTCCTGAAATACAGTTGTAAGATATCTTGTCCTTCAATTTCGGGATAAAAATCCCTTCAACATGATGATAATGTCGCAACTTTTGCAAAACCTTAGGAAGCTTTACGTTCCTTTATTTTAAATTTATTCCTAATCTCTCGGAAACCTTAGCACGTCTACGTGCTGGATAACCAAATAGGTTGCTCACAATGCTTTGTTTACTCACTATATACATGACCTAGTATTCCAATTTTCGGGACGAAAATTTCTGCAACTAGGGATGATGTGACAACCCGTATTTTTTTTTTTTTACATTGTTCCGCTATATCGCCAATTTATAATTAAATAAATTTAATTATCATTATTATTAGTACTTAATTCTAATTAACCTTAATTAAAATTTACTAATATCCCCAAAATGGAAATCCCTTAAACTTGGGGGACTAGAATTGACACATGGCCAAACTTCTTTTCTAACCTACCCCCCCCTCATCCTCACCGCCTCTTCTCTGTTTCTTTTTCCTTAATCGACCCCCTCCCCCTCACCGAGTCCCCCTCACTGATTTCCCCTCATCCTCACCGCCCCTTCCTCTCACAACCGACCCCATACCACGTTTTCAACAATTCGGGAACTCTAACAACTTGAAATCATTGTGGCTACCTCCTCCCCTTTATTCGACAGAAAACTCTCCTCCTCGCAGCCCCTCTCGACTTCGGTAGCCCTCCTTTGTGGCCGAGCAACCTTTACACCAAATCAACTCCCTCCGTCTCCGATCTAGGGAACCGCAGCCACGAACGTGTGCGAATTTGTTAGTATTTCGTTCGGTATGTTCATCGATTATTATCCTTATTCAATACATTACGGTTTCGAGTTTCGGGTCGTGGTAGTGGGTTTCAATCGGGTTCGGTGGATAGATTTGGTCAAGGGGTACATCCGTGAGGGTGTGGGTTGTTTTGGTCCTGTGCGGTATACGCCCGAGAACACACACAACCACTGAAGGCTGCTGTGCGTTCGTGCAAAAAGGGAGCAGGGGAGGCGGGGGGCTACAATTAAACTGCTGAGTATATATATATATGTATGTGTGCTGTGTATGTTTGTATGTAAATAATCTGTACATGTATGTATGTGTGTTGTGTATGTTTGTATGTAAATAATCTGCGTATGTATGTATGTGTGCTGCGTATGTAGGTATGTATATATTCTGCGTATGTATGTATCTGTATGTTTTCCTGCGTATGTATGTATGTATATATTCTGCGTATGTATGTATGTCGTTATATATATATATGTATGTTTCTGCAATGTGTATATATATGTTAATTATGCTTCTGCGCTGAACTAATTGTATCTATATTTGTATATATGATTGTATATATGTATACATATGTGTGCAGCGGGTAGAATCAAGAGGAGTAGTTTGTGTTTGGATTCTCGAGTAGATGCGTGTTACTGTTGTGGGTATGTGTATAAAGGTGTGTGCCCATGTGAACCTATATATATATATTGGATGTAGGTAGTGCAAATATTTTGAATGTATTAAAGTGTGTGGCAGTGTATATGCACTCATGTGTGTGCTCATGTGCGTGCACATGTGTGTGTTATGTACGATCTATGTGTGTATATGTTTTGAATAATTAAATTTTTGTCTAGATGACACTAATGGAATTCTCCTTAATCAAGATCCAAATGATTTAATTGTGAGGGACAACTTCTGATCCAATAATTGTGATGATGGTAGGCTTAATTGAGTGTGATTTCGATGATGGATGTGTGTTGCTATGTATGGATATTTTTCAGCCATGTGTGAGTGTTCTTAGTGCATGATGATTCGGATAATTTGATTTTGCATATGAAATGTGTATATGTGAGCGTGTGTGTGTGGGTATATATATATATATATATAATATATATATATATATATATATATATATACACACACACGCATATTAGTCCTGGTACATGTGTATGCAATTACCTTGAATAAAATGCTTATGTGTGTTATCTTATATAGTATAAAATATGCATGAAGGGATGTGAATTGCATACTACATATAAAATATATGTATATATATAATTGTGTCACGAGGGACCGTTATGCTTTGAGTGGTGTAAGGCGTGTATAATCAAACGTTTGGGTTTATTATAAAAATATGAAGAGTACTTTCATGAATGGTCTGGTGTAGGCGTGAATAAATAGGGTTTAGGCTTGTGAGAGTTTGTGTATGCTTTTTCCTTGTTTGGGATTAGGTGTAAACATTGTTGCAGACCTGGTACCCGAGTCGTGAAACGCGAAACCGTACGATCACCTTATTGATATTTAATATTAATTGAATATTAAATGAAACTCAGGTTAATTGAAACCCGATCATTTGTGCTTACATTTTTGTTGCAACGCATTCAAGGTGAGTTTACAGCCCCACTTTTACTTTATACTCTTTTTGGGGGAGAGAAACATGCTGCTTTCATAAACATTACATTACATTGGGTTTTTCTGTAATACTGCATATGTACATGATACTATGGTGTTATACCGCCCTTCGGACGTTAATATGCAAATAGCGAGGTGATTGTTAGTAGATCTACTTGGTTTGACACGCCCCACCCGGGCTAGTCGCGCTAGCTAGACTGGAGGTCTAACGGTGAATGGTCAGCCTGTTTTACAGTGTAGTGGTGTGGGATCCACAACCGGGCATACTTTATTACTATTGATTACGTGTCAGCTCGGTCGCGACTTCATACACATAGTGATCATCATGGGCTGGCTACCCATTATATGCTTTGATTACAAAACCTGGAATTACATTACTGATACTTAGTGTTTTGATAAACCTGTGAACTCACCAGTCTTGTACTGACTTTTGCATGTTTTCTCTCAGGACATTGAAATGGCACGTTTAGGAGCACAGCATCCACTGCATGTCATTCCACTTTTATCCCAACTGTTTTCAAGATTTAATTTCATGTAATCTACATAAATAGGATTGGATGCGTGTTTGCATGTTCCAAAACTACTATTAAATGTTTTCCTGTTTTCGCTTCCGCACTACTTAAATATATTTGGTTTGTTTCGTTAAAATTAAGCAACTTATATGATTTGTAATTATCGAGTCGTTTGGTGTAACTGATGCTTATCTGAGATCCTGGTTATGTCACACGCCTGACGGTAAAACCCCGTACGTGGAAAATGAGGGTGTGACAGATTGGTATCAGAGCCACTCCTGTGCCGTTCGGGGTGTGGGACATACCTCACCAAGGATGGTGACTTCTCGGGCTCATCGAGGACGATGAGTCCAAACAGGGGGTGCTTTTGACACCCTACACATATCCCACATCGGCCGTGGACAGAAGAGATTCCTGGTTCATAAGGAATGTCTGGCCTCTAATATCAACAACGCGTTTTGGGCGTATTGGCTGTGGATGAGAGGAGAACTCCACAGTTAAGCGTGCTCAGGTGGGAGCAATCCAGGGATGGGTGACCTCCCTGGGAAGTTTTCACCCGGGCAACCAAAAGCAAATCCGTGAGCTCCTCGTGGGCGAAGCGGACAATATTGTTGGTGTGAGAGGCCGGGTGTTACAGAATGGTGGAGCAATCTGTCACACCCTCAAAATCCGCTAACGGGTTTTTACCGTCAGGCGTGTGACATAACCAGGATCTCAGATAAGCATCAGTTACACCAAACGACTCGAAAATTACAAATCATTTATGTCGCTTATTTTAATGAAACAAACCAAAATTATTTAAGTATTGCGGAAGCATAAACAGAAAAACATTTAACAGCGGTTTTAGAACACGCGAACCCGCGTCCAATCCGATTTATGTAAAGTAAATGCAAATTAAATCTTGAAAACAGTTTGTGATGAATGCGGAATGACATGCGGTAGATGCTGTGCTCCTAGACGTGTCACATCAATGTCCTGAGAGAAAACATGCAAAATCTCAGTACAAGACTGGTGAGTTCACAGGTTTATCAGAAAACAGTAATTATCAGTAATGAAATCCCCGGATTGTGTAATCCGTCAAGTATGTAATTCCCGGATTATGTAATCCGTCAAATATAATGAAATCCCCGGATCTATTAATCCGATAAGTATAATGAAATCCCCGGATTTATCAATCCGATAAGTATAATGAAATCCCCGGATTTATCAATCCGATAAGTATAATGAAATCCCCGGATTTATCAATCCGATAAGTATAATGAAAACCCCCGGATTTATCAATCCGATAAGTATAATGAAAATCCCCGGATTTATCAATCCGATAAGTATCCCGGATTAGTAATTAAAGCATATAATGGGTAGCTAGTCCATAATGATCACTATGTGTATGAAGTCGCGACCGAGCTGACACGTAATCAATAGTAATAAAGTATGCCCGGCTGTAGATCCCACACCACAACACTGTAAACACAGGCTGACCATTCACCCGTTAGACCTCCAGTCTAGCTAGCGCGACTAGCCCGGGTGGGGCGTGTCAAACCCAAGTAGATCTACCAACAATCACCTCGCTATTTGCATATTAACGGTCCGAAGGGCGGTATAACACCATAGTATCATGTACATATGCAGTATTACAGAAAAACCCAATGTAATGTAACGTTTATGAAAGCAGCATGTTTCTCTCCCCCAAAAAGAGTATTAAGTAAAATGGGGCTGTAAACTCACCTGGTATGCTTATATCAATTCAGAGGTCAATGAAGAAAAGTGATGATCACCCACAAAGCAATCCTAATTAGAACATATGAGATTCATGTTTAGAATTAACACGACGTCATTACATGCGTGCGGTTGAGCTCTTTAGTTAACCTAAAGTTAACGATTAGTATGATTATTGTATCTTAGCTTTTTGTACAAGTATCAGTTGTCATGTGCTAATTTATGCAAATTAGATTAATCAATGTTCTTATCCGAGTAATGATTTTTAGTACCATAATTGTAACAATGATTTGTTGATTTGGAGATTTAGATCTTTATAGATGATTATCATTGATGACATTATCCATATGAGAGAAAGTTATACCACAATGTGTATATATATATATATATATATATATTAAGTTTTTCAAGCTTTAATAATTATACTTTCTTAAATATAAGTTGCTTAATTGTTAGCTTGTTATAACTACTTCTCATAAACAGATGCACATCTTTACCTAGGTTATACATAGAGTCTTATTTTCATCAACTTTAGTAGTAATATTATCTTCCCGAGAATGATATTTATTTTGATGACAAATCTATAATTATTGTTATAAATTATATCCATTGGCGTTCATTTTCATCTTTATAATTTATGTATTTCTATTATTAGAGCTCAATAACACGCATATAGATTATACTTAAAATTCAAATGCGTTACGCGTGCGATTATACCTTCCACTTGATTCACGTTCGTTAACCCACTCGCATGGCTCTCGCCCTCATCATGATCTTGTCGTTGACTGCCCGTTGACCTCGGTTGACCGCGCTTGACCGACACCCACACGCCACCATATCATTCTAACACCATAACCCCCATTATCAACTACAACAACCCCAGCCATACCATCGATCAGCACCGCTATACCACCACTTAAACATCATTTCAACCATGACTTTCACAATCAGCCTAACCGAATTCTAGACAACCATCAAAGCAGCCAATATCAACCATAACAAACAACAACACAACCCCAATCACAGATTACCTCACTATTACTGTTGTTTTGCAACCATTACCCAAATACCAACCATAATTTCAGCCAAATCCTAAGGATTTCATCTAAAACCCAACATGCAATCCACATGAACAACATCAAACTGCTGCATTCCACCTCGAACAACATCAACCACCACACCCACCATCAATCGGGTGTTGTGGTTGTTTTCTGCCATGAACCACCATCAATCTACATCAGCAGCCGCCAACATCACAACCACAGCAACATGCAGCCCACAATCATAGTAATTTGCGGTTTGTAGCCCAAGAAAACAAAGGGAAGAATGACTAATCGGTTCTAGGGGTACCTTACCGAGAAGAGAGACAGTGGGGGCGGTCTGGGACACCTTCGGGTGCCCCCTTTCCTTCGTGACCATCGGCTGTCGCCCCGGTGGTGAGGGAACCACCACAACATACCACCACCATCGCGATCGCATACCACCATCATCACCATCGCGACCGCCACAGCCTCCAACACCACCGTCGGCTTGCCATCTCCACCCTCGCTGTCACACCGCTGTCGCAGCCACAATCGACAACCACTATCATCGCCAATCGACATCATAGCCTCTCCACCATGAACCCTCGGCAACCATCTCCTCGACATCGACCTGCAACCGCCATTTTGCCTTCGATTCGTGTCACTAGGTTGCGTTTCGCGAGAAATTGAGGCCACCACAGTGCTCGGCCCATCGAGGGGAGTCGTCGGAGGGGGGTTCCACGCCGGCACTCGCCGGAGGAGTTCACCGGCGACCGGTGGTCGGCCGGATCGAAGAGAAGCAGGGGGGGGTGGCGACCGCCTCTCCCTCTCTTTCTGATTTTTTTGAAACCCTAAAATGTGGTAAGTGTGGTTTATATATGGGTTTTAAATGATGGGTTCGTTAATTGTTCGGTTCGCACGCGTTCGGATAGCCTTTTTACGTAACATAGTAAATTTTATTTCCCGTTAGTTTCGGTTGTACAATACGTTATAAATACTCTAAGATTATAAATTTTATTCATATTAGAAACCTACCGAATGTTTAAACGAGGTCGTAGTTTGACGCGTATTTAACACATTTAGCGATTTTATGCGTTTTTATCGAATAAGTGATATTATGATCATTTTAGAGTCGAATTGTACGCAATTTAGCATTAGAATGATATTTTGTTCGTTAACTTCCCATGTCAGTCACGTTAAAGCTTTATCTGACGAATTCTCGTTTTTACCAGATCGTAACCCGGTTCGCGTCACGGTCGCGTTTCGGAACGCAGTTATCCCGGACAACGTACCATTCATCAAATTTAATATGTTATGATAGTAAGCAATTATTAGATAAATATTTACGGAGTTACGAGATTCGTTCGTCATAACAGACGTCAGTTAAATACCGTGAAAACCGGTTTTCGCGTTTCGCTTACGAATTTCTATTGTTTATGCTTGATTGATGAAAAATCTTTCAACAAGAATTATTTATGATATTGTTAGTATTAACAAGGATTTAAATTGGATGACAAACCATTATAGGAATTCTGATGGAATTCAGACGTTAGTATGCGTTAAATTGCTGGATTTTACCCGTATGGGTTCTGAATCCGTTTTCAGTTTGGATCTTTTCCATAGTTGTTTCAAATCACATAAGAATTCTTTGTTTCATGGCTTCTCCTTTAATACCTTACCCTAGAACGCTCCATAACGTCGGAAATTCAAGCAAAAAGTCTTACTTCCATATCACGTTGGAACAATCGATATGATTATAAAGGATTGGAATCTAAACAGAGTTACTTGCTTCACGAATAGACCCTCTACAGGGCACAGTTACCTTGTAGAATATGGATCGAGGAAGAGGTCATGTAGAAGGTTGACCTTAATTGGGAAACACTATGAAGAAACAAGTGGAAACGTTTGCAGCAATTCTGTAGCTTAAGACAACAGTTGAGGTTACTGTTAAGGAAATTGAGTTGGAGAATGGAAGAAATACATATATGTGGGGGTACTGAACTTGAAACTTGTATTAAGGAGCTGGTGGAAGGAAAGCAAATTTGATAACTGTTAGATAAACGGATCATAAGACATAGGGTGTCGCCTTGAAGAACCCTGATACACTTGGTGGGGAAAGAATGGAATGCTCCTAATATGGATAGACTATCAAGAGTTGAATAAAGTTACCTAGAGAAGCGATACCCCTTCCCAGAATTGTTAACCTGCTAAATCAGTTGCAAGATACTACATACACCTTAAATGTATCAGCCGAGAAAATAAGTGAAACAATGGTACAAGGCAATCTCCTAGCCACCCGACAATTTAACATGCGAAGGGTTACAATGTACATGAACGGGAACTATGGGGCGCGACTTTTACTAAATAAAAATATGCATTTGGATACCCCATCTGTACTACTCTTCCAACTACCCATTAGAATACTAGTTCAAACACAATAGGGTGATCAATAATCAGTGATAACAACCGCATTGATAAATGTTGATAGCCTACATTAGGCTTATCCTCTATTGCTATTACCTACATCGCATCTGAAACTTGCGAATTCTTCCAACGTCATTCACAAACGCTTATGACATATCCTAGATGGGAAAACTCTCGACATGCGTAAGTTAAGATGTATGGAACTACTCGAAGACTGAGATTATTATATACAGTATTGTTCCTGGAGTAGGAAGGTTAAGGTATTCTTCATTCCTATCAGTCATGAAAACTTTCTAGATTTAACTTGGCCAGAATAAGTGCGCTAGTTCTAGATATTAATCTGTACTCTTGGAGAACCCAAATCCTCCTTGAACTGAAGTCTTTAATCTATGACATCTTATGACCGATTACCTTAGTATTCTAATGAGACTGATAGTGACGTATAGCCAACTCGACTATTACAACTAATTGAAGTCATTCGCACAAAAATCTGATTCTTCACAATCTTTCATAAGATTCTCCGTGAGGACGGAAATACCGCCGAGAGTTTTGTGTTCGCCTCCTTGCTAGATTTATCTAGCGGGACGGTGTAATGAACCACAGTGGAACACCTTTTCTTGTCAAAATCTGTACAGCTTTCAACTAATCGAGTACTGAATCCAAATATCTATGCATGAGACAACTCACTAGTTTTGACAAGCATGTTCAAACATCAGGATACTTACTTGAATCTAGACGAACCCAATTATTCGAAACATAATCAACAACTTTCATCCTGGAATGCTCAGCTGAATAGCTTTAAACTCTTAAGGCTCATACTATGAGTGTATTACACTCGGAAACAATGTCAGCAATACTAAAATTTCGAGGACGAAATTTCTTAAAGGAGGGGAGAATGTAACACCTCTGGAATCTAGCCAAATTAGAATACTTACTGTATTATAGGACCCAATAAATGTCCGGAATGATTTGGGCTTACCAAAGAAATCTTGCAAAACGAAACTAGCCTTTTTGGGCCCAATAAGCCCAATAAGGTCCTAACTTATAAAAAGTCCCATTTAAGGCCCAAATGCACATTTACGAACTAATTAAAGGAGAAGCCATGAAACAAAGAATTCTTATGTGATTTGAAACAACTATGGAAAAGATCCAAACTGAAAACGGATTCAGAACCCATACCGGGTAAAATCCAGCAATTTAACGCATACTAACGTCTGAATTCCATCAGAATTCCTTATAATAGTTTGTCATCCAATTTAAATCCTTGTTAATACTAACAATATCATAAATAATTCTTGTTGAAAGATTTTTCATCAATCAAGCATAAACAATAGAAATTCGTAAGCGAAACGCGAAAACCGGTTTTCACCGGTATTTAACTGACGTCTGTTATGACGACCGAATCTCGTAACTCCGTAAATATTTATCTAATAATTGCTTACTATCATAACATATTAAATTTGATGAATGGTACGTTGTCCGGGATAACTGCGTTCCGAAACGCGACCGTGACGCGAACCGGTTACGATCTGGTAAAAACCGAGAATTCGTCAGATAAAGCTTTAACGTGACTGACATGGGAAGTTAACGAACAAAATATCATTCTAATGCTAAATTGCGTACAATTCGACTCTAAAATGATCATAATATCACTTATTCGATAAAAACGCATAAATCGCTAAATGTGTTAAATACGCGTCAAACTACGACCTCGTTTAAACATTCGGTAGGTTTCTAATATGAATAAAATTTATAATCTTAGAGTATTTATAACGTATTGTACACCGAAACTAACGGGAAATAAAATTTACTATGTTACGTAAAAAGGCTATCCGAACGCGTGCGAACCGAACAATTAACGAACCCATCATTTAAAACCCATATATAAACCACACTTACCACATTTTAGGGTTTCAAAAAAATCAGAAAGAGAGGGAGAGGCGGTCGCCACCCCCCCCCTGCTTCTCTTCGATCCGGCCGACCACCGGTCGCCGGTGAACTCCTCCGGCGAGTGCCGGCGTGGAACCCCCCCTCCGACGACTCCCCTCGATGGGCCGAGCACTGTGGTGGCCTCAATTTCTCGCGAAACGCAACCTAGTGACACGAATCGAAGGCAAAATGGCGGTTGCAGGTCGATGTCGAGGAGATGGTTGCCGAGGGTTCATGGTGGAGAGGCTATGATGTCGATTGGCGATGATAGTGGTTGTCGATTGTGGCTGCGACAGCGGTGTGACAGCGAGGGTGGAGATGGCAAGCCGACGTGGTGTTGGAGGCTGTGGCGGTCGCGATGGTGATGATGGTGGTATGCGATCGCGATGGTGGTGGTATTGTTGTGGTGGTTCCCTCACCACCGGGGCGACAGCCGATGGTCACGAAGGAAAGGGGGCACCCGAAGGTGTCCCAGACCGCCCCCACTGTCTCTCTTTCTCGGTAAGGTACCCCTAGAACCGATTAGTCCATTCTTCCCTTTGTTTTCTTGGGCTACAAACCGCAAATTACTATGATTGTGGCTGCATGTTGCTGTGGTTGTGATGTTGGCGGCTGCTGATGTAGATTGATGGTGGTTCATGGCAGAAAACAACCACAACACCCGATTGATGGTGGGTTGTGGTGGTTGATGTTGTTCGAGGTGGAATGCAGCAGTTTGATGTTGTTCATGTGGATTGCATGTTGGGTTTTAGATGAAATCCTTAGGATTTGGCTGAAATTGTGGTTGGTATTTGGGTAATGGTTGCAAAACAACAGTAATAGTGAGGTAATCTGTGATTGGGGTTGTGTTGTTGTTTGTTATGGTTGATATTGGCTGCTTTGATGGTTGTCTAGAATTCGGTTAGGCTGATTGTGAAAGTCATGGTTGAAATGATGTTTAAGTGGTGGTATAGCGGTGCTGATCGATGGTATGGCTGGGGTTGTTGTAGTTGATAATGGGGTTATGGTGTTAGAATGATATGGTGGCGTGTTGGGTGTCGGTCAAGCGCGGTCAACCGAGGTCAACGGCAGTCAACGACAAGATCATGATGAGGCCGAGAGCCATGCGAGTGGGTTAACGAACGTGAATCAAGTGGAAGGTATAATCGCACGCGTAACGCATTTGAATTTTAAGTATAATCTATATGCGTGTTATTTGAGCTCTAATAATAGAAATACATAAATTATAAAGATGAAAATGAACGCCAATGGATATAATTTATAACAATAATTATAGATTTGTCATCAAAATAAATATCATTCTCGGGAAGATAATATTACTACTAAAGTTGATGAAAATAAGACTCTATGTATAACCTAGGTAAAGATGTGCATCTGTTTATGAGAAGTAGTTATAACAAGCTAACAATTAAGCAACTTATATTTAAGAAAGTATGATTATTAAAGCTTGAAAAACTTAATATATATATATATATATATATATATATACACATTGTGGTATAACTTTCTCTCATATGGATAATGTCATCAATGATAATCATCTATAAAGATCTAAATCTCCAATCAACAAATCATTGTTACAATTATGGTACTAAAAATCATTACTCGGATAAGAACATTGATTAATCTAATTTGCATAAATTAGCACATGACAACTGATACTTGTACAAAAAGCTAAGATACAATAATCATACTAATCGTTAACTTTAGGTTAACTAAAGAGCTCAACCGCACGCATGTAATGACGTCGTGTTAATTCTAAACATGAATCTCATATGTTCTAATTAGGATTGCTTTGTGGGTGATCATCACTTTTCTTCATTGACCTCTGAATTGATATAAGCATACCAGGTGAGTTTACAGCCCCATTTTTACTTAATACTCTTTTTGGGGGAGAGAAACATGCTGCTTTCATAAACGTTACATTACATTGGGTTTTTCTGTAATACTGCATATGTACATGATACTATGGTGTTATACCGCCCTTCGGACCGTTAATATGCAAATAGCGAGGTGATTGTTGGTAGATCTACTTGGGTTGACACGCCCCACCCGGGCTAGTCGCGCTAGCTAGACTGGAGGTCTAACGGGTGAATGGTCAGCCTGTTTTACAGTGTTGTGGTGTGGGATCCACAGCCGGGCATACTTTATTACTATTGATTACGTGTCAGCTCGGTCGCGACTTCATACACATAGTGATCATTATGGACTAGCTACCCATTATATGCTTTAATTACTAATCCGGATTTTCATTATACTTATCGGATTGATAAATCCGGGATTTTCATTATACTTATCGGATTGATAAATCCGGGGGTTTTCATTATACTTATCGGATTGATAAATCCGGGGATTTCATTATACTTATCGGATTGATAAATCCGGGGATTTCATTATACTTATCGGATTGATAAATCCGGGGATTTCATTATACTTATCGGATTAATAGATCCGGGATTTCATTATATTTGACGGATTACATAATCCGGGAATTACATACTTGACGGATTACACAATCCGGGGATTTCATTACTGATAATTACTGTTTTCTGATAAACCTGTGAACTCACCAGTCTTGTACTGAGATTTTGCATGTTTTCTCTCAGGACATTGATGTGACACGTCTAGGAGCACAGCATCTACCGCATGTCATTCCGCATTCATCACAAACTGTTTTCAAGATTTAATTTGCATTTACTTTACATAAATTGGATTGGACGCGGGTTCGCGTGTTCTAAACCGCTGTTAAATGTTTTTCTGTGACATGCGGTAGATGCTGTGCTCCTAGACGTGTCACATCAATGTCCTGAGAGAAAACATGCAAAATCTCAGTACAAGACTGGTGAGTTCACAGGTTTATCAGAAAACAGTAATTATCAGTAATGAAATCCCCAGATTGTGTAATCCGTCAAGTATGTAATTCCCGGATTATGTAATCCGTCAAATATAATGAAATCCCCGGATTTATTAATCCGATAAGTATAATGAAATCCCCGGATTTATCAATCCGATAAGTATAATGAAATCCCCGGATTTATCAATCCGATAAGTATAATGAAATCCCCGGATTTATCAATCCGATAAGTATAATGAAAACCCCCGGATTTATCAATCCGATAAGTATAATGAAAATCCCCGGATTTATCAATCCGATAAGTATAATGAAAATCCCGGATTAGTAATTAAAGCATATAATGGGTAGCTAGTCCATAATGATCACTATGTGTATGAAGTCGCGACCGAGCTGACACGTAATCAATAGTAATAAAGTATGCCCGGCTGTGGATCCCACACCACAACACTGTAAAACAGGCTGACCATTCACCCGTTAGACCTCCAGTCTAGCTAGCGCGACTAGCCCGGTGGGGCGTGTCAAACCCAAGTAGATCTACCAACAATCACCTCGCTATTTGCATATTAACGGTCCGAAGGGCGTATAACACCATAGTATCATGTACATATGCAGTATTACAGAAAAACCCAATGTAATGTAACGTTTATGAAAGCAGCATGTTTCTCTCCCCCAAAAAGAGTATTAAGTAAAAATGGGGCTGTAAACTCACCTGGTATGCTTATATCAATTCAGAGGTCAATGAAGAAAAGTGATGATCACCCACAAAGCAATCCTAATTAGAACATATGAGATTCATGTTTAGAATTAACACGACGTCATTACATGCGTGCGGTTGAGCTCTTTAGTTAACCTAAAGTTAACGATTAGTATGATTATTGTATCTTAGCTTTTTGTACAAGTATCAGTTGTCATGTGCTAATTTATGCAAATTAGATTAATCAATGTTCTTATCCGAGTAATGATTTTTAGTACCATAATTGTAACAATGATTTGTTGATTTGGAGATTTAGATCTTTATAGATGATTATCATTGATGACATTATCCATATGAGAGAAAGTTATACCACAATGTGTATATATATATATATATTAAGTTTTCAAGCTTTAATAATCATACTTTCTTAAATATAAGTTGCTTAATTGTTAGCTTGTTATAACTACTTCTCATAAACAGATGCACATCTTTACCTAGGTTATACATAGAGTCTTATTTTCATCAACTTTAGTAGTAATATTATCTTCCCGAGAATGATATTTATTTTGATGACAAATCTATAATTATTGTTATAAATTATATCCATTGGCGTTCATTTTCATCTTTATAATTTATGTATTTCTATTATTAGAGCTCAAATAACACGCATATAGATTATACTTAAATTCAAATGCGTTACGCGTGCGATTATACCTTCCACTTGATTCACGTTCGTTAACCCACTCGCATGGCTCTCGGCCTCATCATGATCTTGTCGTTGACTGCCCGTTGACCTCGGTTGACCGCGCTTGACCGACACCCAACACGCCACCATATCATTCTAACACCATAACCCCCATTATCAACTACAACAACCCCAGCCATACCATCGATCAGCACCGCTATACCACCACTTAAACATCATTTCAACCATGACTTTCACAATCAGCCTAACCGAATTCTAGACAACCATCAAAGCAGCCAATATCAACCATAACAAACAACAACACAACCCCAATCACAGATTACCTCACTATTACTGTTTTTTGCAACCATTACCCAAATACCACCACAATTTCAGCCAAATCCTAAGGATTTCATCTAAAACCCAACATGCAATCCACATGAACAACATCAAACTGCTGCATTCCACCTCGAACAACATCAACCACCACAACCCACCATCAATCGGGTGTTGTGGTTGTTTTCTGCCATGAACCACCATCAATCTACATCAGCAGCCGCCAACATCACAACCACAGCAACATGCAGCCCACAATCATAGTAATTTGCGGTTTGTAGCCCAAGAAAACAAAGGGAAGAATGGACTAATCGGTTCTAGGGGTACCTTACCGAGAAAGAGAGACAGTGGGGGCGGTCTGGGACACCTTCGGGTGCCCCCTTTCCTTCGTGACCATCGCTGTCGCCCCGGTGGTGAGGGAACCACCACAACAATACCACCACCATCGCGATCGCATACCACCATCATCACCATCGCGACCGCCACAGCCTCCAACACCACCGTCGGCTTGCCATCTCCACCCTCGCTGTCACACCGCTGTCGCAGCCACAATCGACAACCACTATCATCGCCAATCGACATCATAGCCTCTCCACCATGAACCCTCGGCAACCATCTCCTCGACATCGACCTGCAACCGCCATTTTGCCTTCGATTCGTGTCACTAGGTTGCGTTTCGCGAGAAATTGAGGCCACCACAGTGCTCGGCCCATCGAGGGGAGTCGTCGGAGGGGGGTTCCACGCCGGCACTCGCCGGAGGAGTTCACCGGCGACCGGTGGTCGGCCGGATCGAAGAGAAGCAGGGGGGTGGCGACCGCCTCTCCCTCTCTTTCTGATTTTTTTGAAACCCTAAAATGTGGTAAGTGTGGTTTATATATGGGTTTTAAATGATGGGTTCGTTAATTGTTCGGTTCGCACGCGTTCGGATAGCCTTTTTACGTAACATAGTAAATTTTATTTCCCGTTAGTTTCGGTTGTACAATACGTTATAAATACTCTAAGATTATAAATTTTATTCATATTAGAAACCTACCGAATGTTTAAACGAGGTCGTAGTTTGACGCGTATTTAACACATTTAGCGATTTTATGCGTTTTTATCGAATAAGTGATATTATGATCATTTTAGAGTCGAATTGTACGCAATTTAGCATTAGAATGATATTTTGTTCGTTAACTTCCCATGTCAGTCACGTTAAAGCTTTATCTGACGAATTCTCGGTTTTTACCAGATCGTAACCCGGTTCGCGTCACGGTCGCGTTTCGGAACGCAGTTATCCCGGACAACGTACCATTCATCAAATTTAATATGTTATGATAGTAAGCAATTATTAGATAAATATTTACGGAGTTACGAGATTCGGTCGTCATAACAGACGTCAGTTAAATACCGGTGAAAACCGGTTTTCGCGTTTCGCTTACGAATTTCTATTGTTTATGCTTGATTGATGAAAAATCTTTCAACAAGAATTATTTATGATATTGTTAGTATTAACAAGGATTTAAATTGGATGACAAACCATTATAAGGAATTCTGATGGAATTCAGACGTTAGTATGCGTTAAATTGCTGGATTTTACCCGGTATGGGTTCTGAATCCGTTTTCAGTTTGGATCTTTTCCATAGTTGTTTCAAATCACATAAGAATTCTTTGTTTTATGGCTTCTCCTTTAATTAGTTCGTAAATGTGCATTTGGGCCTTAAATGGGACTTTTTATAAGTTAGGACCCTTATTGGGCTTATTGGGCCCAAAAGGCTAGTTTCGTTTTGCAAGATTTCTTTGGTAAGCCCAAATCATTCCGGACATTTATTGGGTCCTATAATACAGTAAGTATTCTAATTTGGCTAGATTCCAGAGGTGTTACATTCTCCCCTCCTTTAAGAAATTTCGTCCTCGAAATTTTAGTATTGCTGACATTGTTTCCGAGTGTAATACACTCATAGTATGAGCCTTAAGAGTTTAAAGCTATTCAGCTGAGCATTCCAGGATGAAAGTTGTTGATTATGTTTCGAATAATTGGTTCGTCTAGATTCAAGTAAGTATCCTGATGTTTGAACATGCTTGTCAAAACTAGTGAGTTGTCTCATGCATAGATATTTGGATTCAGTACTCGATTAGTTGAAAGCTGTACAGATTTTGACAAGAAAAGGTGTTCCACTGTGGTTCATTACACCGTCCCGCTAGATAAATCTAGCAAGGAGGCGAACACAAAACTCTCGGCGGTATTTCCGTCCTCACGGAGAATCTTATGAAAGATTGTGAAGAATCAGATTTTTGTGCGAATGACTTCAATTAGTTGTAATAGTCGAGTTGGCTATACGTCACTATCAGTCTCATTAGAATACTAAGGTAATCGGTCATAAGATGTCATAGATTAAAGACTTCAGTTCAAGGAGGATTTGGGTTCCCCAAGAGTACAGATTAATATCTAGAACTAGCGCACTTATTCTGGCCAAGTTAAATCTAGAAAGTTTTCATGACTGATAGGAATGAAGAATACCTTAACCTTCCTACTCCAGGAACAATACTGTATATAATAATCTCAGTCTTCGAGTAGTTCCATACATCTTAACTTACGCATGTCGAGAGTTTTCCCATCTAGGATATGTCATAAGCGTTTGTGAATTGACGTTGGAAGAATTCGCAAGTTTCAGATGCGATGTAGGTAATGGCAATAGAGGATAAGCCTAACTGTAGGCTATCAGCATTTATCAATGCGGTTGTTATCACTGATTATTGATCACCCTATTGTGTTTGAACTAGTATTCTAATGGGTAGTTGGAAGAGTAGTACAGATGGGGTATCCAAATGCATATTTTTATTTAGTAAAAGTCGCGCCCCATAGTTCCCGTTCATGTACATTGTAACCCTTCGCATGTTAAATTGTCGGGTGGCTAGGAGATTGCCTTGTACCATTGTTTCACTTATTTTCTCGGCTGATACATTTAAGGTGTATGTAGTATCTTGCAACTGATTTAGCAGGTTAACAATTCTGGGAAGGGTATCGCTTCTCCTAGGTAACTTTATTCAACTCTTGATAGTCTATCCATATTAGGAGCATTCCATTCTTCTCCCCACCAAGTGTATCAGGGTTCTTCAAGGCGACACCCTATGTCTTATGATCCGTTTATCTAACAGTTATCAAATTTGCTTTCCTTCCACCAGCTCCTTAATACAAGTTTCAAGTTCAGTACCCCCACATATATGTATTTCTTCCATTCTCCAACTCAATTTCCTTAACAGTAACCTCAACTGTTGTCTTAAGCTACAGAATTGCTGCAAACGTTTCCACTTGTTTTTCTTCATAGTGTTTCCCAATTAAGGTCAACCTTCTACATGACCTCTTCCTCGATCCATATTCTACAAGGTAACTGTGCCCTGTAGAGGGTCTATTCGTGAAGCAAGTAACTCTGTTTAGATTCCAATCCTTTATAATCATATCGATTGTTCCAACGTGATATGGAAGTAAGACTTTTTGCTCGAATTTCCGACGTTATGGAGCGTTCTAGGGTAAGGTATTAAAGAATCACTTTAGGAGAGGTTTGAAAATTTAGAGAGGAATAACACCAATGCTTACGATCGGGGATGATTATGCAGACTTTCTTTGTCTACAATCTTGTGCATGTCTATCACTTCGTTGTAGTTGAATCTCAAGTGATTTAACACATGAGATTTTTGTAGCTGATCTTCTATGCTTCTTAATACATCTTTTGGAGCAATACCATCCCTTAAGTTTGATCATGAGTTCTTCCCATGAATTCTTCATTATTATCGACCGCATCGATTCGAACAAAGTTTGGGACTTTATCAAGGTGCTCACTAGCACAAGAAGGTTAACTACCACTCTAATACTTATTGTATAGTTCGAGATCGTATTCTACTTCAGATCTTCGCGTTCGAATCACAAACTTTTTCTACGATTACTTATAAAAACATGCAGGTATATTTAAAATGTATGATATTGGTACATCGATAAATTAATATGGGGTACGTATAATGATGTATCACCCCATTTAAAGTTATGAATTAATAGAATTCAATTACTAATCCGAGCATGTTTAGAAAGTTATATACACATTGTGGTATAACTTTCTCTCATATGGTAATACTAACATGATTAATCTAATTTGCATAAATTATCATAAATATATATATATATATATATATTTATGATAATGCCTCAAGTCATATACATATAATTTATGATTAATCTAATTAGATTAATCATAAATTAATCATAAATATATATATATATAAATATATATATATATATATATATATATAAATATATATATATATTGGTGATACATCATTATAATTAGATTATAATGATGACATTTAAATGTTGAACATTTAAATGCATATTTATATATATATATATATACCATTGAACATTTAAATATATATATATATATATTGAACATTTAAATATATATATATATATATATAAATTATATATATATATATATAAATTATATATATATATATATATATATATATATTTTAAATATATATATATATATAATATTGAACATTTAAATGCATATTTTTATATAGGTATGTACCACAATGCTCGGATTGGTATCACATGCTCTGATACCAATGTTAAATGCCGTTCATATTTTGTACAAAAGCTAAGATACAAATCATACTAATCGTTAACTTTAGGTTAACTAAAGAGCTCAACCGCACGCATGTAATGACGTCGTGTTAATTCTAAACATGAATCTCATATGTTCTAATTAGGATTGCTTTGTGGGTGATCATCACTTTTCTTCATTGACCTCTGAATTGATATAAGCATACCAGGTGAGTTTACAGCCCCATTTTTACTTAATACTCTTTTTGGGGGAGAGAAACATGCTGCTTTCATAAACGTTACATTACATTGGGTTTTTCTGTAATACTGCATATGTACATGATACTATGGTGTTATACCGCCCTTCGGACCGTTACCGTCCCGCTAGATAAATCTAGCAAGGAGGCGAACACAAAACTCTCGGCGGTATTTCCGTCCTCACGGAGAATCTTATGAAAGATTGTGAAGAATCAGATTTTTGTGCGAATGACTTCAATTAGTTGTAATAGTCGAGTTGGCTATACGTCACTATCAGTCTCATTAGAATACTAAGGTAATCAGTCATAAGATGTCATAGATTAAAGACTTCAGTTCAAGGAGGATTTGGGTTCCCCAGAGTACAGATTAATATCTAGAACTAGCGCACTTATTCTGGCCAAGTTAAATCTAGAAAGTTTTCATGACTGATAGGAATGAAGAATACCTTAACCTTCCTACTCCAGGAACAATACTGTATATAATAATCTCAGTCTTCGAGTAGTTCCATACATCTTAACTTACGCATGTCGAGAGTTTTCCCATCTAGGATATGTCATAAGCGTTTGTGAATTGACGTTGGAAGAATTCGCAAGTTTCAGATGCGATGTAGGTAATGGCAATAGAGGATAAGCCTAACTGTAGGCTATCAGCATTTATCAATGCGGTTGTTATCACTGATTATTGATCACCCTATTGTGTTTGAACTAGTATTCTAATGGGTAGTTGGAAGAGTAGTACAGATGGGGTATCCAAATGCATATTTTTATTTAGTAAAAGTCGCGCCCCATAGTTCCCGTTCATGTACATTGTAACCCTTCGCATGTTAAATTGTCGGGTGGCTAGGAGATTGCCTTGTACCATTGTTTCACTTATTTTCTCGGCTGATACATTTAAGGTGTATGTAGTATCTTGCAACTGATTTAGCAGGTTAACAATTCTGGGAAGGGGTATCGCTTCTCCTAGGTAACTTTATTCAACTCTTGATAGTCTATCCATATTAGGAGCATTCCATTCTTCTCCCCACCAAGTGTATCAGGGTTCTTCAAGGCGACACCCTATGTCTTATGATCCGTTTATCTAACAGTTATCAAATTTGCTTTCCTTCCACCAGCTCCTTAATACAAGTTTCAAGTTCAGTACCCCCCATATATGTATTTCTTCCATTCTCCAACTCAATTTCCTTAACAGTAACCTCAACTGTTGTCTTAAGCTACAGAATTGCTGCAAACGTTTCCACTTGTTTCTTCATAGTGTTTCCCAATTAAGGTCAACCTTCTACATGACCTCTTCCTCGATCCATATTCTACAAGGTAACTGTGCCCTGTAGAGGGTCTATTCGTGAAGCAAGTAACTCTGTTTAGATTCCAATCCTTTATAATCATATCGATTGTTCCAAAGTGATATGGAAGTAAGACTTTTTGCTCGAATTTCCGACGTTATGGAGCGTTCTAGGGTAAGGTATTAAAGAATCACTTTAGGAGAGGTTTGAAATTTAGAGAGGAATAACACCAATGCTTACGATCGGGATGATTATGCAGACTTTCTTTGTCTACAATCTTGTGCATGTCTATCACTTCGTTGTAGTTGAATCTCAAGTGATTTAACACATGAGATTTTTGTAGCTGATCTTCTATGCTTCTTAATACATCTTTTGGAGCAATACCATCCCTTAAGTTTGATCATGAGTTCTTCCCATGAATTCTTCATTATTATCGACCGCATCGATTCGAACAAAGTTTGGGACTTTATCAAGGTGCTCACTAGCACAAGAAGGTTAACTACCACTCTAATACTTATTGTATAGTTCGAGATCGTATTCTACTTCAGATCTTCGCGTTCGAATCACAAACTTTTTCTACGATTACTTATAAAAACATGCAGGTATATTTAAAATGTATGATATTGGTACATCGATAAATTAATATGGGGTACGTATAATGATGTATCACCCCATTTAAAGTTATGAATTAATAGAATTCAATTATGTATATACTAAATTATATAAACCTTTTATCAGAAGTCCAGGAATTTAAAGTAACAGACAAGCTAGCGGATCAGTTCGAATCCGAGGGATTAGGACACATGTTATGGTTTGAATTTCATCTGAATTCGAGGTAAGAGTGAGCATTCATCGGATTAGTCATCATACCAAGTGAAAACCAATATAATTTATGGTAATATTGGTTCATCAGCAAATGTTCAATTACTAATCCGAGCATGTTTAGAAAGTTATAGTATCACCACTCAAGGCAACTGCTGAAGTCATCAGCTGAAGGCAACAGCTGAAGGCAACAGCTGAAGGCAACAGCTGAAGTCAACAGCTGAAGGCAACAGCTGAAGTCAACAGCTGAAGGCAACAGCTGAAGGCAACAGCTGAAGTCAACAGCTGAAGGCAATAGCTAAAGTCAAGAGCTGAAGACAAAGTCTGAGCTTCCGAAGACAAAGTCTGATGAAAGAGCCGAAGACAAGTCTGAGCTTCCGAAGACAAAGTCTGATGAAAGAGCTGAAGACAAAGTCTAAGCTTCCGAAGACAAAGTCTGATGAAAGAGCTGAAGACAAAGTATGATCTTCCGAAGACAAAGAAGACTCCAAGCCTCGGAAGAAGCATTCTTCCGAAGTATAAGTGGCTTTCGGAAGAAGTTATTCTTTCGAAGCATTTTATCCTTCGAAAGACATTGCTATGTCCAGTAGATATAAGTATGGTCCCTGACAGTCCGCTGCAGACCTCTGATACAGCATGGCATCTTCCTAAAGAGCCATGTTGTTGACCATACTTTATTCTACTGTTTACCTTTTTATGACAGTACATGTTACCAACTTTAGTTGGTGACAAAAGGTAAGTCAGGGACATGTCCTGACTACTAACTCTCAGGCAAAATGTCTGAAAGACCTCACCTAGAGTCTTGTAGTACAGATGTAAGGTTAGAGATGTCCAGCTGGTATCAAAGTATATCCGGCTGTAGGTAGTATTATATATATCTTCTCCATGTAACTCATTAGATAAGCGATTTGAGTCCAATAGTCTTGTAATCCTTTGAGTTGAGAAGCAATATATAAAAGTACCTTGAAAATTTACTTCCTGTGTTAATTTTCTTACTGCTTCTTACTTGTTATATTGTGATCACTCTTCATAGACTACTTGCTGAGTGTTATTCACAGTGAGTTGAGAGAAAAACCACCCATAATTGATCCTGCAATTGGTATCAGAGCTCCAGGCTCTTGATTGTGAGATCTTACCATCCAAATCAACCTGTTTTTCACTCCTCACTACACACCACTCACTCAAATGGCCGCTCTCTCCAAGGCTGATATGGAAACTGGTACCATGACCAAGTCCCCACTGATCACCCCTGAAGACTTTGACACATGGTGTATCAGAATGGAAGGCTTCATCAAGTGTCAGGATTCAAGGATGTGGGACTCCATTGTCAATGGTCCTTTCATACCAAGCACTACTTCTGCCACTGGTAATCGCATCATTCCAAAAGATGTTGATGATTACTCAGAGGAAGACAGGAAGAGAATAGAGCTAGATCAAAGGGCTATGACTTCTCTCCAAACTGCTCTCCCCAACTCCGTCTACAGAGGCTTCAAGAAGTGCAAGACTGCCAAAGACTTATGGGAAGCTTTGAAGCTGATGTATGAAGAATCCAAGGAAACCCAAGAGAACAAGAAGGATCTCTTGAAGCAGCAGTTTGAGAACTTTACTTTTAAGGCTGGTGAGACCTTGACTCAACAATACTTCAGGTATGTTGAGATAGTAGATACTCTGGTGGATATTGGAGTAGCTCTTAAGAATAGAGACATAGTTAGGAAGTTCATGTCTTCCCTTCCTAAACTATGGACACACTACTGTGTTGTTATCAAGAGAACTTCGGACCTTAAGAATCTTACTCTCACAGAGTTGTATGGTATCCTAAGTGCATTCCAGATAGAGATGAACATGCAGAACTCCTCTGGTCACTCCAATAACCAACTGAGTTCAGCCCTTCATGTGGTTGAAAGGGAAATCATAGAACCACAACATCAGTTGCTATGTTACTCTGACAACTCACATAGTGGACCCTACATTACTCTACCTGAGACTCCAAAGTCTCAAAAGTTCAACACAACTCCTTTCAGGATAGTTGTGCCTTTGTCTCTGGAAGTGGACACTCTGGTGATTTTCAATACTGCTTTGATGATCTTGAGTGCTTCAGTCCAGATGATGTGGAGTATGTAGACATTTTCCAACAGATGGCTCTTTTAACTTACAGAGCGAAGAAGTTCTTCAAGAGAACTGGAAGGCAATTCCCTTAAAACCTAGTCAACAGCAAGTTTGGGTTTGATAAGAGCAAAGCAAAGTGTTACAACTGCAACCAACTTGTTCACTTTGCTAGGGAATGCAAGGCTCCCAAGAACAACCCGGGAACCCCACAGGCCTCCACACATCCCACTGCTTCAAAGCATGAAGAGAAGTCAACTGAAACAGCTGCTATTGCTCAAGAAGTTGACTGGAGCTTCATGGTACAGGATGTGACTCCCGCTCAAGCACTCATGGCCGGAACAGATGATGATCAGGTATATGAACATCTTTGTACTACTGCCTGTATTGCTAAAGTTAAACTCTATAAGGATTACATTTCAGAAATCAGATCTGAGGTTGAGTCTTTAAATGTGCTAAAATCTGATTTTAAGAGAACTGAATCTGACTATCAAAAGAAAATTGAAAAGTTAGAGAAAACTGTGTCTCTTTTAAAACATGAAAAGACCAACTATAAGACTCAAATCAAAGATCTGATATCCAAACTATCTAAAGTTCAAGCCCAGTTGGTCACAGCTGAGGCTCAGGCCAGGAAGCAAGTTATTGCTGAGCAAAGCTTCCAAACTATTCTTGCATCAACCTCTCATTCCAAAATGTTTTATCAAAACAAAGAAGGGTTGGAACCAATGAAATAGCTCCTCCACACTCTTATGAGTCTATTAGACTACCTAGATGTGGTACTGTAGAGCAAGAGGTTCCAACTGCTGACCCTTCTCCATTGGAACTAAAGGATGAGGCAAAAATAGTGGCCACCACAGGGGAGAAACAGGAGGATACACTCATCTCCACCTGTGAAGACCAAATCCTAACCACCAAGGCAAGAAGAAGCAGAGCTAAAGCTGCTAGAAGGACTGCCAAGAAGGTTACAGAGTCCAAGCTTAAGATCGACCCAAAGCAAAAGGGTGTCTTCATTTCTGCCGGATTCCAAGTGGTAGGTACTCCTGATTCAGGAAAGGAGTGTAGTACCAGCACTCCTGCCCTACCAAGGATCCGAAGTTGAAAGGAAAAGTTGCTGATGAAGAAAGAAATCCAAGAAACAACAACCTGCAAGTTCCCAGAAGGCTAGCATTGCATGCATAATGTGTGGTCTGCACATGGCTAAAGATTGTTACTACAATCCAGCAAGCACACATTATGCAAATAATGCTAGAAAAGAAGAGTCAGAGAAGGTTTCTCAGTTGGACCACTTCGAACGGTCCAAATGATGAAGAAGGGAAAGTTGGTCTCGGAAGCCAAGTTGCTTTCGGAAGAAACTACTTCTTCCGAAGGGAAAATGGCTTCGGAAGCCAAAGCCTCTAAGGTTCGGAAGAACAAGAAGGCTCCCTTGAAACCATCTCAGAAGAAGACTACTTCGGAAGAAAAGGTGGTGAAGGCTTCTTCCGAAAAGGAAGCTTCGGAAGAAGACCATGCTGCAAAAGCTTCAACAAGCTCATCCTCAAAGATCAACCAAGGATGGATTGGAAGATCAAGGAAGATGTTGCAGCCCAAACCTCTTCTTCAATGACCTCTATTGAACCCCAATGCATATCTTTTGGTTCAATTATGTCACTATCTTTGGAAGAGCCCAAGACCAGCAAGGCTTGGGCTTCCAAACAAAACTAACCATCTCATCTTATGTGCAGGGACATCCATTTGACAAGAACAACAATGTCTGGATTGTAGATAGTGGATGCTCCAGGCACATGACAGGGAACAGATCTCTCCTTCAACAATTCCAGAACTTTGATGGAGGGCCTGTCCAATTTGGAGGTGAGGCCGGAGGATATATTTCTGGCAGAGGAAGTATATCCAATGGCAGAATAAACATTGACAAAGTTCACTTTGTCAAACAGCTTGAACACAATCTGTTAAGTGTTTCTCAATTCTGTGACCAGAAGCATCAGATGCTTTTCACAGAACATGAGTGCATTATCCTCAAACCAGGGATGACAATTCCTCCGGAATTGGTGCTTCTTAGATCTCCCAGGAAAGGGGATATGTACAAGCTGGATATGAACAATGCTTCTCCTATGGGTGAAGTATCATGCTTTCTTTCCAAAGCTGATAGTGATGAGTCAACACTATGGCATAAACGCATGTGTCATGTGAATTTTAAAACAATGAATAAATTGGCTAAAAATAACTTGGTACATGGTTTGCCTAAAAAGGAATTTTTCTGCAAAGATAACTGTGTTGCATGCCTGAAAGGGAAACAACACAGATCATCTCATAAATCCAAATGTGTTAACTCTATCACTACTCCATTACACTTATTGCACATGGATCTCTTTGGACCCACAAGTATAATGAGCATTGGAAGGAAATCATACTGCCTTGTGATAGTTGATGATTTTACAAGATTTACATGGGTATTCTTTTTAAGAAGTAAAGATGAAACTGCTGAAACTTTAAAATCTTTTATTCTTAAAATAGAAAATCAAATTGATCACAAGGTTAAGATCATTAGAAGTGATCAAGGGACTGAGTTTAAGAACTTTGTTCTTGACTCATTCTGTGACTCAAAAGGGATTGCCAGACAATATAGTGCTCCCAGAACTCCTCAACAAAACGGTGTTGCTGAGAGGAGGAACAGGACACTTATTGAGGCTGCTCGAACCATGTTAGCTGATTCAAAGCTGCCTCTAACATTCTGGGCAGAGGCAGTCAGCACTGCATGCTATGTGCAGAACAGGTTCTTGTAGTTAAGCCCCATGAAAAAACCCCTTATGAGTTATGGAACAAGAGGCCACCGTTCATTGGCTTTCTAAGGTCCTTTGGCTGCAGGTGTACCATACTTAACACAAAGGACAACTTAGCAAAGTTTGCTGAGAAGTCGGATGATGCTATCTTTGTTGGATACTCTTCTAGCTCCAAAGCTTATAGAGTATACAACATCAAGAATCAACAATTTGAGGAGTCATCCAATATAGTTGTTAATGAGCACACTCCTTGTGTTAGGGGGAATGGACCTGAGTATATCTTTGATTTAGAATTGTTTCCAAACTATTCTAAACAATCTTGTGAGAATGTTTCAGCTGGAACAGGTGCTCAAGGTGATGCTGATGCTGATGCAGATCAACTATTTGAGCTTCCCAGACCTCTTCCAAATTCTCCAAGAGCTGAAAGGCAACAAGCTTCAACCATTCACATATCTGATAGTGTAACTATCTCCAGGAATAGTGAAGCTTCAACAAGTGAATCACTTGATCAACCTCAAAGCTCTTCAGGTGATCCACTACAACACCAGGTTGAGGGAAGTAGTATTCTGAAGGAACAGCAACTGTTAATACTACTTCACAACCAACCATTGATGATGTTTCTCAATCATTCAATCAGTCCTCATTGAATGACTTTGAAACAGCAGTTGGATAGAGTAATCCAGTTCCTGATCAGAATATGTCCAATCTGGACTTATCTCTGCAACTGGAAGTGATTCCTCGCCTTAGGATTCACAACACTCATCCAACTGAGAACATCATAGGGAATGTCTCTGAGGGTGTGAGAACAAGAGGACAAACTCATCATGGGAATGTCTGCTTGTACTCATGCTTCTTGTCTCAGATGGAGCCAAAGAAGGTGGAAGATGCCTTAAAGGATAGTAGTTGGGTTGAATCGATGCAGGAGGAGCTGCTTCAATTCAAAGACAAAAGGTCTGGAATCTATGCCCACTACCATCTGGTCAAGTACCCATAGGCACTAAATGGGTATTCAGGAACAAGAAAGATGATAGAGGCTTGATTATCAAGAACAAGACAAGACTAGTAGTTCAAGGGTACACCCAGGAGGAAGGAATTGATTATACTGATGTCTTTGCACCTGTTGCAAGACTTGAGGCAGTTAGGATCTTCCTTGCTTATGCTGCATCCAAGAACTTCACAGTCTACCAACTTGATGTCAAGTGTGCTTTTCTATATGGGGATATAGATAGGGAAATCTATGTATGTCAACCTCCAGGATTTGAAGACCCACAGCACCCCAACTATGTGTGCAAACTGGATAAAGCTCTATATGGGCTGCACCAAGCACCTAGGCTGTGGTATGAGACCTTGTCTCAGTTTCTCCTGAAGAATGGATACACTAGAGGTACCATTGACAAGACTCTTTTCATCAGAAAGAGTGGAGAAGACATTTTTCTTGTACAAGTCTATGTTGATCACATCATATTTGGTTCTTCAAACGACCAAATGTGCAAGGACTTTGAAAGCACTATGAAGCAGAATTTGAGATGAGTTCTATGGGAAAATGGACTTTTTCCTTGGAATTCAGGTGAAACAGATGAAGGAAGGGTTCTTCATAAGTCAATCTAAGTATGTCTCAGACATCTTAGATAGATTTGAAATGAAGGATTGTAAACCAGCCAAGACACCCATACCCAGAAACCATAATCTTTACCCTGACCTTGAGGGGGAGGATACTGATCAACATCAGTATAGAGCAATCATTGGTTCTCTGATGTATCTCACTGCTAGTAGACCAGATATCATGTTTGCCACATGCATTTGTGCAAGATATCAGCTGCTCCAAAGGTGTCTCACCTAGCTGCTGTAAAGAGAATCCTCGGATACCTCAAAGGAGCACCTAAACTAGGTCTCTGGTATCCAAGAAATAGTGATTTCAATCTCTATGGATATTCTGACAGTGACTATGGTGGCTGCAACATTGACAAGAAATCAACATCAGGAGGATGTCAATTTCTTGGTGGAAGGATTATCTCATGGCAATGCAAGAAACAATCCTGTGTCTCTACATCAACTGCTGAAGCTGAATACATTGCTGCTGCTAGCTGCTGTGCTCAACTGCTATGGATTCAAAATCAGATGTTAGACTATGGATTCAACTTCATGACTACTCCTATCCATATTGACAACAATAGTGTTATCTCCATTACTGAGAATCCGGTGAAGCACTCCAAGACAAAGCACATTGATATCAGGTATCATTTCATTAGAGATATTCATGAGAAACATCTGATCAAGTTAATCAAAGTTGACTCAAATGAATAATATGCTGATTTGTTCACAAAGGCATTTGATGAACAAAGATTCAAGTATCTCATATCAGCTATTGGGATGATAAATATTGATTAACTACCTCTTTTGAAAAAGCTTTTAAATGTGTAATGTCTTGTGTCAATACAATTTAAGCCCTGTTACAAAAGACCTTTAAATTATTCTAAGTGTAAATTCCTTCCGAAGAGGAGTTAACCCTCGGAAGATATTCTTGAATATCTTCCGAAGCCAAAATTCCTCAATGGAAATTGTCTTCTCGGAAGAGTTTTTGGTCTCGGAAGAAGCGATTGATTTTACATCAAATCTACTTCCGAAGCTTATAAAACTCTCCATTCGGAAAGATAACTTTACCTTCGGAAGCAATGCCTTGCTTCGGAAGAGAAATTGACTTCGGAAGATAATTACCTTCGGAAATGTTTTACATTCGGAAGTAAAGATTTTTATATGTAACGGATATCTTTTGGGCCCCACTCTGTAAAAAGTAAAGATTTTGTTCATGATGGTCAGATTATTTAAAATTATCCTTGCCGCCACTATCATTTCTCCCGCCGTAAACCACCATACCACCCACAGTAACCCCAAACAGTTACCCTATTACCGCCACTACCACAATTCATCCCCTTTTAAATAATCTTGACTGATCAATTTCATCTTCTTTTACCAATTTACTGCCCTAACTGTTCCCTTCACTGTCAAACCAGCAATTTCACCCACATTCAAGCTTACCTTCTCTTCAATGGCACTAAACCCTCATCACAACCAAGTCGCATTACTTGATTCGTCAAGAGATGCCGATTTCACCTAAATCATCACCTTTCTTACCGAATCCACATACCTCACTGCACTAACAGTTAACCCCACCGTATACTCCAACCATATGTCCGAATTCTGGAGCAACGGTCAAACTGCAGTTCTGAATAGGGTTCGAGTCCTGAGAACCCGCATTTGTGGCCAAGAGTTGGTCATCACTGAACAGCTCATCAGGGAGCATCTCGAGCTCCATGATGATGGGGCTCCTACTGAGTTCCCCAAAGAAGACTTGGAAGGCACCTATATCCTCATGGGATATGGAGGGGATGTAAGCAGGTCTACCGTCTACAAGTTTAACTTCTCTTACCATTGGAAGTTCCTGCTGCACATTATCCTGCACTGCCTCTCCAACAAATCAGGGGGTTGGGATCAAATCCCATATGAACTAGGATGCCTAGTTCATGGGTTGGTGAGAGGTCTCCGATTCAACTACTCACGATTTGTGTTGACCAACCTTATCAGCAATCTGAGCAGGGATACATTCTTCATGTATCCCAGATTTATTCAACACATAATCAACTGTGAGCTGGAACCGAGCAAGCTTGTCTGCGCAGCTGCTCTTACTGTTCCACAAGTAAGGCCTACCATCTTCAAAATACTGAAGAAGGTTTCCATCAACTTCACTAGAAGGTACACTCCATTACCTCCAGAGATGACTGAGCGCATAGCTCCTGGTGACATCCCTGTTATCCCCACAGGTGATGAACCCACACCAGCAACCTCCACCACAATACCAAAATCTTCTTTACCCATAAAGTTACATACCAGAGACGACCCAAACGAACCCTTGTTCAATCTACTCTGATTGAACAAGCTCCTTCAGTTCAAACCAAAAGGGCTAGAGTGGAATCATGGGCTCCCACTCAGTCCGAGGTCACACCATCCTTCACATTCGACCTCAATGTGGGTTTTGAGCCTCCTCAGTCTCAAACCCAAGAGCCCGAACCCCAAGCCTTAAGCCCACAGGGTGAGTCTCTACACTCCCCTGTGCAGCCTTCTAGGGACAACCCCACCATAGGCTCAATGCCTGTAGACATTGATCTAGGTCCCGGGTCAGTAGGTTTAACTTCCCTATCTTTCACTGACCTTTTACTCCGTACTGATGAAGAGATTACATCTCTCCATGGCCATGAAGTTGATCTACAACACCCTCTGAAAGATCAACAGAGCCAATAGAGATCCCTTGTCTCTAGCCCCCATCAGCAGCCAATTACTGAGGTGAGTCCCACTGATGTGGAGGGGACTCATGTAGGCTCAGCTGCCACTACTCAGAGTCTCTCATTGAGCTCTCAGGACAGTGGTAACATCATTAGGACTGAGTCTACCGCAACTTTGCCCATTGACATCTCTGAAAGAGATGACTCTGAGCAAAGGTATCCAGGGTGCCAAGAAGCCACATTTGGTGGTGAGACTGAGCATACTAGGTATGTTATCTCATCTCCCCATGATTCTTCTCATGAAGATGAGGGAAGTATGCAACTAACACTTCAGTACTTGCTTTCTAAGGTCTCCAACCGGGAATCATAGGTGAGGATCTTAGAATCAAGGACTGCCACTCAGTAACTTGAGATTAACAACCTCAAGGCTAAACTAGCTGAGAAACAGACGAAGAGGTCTGTTAGGCATGTACCTATTCAGGTCTCAATGACTTCTTCCTCTAGCTCATCTAGCTCTCAAGATGATGCTACCAAAAGGGGGAGAAAGTTCAGAGACAAACACTTGAGGAACCACAGACCCAATCCCTTACTTCCCAACTCATCATACTACCTGAGTCATCTCAATCTTTTCTAGAGATTGACTCAAAGATGCTTCAAGATCTCTATAGACTTTTCACAAAGTTTGTATTGAGATCATCCCTAGAACAGCCCAGCCCTGACACCACACTTATATATTTTGGGGCTGAGGAGCTTCAAAGACTGACTGCACCTTCTACCACTGTGGAAGAAGTTGGTCAACCTAAGGTCCACATGGAACCTGAGATTAGCTTCGAAGGGGAAATGGGGACTGATGGCCCAGCAACTGAAACAGATGGGACAGAAATTGTAGCAGTCTCATCTTCCGAAGCTCAAGCTGAAGCTTCCGAAGCTGACATTGAAGCCTCGGAAGAACAAGAAAAGTCTTCCGAGGCCGAAATAGAAGCTGCGGAAGGCTTATTTCAGATGTCCGAGGAACTGACCATCACAGATGTTATTGCTGAAATAGCATCTGAGGTGAGCAGGGAGGACATTTCTGATATTCCTCCAACCCAAACACCAGCTGAACTTCTCTCTTAATCACAACCCTTTATCCAAGAACCACCACAGTCAAGCACTGCCAAAGACAAAGGAAAAAGAAAATTGACTGCGGAAGAGCTTCAGGAGGAGGAGAAAATTGAGAAGCTCAAAAGGAAAGGTAGGTTTCCTACTGAGAAACTGCTAGCTGCTAGTTCTAAAGCAGCTGCAGCCAATCAGGAAGAAATCAACCAAAAGAGAAGGACATCACTCATTGACCAGCTCATCAGCTTAGGAGCTGCCAATGAGGAGATACTCCTGCTACCACTAGAGGAGTTGGTGACTTTGGAGAGGTCAACCAGGCTAAAACAAGAAGAAGAAGCCAGGTTAGCCTTGGAGAGGGATGAAAAAAAGAGCGAAGGGAGGCACCCTGAAGCTGAGAGAGGATAGGATCAAATTCCTACTCTCAAGAGGCTTCAGTCTTCCTGAACTGTCTCCACATGATGATGACATGATCCTACTGCTCCACAACAAAGAGCAGGATCAAATGGAGAAGGAAAGGAAGAAGGCTGCTAGGGAGAAGTTGAGGGAGAAGAAGAGGAGGGAAGAAGAGAAGGGGGTCACTGCCACCAAGAAGTCCAACGACAAAGCCTGGATGAAAGACTATCTCCGGGCCCATGGCTTCTCTGGTAGGCAGGTGGGACCTATGTCCGAAAGGACACTCCAGCGGATAGTCAGTGAAATAAAAGCTGACATCCGTTTGGGGAAAAGGAAGGAGATGTACAGGAGGGTACAAGGAATGGTGTTCACCCCAGCCACTCAACCACAGCCAACCACTAAACCACAACCCACACTAGAAAAACCAATCCCATTTCCCATTAAAACCGAACCCACTGATGAAACCTTCACCTCTGAACCCACACACTACCCACAACACTACCCACAACTACCACATCACCTCAACCACCCAACTACCCATCCTAAAACCCAAAACACAACCCAAAACCACTAAACCTAAGCCTACCCAACAAAAACCAAGACCATCCCCTCAGCCTCCTCAACATCTCTCCTTTGAGGAAATAAAGGAGTTCAAGACAAGGCTCATCAACTGCACCACCTTGAGCAGCATCTCCTATGAGGGAGACCTTATCAACATCACCTATGTTGATAACTCTTCAAGCTCCCTCACCCTAGGACAATTTCTTGAGTTGCCTAGAGACACCTTGGGCCAGGCTGCAAGACTTTTTGGTCTCAACTCCGATACCCTCAATGCTGAGGAGAAGAGACTAAGAAGGAGACTGGTGACTCTACTGGATACAAGATAAGAGGACAGGATTTCTAGTCAATCTCCTGGACCTAGGAATGCTATAATCCAGTGGAGGTTCGATGAACCTTCTCACAACTTTGTTGTGGAAAGGAAGAATGGTGAAACCAACAGGCTCAATGCCACTTCTCTTTTGCATCTTAGTAGATTTGACCTTGCTGAGCTTGCAGAGAAGCCATTCTCCAATCCCTTCAACTCTGAGACTACTGCACACATCAGAAATCATATCAGCGGTCTCCACTTGGCCGAACAAAGTAGAAGAGCCAAGATTGAAGTTGAGTTGAAGCTGAAAAGAGTGGAAGACAAGGAAAGACCAACCACCAAAGGCACAGCCTTTCTACAGATGGTGGAAGGTCCTGAATTGGAAACAATAGTTAGATGGGAATATGACTATAGTTCCCATCAACTAAATCTTTTCAGAGGGCCACAACAAAGGGTACACATAATCCAAGGAGACAGAGTGGAGGTTTTGTCTACCAAGGATCTGTACAAGATTCTCAGCACCATATCAGGAAAGAATGAAGACACTGATAAACACTTACTTACCATGGGGCTGAGAGCTTTGAGAAGAAGAGGGAAGTGAAGTTTTGGTAGCATCAGCCTAGGGGGAGTTTGTTGGGTCATATAAGGCTGGTGCAACCAAACCACTTCATATTCATTTTGGTACTACATTCAAGGGCTTCTGAAGCTGAGCATGAGATCTTCCGAGAGTCTGAAGAACAACAGCTAAAGATATCAGCTGAAGGCAACAGCTGAAGTCATCAGCTGAATGCAACAGCTGAAGGCAACAGCTGAAGTCAACAGCTGAAGGCAACAGCTGAAGTCAACAGCTGAAGGCAACAGCTGAAGGCAACAGCTGAAGGCAACAGCTGAAGTCAACAGCTGAAGGTAACAGCTGAAGTCAACAGCTGAAGGCAACAGCTGAAGTCAAGAGCTGAAGATAAAGTCTGAGCTTCCGAAGACAAAGTCTGATGAAAGAGCTGAAGACAAAGTCTGAGCTTCCAAAGACAAAGTCTGATGAAAGAGCTGAAGACAAAGTCTGAGCTTCCGAAGACAAAGTCTGATGAAAGAGCTGAAGACAAAGTCGAGCTTCCGAAGACAAAGAAGACTCCAAGCCTCGGAAGAAGCAGTCTTCCGAAGTATAAGTGGCTTCGGAAGAAGTTATTCTTCCGAAGCATTTTATCCTTCGGAAGACATTGCTATGTCCAGTAGATATAAGTATGGTCCCTGACAGTCCACTGCAGACCTCTGATACAGCATGGCATCTTCCTAAAGAGCCATGTTGTTGACCATACTTTATTCTACTATTCACCTTTTTATGATAGTACATGTTACCAACTTTAGTTGGTGACAAAAGGTAAGTCAGGGACATGTCCTGACTACCAACTCTTAGGCAAAATGTCTGAAAGACCTCACCTAGAGTCTTGTAGTATAGATGTAAGGTTAGAGGTGTCCGGCTGATATCAAAGTATATCCGGCTGTAGGTAGTATTATATATATCTTCTCCATGTAACTCATTAGATAAGCGATTTGAGTCCAAGAGTCTTGTAATCCTTTGAGTTGAGAAGCAATATATAAAAGTACCTTGAAAATTTACTTCCTGTGTTAATTTTCTTACTGCTTCTTACTTGTTATATTGTGATCAACTCTTCATAGACTACTTGCTGAGTGTTATTCACAGTGAGTTGAGAGAAAAACCACCCATAATCGATCCTGCATAACCGTTGTTGCCTCCCTCCCACTCCCATTCAATTCACCACCACCACTAAATCCACCGACACCATCACCTTGCTTGACACTCTTCTCCGACCACACCAATCCGACTACACCACCACAACTAGATCCAAACATAAGGTTCATCCCACCTTCATGTTTTCTCAAAACCCTAATTAAGAATTACCTATTTATGGATTCTTGATTTAGGGCTTGTTGGCTATAATAGTGTTTCAATAGAGATGAAGTCATGGTGGATGGTGCAATAGTGATGATGAAATGAGGATGATGATGGTGAGATTGTTATGATGATATGATGATGAAAACAGTGTTGAAAGTGTTGTTGTTTCATTTAAAGAGAAGGTGGTGGTTGTGAAGATGTTATGATGGGGTGGTGGCCGACCATAAGCCACGCGATGGTGATCTGGGGTGGTGGTCGTGCGGTAGTGGCCTAGGGTTGCGGCAGACGATGATGACCTACAGTGGGGGTGAAATTATTATGCATGTGAAGTAACTTAAAGTGTTACCATACATACACTGTGTGTATATATATATATAAATTACATAAACACTCCTTTATATATATTAAATGACACAAAGACTTCTTTAAGTTACATTAGTAGTCTTTATAATCTGAAAAACATAAATGTCTTTAGATTTAACAGAAAAGTTAATGTTTGTTAGTGTTATGCCTTAGCTCGTTACAATATGTAAACACAATATCTCAATCTGTTACAAAAAACCCTTAATATTAAAATCTGTTATTTTCAACAAACCACAGAGACCATTTGCGTAGTTAATTCTTAAGATTAATTCTTACACCTTTAGTTTTAAAATCTTTTTTATTTGAACAATTTCCAAATAATATATATATAAGTAAGGAAATAAAAGAATAAATATTGAATTTCCTTTAAAATTAAACGCAAAATAGTTTCCACAAATCTCTCTATTCAGAAAAGACAATAAAACTATTACCACTTGTTAGATTTTTTAGTTACACTTCGTATTGTTGATTCGATAACCAATTTCCTAACCTTTGAGGTTAAATTATGTTTCCTAATTTTTTAGAATTTATGTTGATAAAAAATTCTAAATCGAATAATTCTACTTTTAAAAAAATTCTAAATCGAATAATTCTAAATCGAATAATTTTATCATACGATATTTTAATATAAGATATGATTGAAATTACGCATTAGTAACGATTATAAGTAATAAAAATAATGATATCTACTTTTAAACTTTTGTACTAAGTTTTTTTTGTTTCTTCCAAAAACAAATTAAATATATTTTGTTTCAAAACAAACCCTTTAAAACAATATGTTGTTTTTAAAATTTTCATATTATAACTACCAAGTTCAATTACTTTTGGTTTATAAAATTTTACTTTTTATAAACATCAATTTAAATTTTTTTAATTATTTTTAAAAAGGTTTGATTTCTTGGAAATATTTCTTGTTTTATAAAAATTTATTTCTCTAAAATTACGTTAATAAAAAGATCTTTTTCTAATTTATTTAAAAACTTTTTTTAGTATAAAGAATTAAATGATATTATAAACATTTAATGTAATTATTTAATATGGGTGAGAAACATAAAAAATTATTGAGGCGGAATATGATTTGTAACGTGTCATTCCTAGTTTACTATTTTGCAATGTGTTAGGACCGGATCGGATCCGACCGGTTCGACCGCGAATCGGTGGTGGTCCGGTCCGAGGTGGATCGTTTTGGAGCATTGAACCGCCGGTTCGAACCGAGTCGCCGTTTGGACCGGCGAACCGTTCGGTTCCGATTTGAATTTTTTTTTTTTTTTTTTGATTTTAATGGGTAAAACGGGTGTTAAACATTTGTACTTGTGTATATACAAATATAGTTAAGTTTTATATATAACTATAAAATATATGTATAAATCATATATAAATTACTTATTTAATTACATATATAAATAATTAAAATATAGTTAAATCGGTCCATCCGTCCGATCCGACCGGTCCGACCACCAACCAGTAACGTTTCGACGTCCGATCCGGTTCGAGAACATTGCTATTTTGTATCGTGTCATTCCTAGTTTACTATTGAGGAGGAATATGATTTGTAAATTACTATTTGCCGCCGATAGTGATTGTAGTTTTTCCAATTAGTTTACTATTTTATTAAAATAGAAAAATATTGTTATAACCCATTTAATTTTTCACTAATTAGATTCCAATAGCTTTCATTCGTTAACATTGGAAAAACTAAACGTGTGACTTTGTTTTAATTTTCTTCTCGACGTATTGGTATAAATTTTGTCAAAACTAGCGTTGTTTTCAAGTAGTTTATTTTCATTACCATAGACTATATCAAGTGCTATTAATGTATTGGCACCACGATGAACATACCTAATCCGGACCACAGAACATCGCAACTATTATCGTTATTATTAGAACATTCACCGGTATCTATTTTTATGATTTTAGATTAATATAAAACACGCTTTTTTGTTACGTAGTACCAACTATCCATTGTAGTGTCATTGTTACCAGTGTAGCAAGGGCATGTGCATAAAAGAACATAACCAGTCCAGTTTCAATATTATGTTTGTGTTTTTGTTCAACATGCCCATTTTGTTGAGAAGTGTAGGGACATGATAAACGATGACGAATGCGATGTTCAAGGAATAAATCCTTGGCATGATGATTTGTAGACTCCGCTCCTTTGTCACATTGAAATGTATCAACTTTGCATGAAAACTGGTGAACAAAATATTTAAAAAAAGTACTTTTAACAGATTAAAAAATTATGATTTTGAATTTAATGGTTGAAACCAAGAAAGAGCGAGAAATTGTCAATAAAGATCACACAATAAAGAAAACTATTGGTTGAGGCAATAGAAGCAGGTCCCCATAAATCATAATGTATAAGATTCAAAACTTGTAAAGATCTCCTAGTATTGTGCTAAAAAGGTAAATGATGAGTTTTGGACATTTGACTTGAAGAACAAATACCATATTTGGGTAACAAGGATGTAATAGATAAGTGTACGTCACAACTTATTAAAAAAGTTAAATAATATCAAATGATACGTGCTCGATGTAATCATGCCACTTTTCATTAGAAACATGTAAATGAGGAGAAGTAACAAATCATAAATGTCCTATGTCCTTGCTCAAGTTTGTAAAGTCCATTGCTACACTTTCCCTTTGCTAGCACCGCAAATGTTTTTCTGTCCTGGATTTTAAAGAAATGATTAGAAACTAACATGTTAATGGGACTATCCTTGTAAGGCAATAACATCAAGCAAAGGTAAATAAGATGGGATAGATTATTTTCCGATCCTTTTAACAGGAAGGGTGTTACCTTAGGATACAAAAAAAAAGACACTGATCGGGAGTTGTTACAATGTTGTTAAATGTTCCACAGGCGTGTGGTCACGAATTGGGAATGGCCGTGAGTGGCAAGGTTCCTTAAATAAAACATAAATCGGTAGCAATAGAGATGAGTGACACATTGATGCGTTAGAGGTTTTTGTGAGGTTTCAATCTTTCTTTACTTCTTTTTACTATAACCCTACCCATAAAGTTTTATTAAGTTAGGACCAATTAAATATTAATTGAGTTTTAAAACAAGTCTTTTAAAACTAAATTTAATGAATCATTAAAATAGACGTAAAACAAATAAATTAGTTGAATACTTTTGACTACAATGATATGACAAAAAATACTGAAATCAATAAATCATAGCAAACATTAGATCTTCAAATATGTAAATATATGATAAAAGAGCTACTTTCATTGGATCCTACCTACTATAACGTTGTTTTAATTCAAAGAAAATATTATTAAACATTTTAATAGGTGATAAACAAAATTTTGTTTTTAAAATTCTGTAAAAACAGAAACAAAATATTAATCTAATTATCTAAATAATTAAATTGATTAAAATAATAAACTAGTACGGTCATACAATATAAATATTTAATGTGTTTAGACGGAGAAAAAAGTTAAAGAAAGCAAAGGAAAATGTGATGATACAATCTTAGTTACTCATTTATTATATCATATAGATAAGATGTAGATTTTATCATTTAGCTGCAAGATATATTATATGAGTAGGGTTATAGTAAAAATATATTTAATTTAAAAAGTTTAATAAGGATTTTGGATTGTACACGTGTCATTTTAAAAAGGAGTGCATTTTGTGTATTGTATCAAATATATCAACTAATAGTGTCATTCGTTCACATTGTCATATATTTTACATTATTTGTTATATGTATTTATCATTGTATTTTACATTTTAGATTATTTTGTATTATTATTGTTATTTTTTTCACATATTATATAAACTTATTATCTGTATTATGTTTTATAATAAAAATACATAATATATACTTTCACTAGTACATTTATCAAAACTCATAGTATTAAGAATGACATAATATGTTATTTTTATCATTATTTTTTATACATTATATAAATTTATTGTTATATATCATTATGTGTTATAATTATAAGTACATAATAATATTATTTCACCAATGTATTTTTAAAACTCATAGTGTTTAAGATTATACAATAATAATATTTTGCCATTATTTTAATGTATTAGATTAATTAGTTGTTAATTTATTATTATGTTTTACATATTAGAAATACACAACAATGTTATTCAATCGTTATACCTTTTAAGATTCATCATTTTATAAGATAAACACAATAGTATTTAGAAAAAACACAATAATAACAAAAAAAATACAATGAATTCCATTAAAATACACAATGATGAGATATGAGCTTAAAAACATAAAAGAAAATTAATAAAATATTATATAACAATACTTTACTAGTTTTAAAGATAAAAAAATGAGAGAATTTTTAAAAATTAAACAAAAGTGGCTATTATTAAAATACCCATCTAACAAATTTTTTATACAAATTGATATCAATCATTGATTAAAGAAATAAATGGTTAAACTTACTTATTCCACTTTTTAGTTGTAGAGTGCTTTTTATTTGAACATTCTCATATTATATAACAAATCAAGTTGTTAAGTTGTATGCGGTAACAACCAATGGACGTATTTGATGCACTTTAAACCCACCAATATTGTAACGATACATCAAATCAAGTAATTAAGTTGTATGTAGCACAACCAATAGAAGTATTTGATGTAGTTAATCCATCGTACTACAATAAACCAACCAATCAATTATAAAATTTGATAATTTAATACGTTAGAAACTACCAAAAATTACCAAAGAAGTTTAAATCTTAGAGCATTAACAACCAGTTTCGTAAATATATGTGAGTATATTTCCTCTATTATATAATATGGTTATAAGTAGTTGTGAGTAAAAGATATGAGAAATTTACTGTTCAATCTGTATTTTAAGAAACATTATTCAAAACCCTATAATGTTTTTAAATATATTTTAAGTGGTTATTAGTGAATGATAGAGAAAAAGTAATAATAAGGTTAAAAATAAGAGAGAAAAATAGTAATTTTTAATTTAATTATATGGATAAAAATGAGTAATGAGTTATGAATGCTCTTATATGTAAAACTGGTAAATGCTTTAATCACTCTAATTTAAATTTATTTTTATAGTCAATATTCTAAGATTTGTATATTAAATATATTATTATGCTATAAAAATGTCAATTGCCAACTTGTCATGAATCAAAATAGAATTAAGCTGGTGGACGACCGATTTGTGGGGTCATATTTTATAAATAGTTGGATCCATGTGATCTCTCGTTGTTACAGTTAATTACTCTTTCCATTATATTACATATAGAATTTATAATTTCTTGTAAGCTACAAATTAGTACTTTCACCAAGGTCAATTCGTCATAAATCGGTTGGTGAAGGTGATTATCAACAAGCTTGCAGCTAGTTACTGTTTAAAATAAGCTTATTCATAAATAATTAAGTCGAGCCCGAGCTACAATCAACTCGACTGTTGACTCGCTCGTTCGTTGGCTCGTTAAGTCGTTCGTTGGCTCGTTAAGTCGTTCGTTGGCTCTAAATTAGTAAAAAAAATGTGTCATAATATTTATATAGAGTATAAGCACATGTTAAACCTAAATATAAAATATAAAAGACGATCATAGCTTACGAAAATATCAATATTGTGTTATTGTCTTAATGAGTTAATATAAAAAATATTATATATTGTTTATATATATATATATATATATAAATATGTGTGCAAAAGTTATTATATTTTTAATCAAACAAGCTGGCTTGCAACCAGGCTCCGCTCGTCTCGTCTCTTCTCGTTATTAAACGAGCTGAATCTGAGCCCACATTTTAAGCTTGTTAAGATAACTGAATCGAGTCGACTTGCTTGGCTCGGCTTATTTACAACCCAAATTACAAATGTGTTATGGTAATGTTGCTAGGACCGAGGGATTTACCGTGGGTTACAACAAAAAATGTCTCACCGATAGAAATTTTCAATCGGTATTCATATTATTAATAAGATTAAAAATTATTATTTTTTTCAAAATTATATTTTTTATATTTTATCTTTTTTTTAATTGTTCAAGAGAGTGTAAAAGTTAGGTAATTACCGGTGGTATGCAATATTTAAAGTCAATCACAAGTTTTAATATTATTTAATAATTAACGGATGTTAAAAATGAATAAAATGTCAAAAACACTGCACAGAAGATTTCGTAGCAAATAACCATTTTGCTACATACAAGCTATAACTCCTGTTGACATGAATCATGTTTGCTATGGTTTAGCTAAGAAAGAGGCGTCACTATTTGAGTGTAAATTTGGCTATGGTTTTTTCTACAGTTATAGTTTACAACAAAATATATGTAGTTAAACCGTAAGAGAATATGCATAGCTAATCCTTAGCAAAGTTCAACAAAAATTTTATAACAAAATTTTATAACTAATACCCGTTCATGTTGTTGTTGATAATTTTTTTTCTAAGTAACATTAATAATGTAATTAAATATATGTACAAGTTAATGAGATATGTTCTTAAGTTTCTTGGACATGATGTATAAATGTGTTACTGGAATATTGAAATATTCAAGACTATAATAAGACACACGAAGCAAGGCCTCCATGGGCTCAAAGACCACTTCGATCGGGGCAACGATTTATCCTATAATTTATAGAAAATGATAGAAATATATAGCTAAAAAACATTATAAATCAAAGAGATATATTTTGTGTATATATTTTTATTTAACTTCAAGATTGAATATTTTAATGCAAATTGTCACTTAAACTTCAAAAGCATGTTATTAGTTAAGTAAATAGTTGCTAGAAAGGTAGTAATTAATTAATTGATTAAGTACTTGAAAAGGCATCAACAAATCAAAAGATAATTATAAGAAATCAAAAGATAAAGATAAGCCAGTTGAACATTGCATAAAGATGTTTGCCATATGACCAACATTGCAAAGAACTAGCAAGATTTGTACATAAGCTAATCATAAACACATATAATGATCAAATTAACATAAGTAATTTCACAAAAGTAAATAACTTTCAAAGGCATATATAATATTTTATATATATGTGTGTGTGTGTTTTCATATTTTACTTATATTTTATCTGTCAACAATTTTTTAAAATTTAAAGTACTGAGTCTCAAAGTTCAAGATTTCTTGTGCAATTCTTTAACACTTGATTGCAGGTACTGGTCAGCATAAAAGATTGAAAAAACATTGAAATCATCATACTTTTTAGATCTTTAAACAATATAAACATATAGTTTAATCAACTAACAATTCTAAAAAAGACACACATGCATATATTCTATTATAATATTATTTTGAGCAAAAAGTTAAAAAGATTTGTTGTAATTTAATAAAAATAAAAAAACTTTTAAGATAACATTTTTTTACTATGGAAGTGTAACATAAAAAATGTTAATGTTTGAGAACGAACTTGTCCTTAATGTTCTTTTCTCTTTTAATTTATATTTATGTAAGCATGAATTTCATATATATCTTTATTAACTTAGGAATATCGTAAATATCCAACGTAAAATTAAATGTTCTTCACTTTCAATTTCATATTTGCTTAGTAACCTTAAGTTTTCATGTTTATTTCAACCATATATTTTCTAGAACCTAATAAAATGTTAGGCCGATCTAGCTCAAGCATAATAATTACAGGACGTGCAAGTAAACGAAAAGTTAAATTTTATAGAACGCTAAAGATTTTTTATTCTTAAGACCTGAAAATTAAAAAAAAGATATTCCACTAGTATTGATCCAGTTGTAAGGTCAATAAGAAATAGAGTAGACTTGGAAAAAAATTGAAACATGAAAGCCAAATATTTGGATAACCTCCAAATATTAAGGACAAAATTCTTTTAAAGGGGGAACGTAGCATCCCAAGCGTTCGGGTCAGATGTAATAGTTAAAATACAAAAAATATGATCTTCGCATATTATATATTGTTAAATAAATAAAATGATTGTTTGAAATTTGAAGTTTTTAAATGAATTTTTAGTGTTATAAGAGACCATTTGAATATAATAATAATAATAATATATTATATTTAAACATACTATATTTTTTACGAAATTTAGGTTGACTTGTAAAGAAACGTAAGCTCGTCCCAACGAGATATTTAAAATTTTATAAGACGTTATATTTTAAAAGTTATAAGAGCAAAATAAAGTAAGAAACTGAATTAGTTATATAAGTAATCAAGCAGGTAGGCTAGCTTTACATTCCACAAGGATTTGAGCTGCTTGGCTTCTTTCTTTATACAAAACCATTTAGGGTGATTTTAAAGTATTAAGTTTTTTAATAACTGTGAACTAGAGTAGACAATTTTACTTACTTCATTGATTGAGGTGAGTTTTTCCAAACTGTTTTTTAAAACAAGATATGATATTTTGATAATTGGTAATAATAATAGAATTGACTATTAATAACATTTTTGATATGTGACAATGCTTGATAGGATACTTGAGGGTTGCTTGTATGATTCTTTTTTACCCAGTCAATTTTGTATACATAGCCATATTATGTGAATTTATATTGTGCTTACTATGTTCTTATCCGTCTACCATGACTGTATTTGTTTGATGTAATAGTCGATAGATAATGTATTTTGAATAATGATATGTTTATGAACTCACCAATTTTAAGCTGAGTTCTAATGTTTATTTTTATGGACATATATCTTAGGTGTCAAATGATTACATGGATTAGAGAAAACGGGCTAGTTTATGAGAAGATAAAGGTCAAAGAGTGCTATTGAAGACTTGGATCTCTAGTAGAGTTAAAACTAAGTAATATTTGTGTAATATGATATAAGTATAATATGCAATGACGTATAATTATAGTTAGACTTTCACTATATTTTATATATTCGATGCGTAACTTCCTAGGGTGTGTCTTTGGAGGTGGGTGTTACAAGTTAGTATCAAAGTTGTAGTTTAAGTGAACTAGGTACAAGGATAGTATTTAGAATTAAACTAAGGAAGCTGCTTTAAGATAAACTGATTGATTGCATAGGTACTGGGTAATAGGTTTTGGTGAACCATGAAGGATAATGGCTAGAACATTGTAGTGTAATAGATAAGTCATGACACCTGATCACTGTTATTTCATGTCTATCAGTAATATTATGTTCTGCATCATAATCCATCATATGAATCCTAATTCCTTACTCCCTTATGTAGGCGTTGAATATGATGAAAGGAGGAAGTTCTCGAGGTAGGGGTTGTGGTAGATCGCCTAGTAGTAGAAGGCAAGTTATTCCATATGTGAACAACGATCATGATAATCTTCATACTATTGAACTTGAGATGCGACAATTTGCTAGACCACAATTCCATGCAACTCTAACTATTATAATTAGAGATATTTTGCCAACTATTATAGTTGGTCATAAACGTCACCTCGGACTATGTAAACAATGGTGATAATAGGCAGAATGAGCAAATTAATAACACAAATAACCACGGAGATGCTTACATGGAAGTTGAACCTAAGCAGGTCTGTTTTTACAAAGTTATCAAGGGATGTGAACCTCAATGAAAAATTTTCAAAAAATCCATGAGATGGAAGATGTAATTGAGATTAATGAATGCAAACCCACACAGGCTGTCATGCATGCGACTCACTTATTCAAGTCTGAGGTATTGTTTTGGTAGGACAATGTCAAATGGGCTAAAGGACCTGGATTTGTCACTACTTTGACATGGAATGAATAAAGGAGCTTGTTATGAAAAAATTTGTCAAGAAGTTAAAATGGACAAAACTAAAAGAGAAATATTTAAAACTAGAGGCCAAACCATGACACATCATTAGTACATAACAAAATTTGACAAAATGGCTCAGATGCTTCCTAAAAACGTAACATCTGGAGTAAAGCAGGTAAAAAGTACGTGTAGGGGTTAACCCCTCATATTCGATAGTTAGTCAAGATGTCTTCTCGTAAAACCTATGAATTGGCAATCACACTAGGTGTCATTGAATATGAAGAAGAAGACATAATTATAGATTACAACAAAAGAAAGATAAATAAGGAGAAAACCATATGCTAAAAAGATATACAAAGATTACATAAAGTGAAGGTACAAACAGACAATGGAGGAACGATAAGAACAAGTCTTGGAAAAGGTTTCAATATTCCAAATGTCTCAAATGTCTTTAGTGTGATCATTCACGAAAGAAATGCCTAAAAATTAGATGCTTTAACTGTTCGAGTATGGTATTTTCAAAGTGATTGCAAGAACCCTCCATAACCACAACATGAAGAGAATCAAAACAAGGCTAATGGCCGATTGTATGTGTGAAAAGAAGCTAGAGAGATTATAAGGGCACGTTTCTCATTAAAAATATATACTAGAGTATTATTTGACATTGGGCTAATAGATGTTTTAATTCAACTGCCTTAGTACCTTACTTAAATTTAATACCATAAACTCTATAATGTGGATATGCAGTGAAACTACTATTATTTGACATTGGGCTAATAGATGTTTTAATTCAACTGCCTTAGTACCTTACTTAAATTTAATACCATAAACTCTATAATGTGGATATGTAGTGAAACTACTAATGGTGAGCAAGATAGGATAACTTAGATCATTAGAGATTATGCTATCATTCTACTTAACAATTCCCTATAAAGCTAATGCCAACCACTCTGAGTGGATATGACATTGTTCTTGGGATGGATTGGATAAATAAGCATTGTGCTCACCTCGACTGTGAACATAATACGATGGTGATACACAAGCTAGACGGGAAATTATGTAAATCCTAAGACCGAAATTATCTTGGCAGTGAAAGAATTGAAATGTCATAAAAAAGGATGCATTGCATTCCTCGTGTGTGCGATAGATGCTAAGAAGGAGAGACCAAATCAATGAAATCCCAGTAGTGTGCGACCTCCTAGACGTGTTTCTAAAAAATCTATAAGGACATCCATTTGATCTCCAGATTGAATTCTTGTATTTATTTAATATCTGGTGCTAAACCAGTGGCGAAGGCTCTCTACCGACCACCCCTTCATAAATGAAAGAACTTATGAAGCAGATTGATGTACTATTTGACATATGGTTTATAAAACCGAGTTCTTCAAATTGGGGAGCGCATGTACTCTTTGTTAAAAGGAAAGATGGTCAATGTGTATGTGCATTAATTATCATGAAGTGAACAAGTTAACTATCAATTAAAAGTTATTGGATCAAGAAGAAGGCTGGTGCAACCAAAACCAAATCACTTGTTCTATTTGGTACATCTAACAAAGGCTTCCGAAGCTAAGTATGGAGCTTCCGAAGAAAACAGAGTTCTTCCGAAGATAAAGTATAAGCTGAACTTCCGAAGACAAACTTTGCTTCCAAAGACAAAGTGTCTACTAGAGAAGTTCAAGACTTAGAAGAAAAGATCAGAAGAGAACTTCCGAAGAAGAAATCCTCAAAGCCTCGGAAGAAGTAGTGTCTTCCGAAGAATAGGTGGCTTCGGAAGAAATTGTTCTTATGAAGCCAACTAACCTTCGGAAGACAGTACTATGAACCAGTGGACATAAGTATGGTCCTCCTGACAGTCCGCTGCAAACCTTTTATATACTGCATGGTATTTTCTCAAAAGCCATGTAGTTGACCATACTTTATTCCACTGTTCACCTTTATTAGTTAGTACAGTTACTATCTTTTGTTAGTAATAAAAGGTAAGTCATGGACATGTCATGACTACCATATCTTAGATAATACTTTATCTAAGATACCTTAACTCTAGAATTGTAGTATATGCTTTAGTCATAGGTTCCCAGCTGGTATCAAAGTATATCCGGCTGTAGGTAGTATTATATATAGTTTCTCATTGTAACTCATAAACATGCTTGTAAGAGTCTTGTAACACTTTGAGTTGAGAAGTAATATATACAAATACCTTGAAAAACTATATCCTTGTGTTCTTTGTTATTCAGTATATTATTATCAACTCTTAGAGAAGACTCTGCTTCATCTGATCCGAGTGTAGTATTAGTGAGTTTGAGAGAAAAACAAGTTTTAGTGACAAAAACTGATCCTGCAATTGGTATCAGAGCTTTTTAGGCTCTTGATTGTGAGATCTTACCATCCAAATCAACCTTTTTTTCACTCCTCCTAACAACTCACTCAAAATGGCCCTCAACAAGTCTGAAGTAGAAATGGGGACGATGACTAAAGCACCTGTCATCACCCCTGATAACTTCAGATCATGGAGCAGACGCATGGAAAGCTTCATTAGATATCAAGACAGCAAGATGTGGCAATCTATCATCAATGGTCCTTACAAACCCAAGGTGGCTACACTAGGAGGAAACGGTGCCATGATAGAGAAAGCTGCTGAAGATTACTCTGATGAGGACTGGAAGAAGATGGATATTGATAGCAATGCAATGACTATTCTTATGACTGCAATACCCAATTCCATTATGGTGGGGTTTGAGCATTGCAAGTCAGCCAAAGAATTGTTTGATGCACTTGCTCAAATGTACTCTTGCTCTAATGACTCTAAGAAGGACTCACTGAAACAGCAGTTTGAGAACTTCACCTACATTGATGGAGAGACTCTTAGCCAGCAATTTTTCAGGTACATGGATCTCATTTCTTCCCTTCAGTCTGTGGGAATCACTCCTGAACTTAGAGACCTAACAAGAAAGCTCATGAGTGCACTTCCTAATGAGTGGACGTTCTACTGTGTCTCTATCAAAAGAACAGAAAATCTGAACACTCTCACCATGACCAAACTCTACGGAATTCTTGATGGATACCGTTTGGAGATGGAAAGCAAAAAAGGTCGTCAGACAAGTAGGTCCTCGAGTCTTCCCACTAGCAATGCATTAATGGTTGCTGAAGGCTCAGGACCCTCCCAACCTCAACAGCTCCTGAAATACAACCAGCAGACATCCTGCTCATCTGGACCTTACATCACTTTTCCTGAGACCCCAAGATCTCAACAGGCTCAGCACAGTTCTTTTCAGGACAGATGTGCCTTTGTCTCAGGAAGTGGACACTCTGGCGATTTTCAGTACTGCTTTGATGATCTAGAGTGTTTCAGTCCAGATGATGTAGAGTATGTGGACATAGTCCAGCAAATGGCTCTTTTAACCTATAGAGCAAAGAAGTTTTTTAAGAGAACTGGAAGGCAGTTTCCCCAGAATCCAACAACCAGCAAGTTTGGATTTGACAAATCCAAGGCAAAGTGTTATAACTGTAACCAACTTAGTCATTTTACAAGGGATTGCAAGGCTCCCAAGTAAAATCCGGGAACCCCACAGGCCTCCACACATTTCTCTACCTCAAAGCCAACTGGAAAGTCAACTGAAACAGCTGAACTGGCTTAAGAAGTTGATTGGAGCTTTATGGTGCAAGATGTGACTCCTGCTCAAGCTCTCATGGCAGGAACAGATGACAATAAGGTATATGAACATCTCTGTACTCCTGAATGTATTGCTAAGGTTAAATTGTATCAGGATTACAATATGGAGATTAAGTCTGATATTGAGTCTCTAAATGTTTTAAAATCTGATTTTAAAAGGGCTGAATCTCACTATCAAAGAAAAATTGAGGAGTTGGAGAAAAATGTGTCCTTATTAAAACATGAACATTCAAACTATAAGACTCAAATAAAAGATCTGATATCCAAATTGTCAGAGGCTCAAGCCCAGCTTGTCACTGCTGAGGCTCAAGTCAGGAAGTATGATATTTCTGAGCAGAACTTCCAAGCTATTATTGCATCATCCTCCCACTCCAAAATATGTTATCATAACAAAGGAGGGTTGGGGACCAATGAAATTGCTCCACCACACTCTTATGAGTCTATCAGACAACCTAGATGTGGTACTGAAGAGCAAGAGGTCCCAACTGCTGACCAATCTTCGTCTGAGTTGAAGAATGATGCAATAATAAAGGCCACCACAGGGAAGGAACAGGTAAATCTACCCACCTCTCCTTGTGAAGATCAAACCCTAACCACCAAAGCCAGAAGAAGTACAGCTAAAGCATCCAGAAGAACAGCTAAGAAAGTGGCTGAATCTAAGCTGAAGATTGATCCAAAACAAAAGGGTGTATTCATCTCAGCTGGATTTCAAGTGGTAGGTACTTTTGACTCAGGAAAGGAGTGTAGTACCAGCACTCCTTTCCTACCAAAGGATCAGAAGTTAAAGGGAAAGGTTGCTGATGAAAAGGAAGAACATAAGAGACAGCAATCTTCACATTTCCAAAAGACTAACACTACATGCATAATGTGTGGTCTACAAAATCACATGGCTAAAGATTGTTACGACAATCCTGCAAGCACACATTATACAACTAATGTTAATAAAGAAGGAGTCAGGGAAGGTTTCTCATTTGAACCTTATCAAATAGTTCAAGTGATGAAAAAGGGAAAGCTAGTTTTGAAGCAAGGTTGCTCTCGGAAGAAAACACTTCTCCCAAAGGGATAATGGCTTCGGAAGCAAAAGCTGTCAAAGTTTGGAAGAACAAGAAAGTTCCCTTGAAACCATCCCAGAAGAAGACTACTTCGGAAGAAAAGGTGGAGAAGTCTTGTTCCAAAAAGAAAGAAGCTTCGGAAGAATGTCATGCTGTAAAAGCTTCAACAAGCTCATCCTCTATGATCAGCCAAAGGATGAATTGGAAGATCAAGAATGATACTGCAGCCCAAACCTCTTCTTCAACAACATCCATTGAACCCTCAAGCTTAACTTTTGGTTCAATAATATCAATATCATTGGATGAACCCAAGACCAACAAGGCTTGGGTTTCCAATCAAAACTAATTATCTCATCTTATGTGCAGGAATATCCATAAGACAAAAATAACAATGTTTGGATTGTGGATAGTGGATGCTCCAGGCACATGACCGGGAACAGATCTCTCCTTCAATAATTTCAACATTTTGATGGAGGTCCTGTTCAGTTTGGAGGTGAGACTGGATGATATATTTCTAGCAGAGGAAGTATATCCAACGGGAAGTTAAAGGTTGACAAAGTTCACTTTGTCAAACAGCTTGAACATAATCTGTTAAGTGTTTCTCAGTTTTGCGATCAAAAGCGCCAAATGCTTTTCACTGAACATGAGTGCATTATCCTCAAACCAGATATGACAATTCCTCCAGAATTGGTGCTTCTTAGATCTCCCAGGAAAGGGGATATTGTGACAACCGGTCCCAAGGTCACTATTCTAAACCCTAATTTAATTGCATCATATCCCATCTTGAAGTACTAATAATGGAAACAATTCAATTATATCAAGAGTGTTAGAATCACTAATTTTTATTTGATCAATTTTTATGATTCTATGTGATTTACGTGAAATTAGTCATTCTAAGTCTTGCCATTTTAGAAAATTCGTGCCCGGAAATATTAATTAGTCACCCTAGCTAGAATTAAGAATATCAATTGAAATAATTAAAAGTATATGTGCACACACACTTACAATTTTCAGACCTAACATGCATTACCATGCATAAGGCAATTCACTAACTAACAATTTAAATACTACTCTTTTTATAAAAACTACTCTACAATTTAATTAGTTATTTTTTAAAAAAAATAAAAGAATCACTAGAGGACAAGGCCAAATCGGCCGCCCCCTCTCCCCCAATAGAAATATTTGCTTTCTTCCAACACCTTACACCACCCTATCATCCATACACAATCCATGCATTTCTCTTCATTCCTTCCTTCTCTCTCTCTCATTTTCAATTTCTACCAGCTGAAAACTCCCCTCTCTTCCAAAATTCTCTCCAATCTCTCCATTTTCAGCCCCAAAACCGTGAGCAACAACAAGCACAATAATCGGCCAGCAGCAAACCGCAGCAAAGGTGGACTTTTGATGAAGTTTTGAAGCTTGGAACGTGCAAAGCTTGAGGTTTCCAGCTTGTGTTCGACTTCTCCAGCCTCATCCAAGAATATTCCAACCATCCACGACGTTCTACACCTTTTAAACCGCAAGATACATCGTGTGTAAGCTCACTATGTCGGTTTTGGTCATTTCTTGAGGTTGTCTTCATTTTTCACCTAAAAACCCATCTTTTTCTTGTTGTAGCAGAAACATCTCACTCTCTCTTTGTTCTTGAGGAGTTCCCCACGTTCTTGAAGGTATACCACACGTTATAATGCTCATTCCAAGGGGTAGAATCCGATTTACCCCTTGAAAACCCACTTTTTGGTGTTTTTGTCACCATGCACTTGTGAATCTTGTAACCCTTCAAAACCAAACGTGTAACCTGCATAACAATGGGTTTTAAGACTAAAAACAACCTGTTTTTGAAGTCTCCAAGGGTGTACACCACCTACATATGGTACAAACATGCTTTACACCTCGAATAGTCACTCCTTCTACTAGTAACAACTTCCTCTAGACATTTCTTGAAAACCCCCTCGAATAGTCACTCCTTCTACTAGTAATGACTTTTAATACACCCTAATAATCTGATTTTTTAAGTTAGATAAAGTTTAGTAATGGTTAAACTCAAGATACAAGGATTTACACAAGTGTAATGGTCATTTATGACACTTTCTACATGTTTTAAAGTCCATGGATGTATAGAACAACTAGGCAACGATTGGGAATGTTATTTCAGTAAGTTTTGGTGTATATTAAGTTTAATGACATGGCATGACCTCTGGAACAAAGGACATAATGTGTTTAGGCCTAGTTTGGTCACTTTCGGGACCCGAAAACGTGTTAAAATGACTTAAAAATAGGAAACATGGACCATAAACGTTTTAAAGAGAATTTCAGGTTCTAAATGGATAAATAAAGTGTTCTGGAGTCAATGGAAAGTTTTAGTGGTCAAAAGATAATTTAAATGGATTTTTAGTGAAACCGGGTGTAAACCGAAAGACGTTTTAAGGAAAATTTAAGATAAATGGGTTAAATGTTACAACTTATAAAAATCATGACTTTCCAGTAGGTTAATAGATAAAATAACCTCAAAAGTCAAATGGTTGGTCAAACAAGCCTTTAAAATGGTCAAACCCGACTAAAAACGCGTCTTAACGGTTTAACGTAAAAACGAGCCTTTCTACTTTTAGAAACAAATTTTTATAATCTAAAAGGTTTGAAACTCATAAAAATGATTTTAAGAAGTAGCTACTGGACTTAGACCCCAAAAAGGTGAAAACTCATAAATAACCATTTTAAACCGTTCGGTTTTACCGTAACCGGCAACGTTAAACGCGTATTTTAGAAACCGAGTCTATAAAGTGAAATTCTAGTTAGAAATTCTTGAAACTAAGTTGAATTAAGGTCTTGAACCTGATTTTTAAGAATAGAGGACACTTAATGCAAGAAACCAAACTTAAGGGTAGAAATTGTCAACTTTGAAACTTCAGGGGCAAAACTGTAAATTTTACAAAACTTCATAACCGACTCCCATAAGTTCACTTGCCCCCTTAAATGGCATAATTACTATATATCCCTGGTCTAGTAAGGTAGAAACCTTTGATTCCATGAAAAACCTTGACTTTCCTAAAAAGAAAACTTTTTACGCAAACCTAATCGAATCAAAACCGAAACCGTCTATTTAAGTCTTAGGCACTAATGTTGCTCCTTAAATAGGTTTAGAGCAGTAGCTAATCACTTAATATATTCATATTAGGGTGCTAGACTTGAGCTATTCCCGGCACGCGAAGAATCTCTAGTTGCTTAATATCCAAGGTGAGTTCTCGTGTTTCCCCTTTTTACTTTTGTTTTGGGGATGAAGCATGCTCCTTTTAAACTGAAACTCTTATGTGTGATACTGTTTACTGTTTTGCATGATCTTTTGTTTTATGAACTATGATTATGCTTACTTGATGCATGTATGTGGGACTTTTTGGATACCTGCTGATACTTTAGTCATAATCATTAATTCTTTTGTGAACCGCTTGTTTTTACGTGAATAGATCTATTTGGGGAATCCCCCACGTACAGTGGCTCCCGCCATAGGGAGGTACCCCACTGAGATCCTGAGGGGTCGTTTGTGGCATGTAACAGGTTTTGAGTAAGATACTATGGTGAACCATTCTAGCAGGAATGGTTCACTAATCTGAGGCTTGGTCCTTTCCTACGGGAATATCCGGTTAAACACAAGTTTAGAAGAGGCCAACCGGGGACCAAGTGCAGGGTTGATTGTGATACCCCACAATGACTGATACTAAAAACAATGTTTTTAAACATCAAATGAGATTTTTATAAACTATCACACTGGATTCTAAAACCTTTACTGTGAACTTTTGTAGTTCCTTTTATTTGTTTTGAAACTTTAAGCGCTTGAACTCACCAACTTTTTAGTTGACACTCTTTTCTTTTGAGCATGTTTCAGGTAACCCATGAAGACTATTAGCTTATGGACGACTTAGACTTAACCCCGAGACCATGGCATTGTCTGTGTGACCCAATTTAGAACTTGAATAATTTTGATACAATGACTATTTAACTTATGCTGAAATATGTAAACATTTGGGGCTGGATCTGTTTCCAGCCCGTTGTCTTTTAATACTTTAAATGCCATGTGATGTTCTCTCCCTTTGAGCTCTTATAATGGTTTGTTTCCGCTGCCATATATGTTGTTGCTAATCTGTGATGTCCCACCCTACCTGGGCCCGGGGGTGTGACAGATTGGTATCAGAGCCAAAGGTTGTAGAAAAGTCGGGAATACCATAGTAGACCCTAGGCTACAACCCTGATACCCTAGGACTGTCCTTGTGGGAAAGTGTTGGAATGATCGGGTTGGGTAAATTGATGATTACGCCTGATCAACGTAATCATGAATTTACCGGACGCGTAATTTCCATCATGAAATCTATTTTTGACTGGGGATTTGAAATTAATTTTTTTTTATATATGAACTGTTTTGCCTGACACTATTATGAGAAACAATTGATTCTAACATCATTGATAAGGGATACAAAGAGATCCCTGATACTAATGCCATCACTAGTACTATGAGTATATTATTATTATTATTAAGACTATCATGAGCTATGAGAAACCAAATTACTCATGATGTCTTTTTACAGGAAACTACTATGGCTGAAAGATGTAAGGCACCCGCACATCCAGTGGATGAGACTGCCCCTGTTGGGACACTGAGGAGGAAGCCCCAAACGGAGTACGAGGCGTACCTGCAGAGGTGTGGACACCCGGGTTGGATCTCCGCCACGTCAGAGGACACTGGAGCTTCCGAGGATTCTTCTTCGTCAACGCCACCCAGGAGCCGGACGCGCTCCCGCTCGCCACATGTTGCCGCTCCATCACCGATACCTCCCATTGGGAATTGGGGAGCACGCACCGTCACTCGTCCACGAAAGCTGTTAGACCTGGGACTTCGGTCTCATTTAGGTTGCCTCCTCCTCCTCCACCACCGGTCAGGGCTCCCATACCCGCACCACCGCCGTACGAGCCACACCGACGCCACCCACAAGAGGAGCCTTGGATGCCTCCAAGGCACAGCATGCATGTTGGTCCCAGCGTGTTCTTTAGAGACCAGCACTCTCAGTCTAGCCGGCGGGCTAGTGACTTTGGTCCGTCCGACCCTACCCTGACTGAGATACTGAGGACTATCGAGCGCCACGAGCTGACTCTTCAGCACGCCACGCGGACCTCACAGTCCGCTCAATTCCAAGCTATGCTGGCATCGGAGGGTGTGCAGAGATTGGAGCAGGAGCAGAGGAAGAAGAGCTCCGGATGGATGGGATGGCTGAAAAGAAGTGGATGTGAGGGCGACCATGTGGAAGAGGAAGAAACTATCTGTCTTCGAATATTTGAAGGAAACAAACTTATTATTATCCGACATTATTATTATTGTTATTATTATTCATGGGGGTGATGGCACCTTCCACTTTGTAAGAGCTAGACTCTGAAACTATGAACCTTGTCTTATTTTGAGCTAATTCCTATGATACAATGCTGTTGAAACATTTACGATTATCCGTCATGTGTTGTTTATTCATTGTGTTGGGCCATGTTATTCCTTATGACTGCTTAAACTGTTTAAATTGGTAATCTGTGGAACTTGTTAAGTTGTGTGCAATTATACACCGTATTCTCTCTTCGTATAGGAGGGGGCCTTGTAGGGAATTGATGCATAGATTATTCGAAACAAATTTATGAGATGCTAAAATGATTTTATCTGTAGTACTATCAGAATGCCTACCAGAAGAGGAACACGCATCGGAAGGCAAGCAGCAAACCGAGGTCGTCACGAAGGAGCAAGGCGAACCAGAAACCAACCACCTACTCCTCCAAGGACTCCCATCGGGGAGAATGCTAACTCTGCAAATGACGAGAGGATGGAAAATCTTGTGGCACAACAAATTGCGAACGCTATACCAACCATCATTGCTCAAATCAATGCTGACCGGAATGACGCCGGAGGTGATGGTGGGACTGCAAACAACGACGAATCTGAAGCTATCAGGAAAGGGTGCTCCTACAAAACATTCATGGCTTGCAAGCCAAAGGACTTCCATGGCACCGAGGGTGCAATTGAAACATATAGGTGGCTGGACAAAATCGAAGCTGTGTTAGACATCAGTGAATGCAAGTTGGAACACATGGTGAGGTTTGCTTCTCAATCTCTCAAGGACCAGCACTTGAGTGGTGGAAAACCATCATCCAGCCTCGAGGCCGGGATGCCATGGGTAGGATGAACTGGTCTGAGTTCAGGGAGCTAATCACCAACAAGTACTGTCCTATCAACTAGCTAGAGAAACTGGAGGCTAGATTTCTGAATTTGGAGATGAGGGGTCCGAACTACACCGAATACATCAACCAGTTCCTTGCATTGTCCCGACTGGTACCACACTTGGTGATGCCAGAATCCAAGGGCGTGGCCCGCTTCATCTGGGGGTTACACCCAAGGGTGAGGGGCATGGTCCGATCATCCAGGCCTACAACCATACAGGCGGCGGTCGACCTTACCAGTAGTCTGACCGACGACCTAGTTAGAGCTGGGTGATTGAACATGGGAGAATTGAGGACAAGAAGAAGGTTGTGGAAGAAAAGAGGAAGTGGGTTGATACTAGGAAGATGGTCGGCAGCAGCAGCGGTTCAAACAAGAAACCTAGAGAAGAAGCGAGACGAAATGACCATGGTGGAAAGGCAAGGAGGTTGTATCTAGGCACAAGCCCCTTCTGCAATAAATGCAAGCTTCATCACCAAGGGGAGTGCAATCCCATGCCTTGTTATCGATGCAAGAAACCTGGTCACCTGATTAAAGACTGTACCTACGAGCCTGGAAAACAATGCTATGAGTGTGGGGACCCCGGGCATATGAGGAACAAATGCCCCAAGTTAGGAAGAAACAAGGACAACCGACCCAATAAGCCCAAGGGAAGAGCTTTTGTGATGGATCCAGCAGGAGCCCGAAAGGAACCCGATGTGGTTAACGGTACGTTTCTTGTAAACGATCATCCTGCTACCGTTTTATTTGATACTGGAGCGACTGCTAGTTTTATCTCTAGTACTTTTAGATCCTTGATTGACTCAGCCACTTGTACCTTAGCCGATACGTTTACCGTCGAACTAGCTGATGGTAATATTCTAGAAACTAACGAAATCATCAAGGATTGCTCAATGAATCTAAATGGACATACATTTAAGATAGATCTTATGCCCATTAAGTTAGGAGGATTTGATGTGGTTGTCGGCATGGACTGGTTAGCTAAGAACAGAGTCGAAATTGTTTGTGATGAACGCCTACTCAAGATACCATTGAACGGCAAGGAAGAGTTGGTGGTGCAAGGAGAAAGGAGTAACACCTTATGCCCCATGATATCCCATTTAAAAGCTACCAAGAGCTTAAGGAAGGGATGCTCGGCTTTCATCATCTACGTGATGAAAACCAAAGAGGAGAAGAAGATTTCGGACATCCCAGTAGTTTCTGAATACCCTGAGGTGTTTCCGGAAGACCTACCGGGACTTCCCCCGAATCGACAAGTTGAGTTCCAAATAGATTTGCTGCCTGGCGCTGCACCGGTAGCCAAAGCGCCGTATCGACTCGCCCCTCCCGAGATGAAGGAATTGATGACGCAAGTTCAAGAACTATTAGACAAAGGATTCATACGTCCGAGTGTCTCTCCATGGGGTGCTCCGGTGTTATTTGTGAAAAAGAAGGATGGCACCTTACGCATGTGCATTGACTACCGGGAGTTAAATAAGCTGACCATAAAGAACCATTACCCACTCCCGAGGATAGATGACCTATTCGATCAACTTCAAGGAGCAAGTTACTTTTCCAAGATAGACTTAAGATCCGGTTACCACCAGCTGAAGATAAGAGAAGAAGACATACCCAAGACGGCTTTCCGAACTAGGTATGTGCACTATGAGTACTTAGTCATGCCCTTTGGACTGACTAATGCACCAGCAGCATTCATGGATCTCATGAACCGTGTATGCCGCCCATATCTTGACAAGTTTGTGATTGTGTTCATCGACGAGATTCTGATCTACTCCAGTAATAAAGAAGAACACGAGAAGCATCTCAGACTAATCCTTGAGTTACTCAAGAATGAACAACTATATGCCAAATTTTCCAAATGTGAATTTTGTATGCGAGAGATCCAATTTTTAGGGCATGTAGTGAATGAGAATGGAATTCAAGTTGACCCTTCCAAGATTGAAGCTATAAAGAAGTGGAAGATTCCTGAGACTCCCACTGAGATTAGGCAGTTCCTAGGATTGGCCGGATACTACCGACGATTCATAAAGGACTTCTCGCGCATTGTGCAACCATTGACCGCACTGACTAAGAAGGACAAAGCCTTTGTATGGGAACCAGAGCAAGATGAAGCATTCGAGACGCTTAAGGAAAAGCTATGCAGTGCACCTGTTTTGGCCCTTCCAGAAGGAGTCGAAGACTTCGTAGTCTATTGCGACGCCTCGCGTCAAGGGTTAGGTTGCGTGCTAATGCAACGCAACAAGGTTATTGCCTATGCATCTAGACTGCTAAATGATCACGAGAAGAACTATACTACGCACGATCTTGAATTAGGTGCCGTGGTGTTTGCTCTCAAAATGTGGAGGCACTACCTCTATGGTACGAAGTGTATCATTTACACTGACCACCGAAGTTTGCAACACATTCTCGACCAGAAAATGCTAAACATGCGTCAAAGAAGATGGGTTGAGCTGTTAAACGACTATGAGTGTGAAATCCGATATCATCCCGGAAAGGCCAATGTGGTGGCAGATGCTTTGAGCAGAAAGGAGAGAGAAAAACCTCTTCGTGTACGAGCTTTAAGGATAAGCGTGTACACAGACCTAGTCGCAAGGCTGAAAGAAGCTCAAGGTGAAGCGTTAAAGGAGGAAAATTTAGCAGGAGAAGGATGAACTGGAATGGAAAAGCGATTTGAAACAGGAAATGATGGTACGTATAAGTGCGAAGGGAGAACCTGGGTGCCAAAGCATGGGGGAATTTGAGAGGTAATTCTCGATGAAGCTCACAAATATAGGTATTCAGTTCACCCTAGGAGTGATAAGATGTACCAGGATTTGAAGGCACTTTTCTGGTGGCCTGGAATCAAGAAGTCAATCGCTATGTATGTCAGTAAGTGTCTAACCTGTGCCATGGTAAAAGCTGAGAATCAAAAACCATCAGGGACGTTACAGCAGCCAGAAATCCCAGAATGGAAATGGGATAACATCACGATGGATTTTGTTACCAAATTACCCAGAACATCTAGGGGTCATGATGCTATTTGGGTAGTAGTGGATAGACTAACCAAATCGGCTCACTTCTTACCAATTCGGGAAGACTACGACATGTCAAGACTGGCTCAACTGTATATCAATGAAATAGTGGCTAGGCATGGTGTGCCACTATCAATAATCTCCGATCGTGATAGTCGTTTTACTTCGTGTTTCTGGAAATCACTTCAACGAGCCTTAGGAACCCGTCTGGACTTAAGTACGGCGTACCACCCGCAAACTGACGGTCAAAGCGAGAGGACTATTCAAACCCTAGAAGATATGCTGAGGGCATGCGTAATTGATTTTGGTGGAAACTGGGATAATCATCTTCCATTGGTGGAGTTCTCCTATAACAATAGTTACCATGCAAGTATCAATGTTACTCCGTATGAGGCTCTCTATGGTAGGAAATGTCGGTCACCCTTGAGTTGGAATGAAATTGGTGATAGTCAAGTATTGGGACCCGACATCGTATTGGAGACCACTGATAAGATTTTCAAGATCAAGAAACGTCTACGGGCGGCCAGGGATCGTCAAAAGAAGTACGCTGACAGAAGACGAAAACCGTTAGAGTTTCAGATAGGTGATAGGGTAATGCTGAAGGTAGCACCGTGGAAAGGAACCGTGAGGTTCGGAAAAAGAGGCAAGTTAAGCCCACGATACATTGGACCATTCGAAATACTAGTAAGAATTGGTCCTGTGGCTTACAAATTGAAACTACCTCAGAAATTTAGTTATATACATGACACCTTCCACGTGTCAAACTTGAAGAAATGCCTAGTAGACAAAACATTGGAGCTACCATTGAAGGAGACAAGAATCAATGATAAGCTGAACTTCGTGGAAGAGCCTATAGAGATCATGGACCGCTTGGTCAAGCAACTCAGACGAAGCCGCATACCCAAGGTTAAGGTTAGATGGAACTCGAGACGAGGGCCGGAATTCACTTGGGAACGTGAGGACGAGATGAGGAAAAACTACCCGCATCTCTTTAAACCCACCCGTACCAATGCTAAGCGAAGTTAAAATTTCGGGACGAAATTTCCTAAACGGTGGGAGAATGTGACAACCGGTCCCAAGGTCACTATTCTAAACCCTAATTTAATTGCATCATATCCCGTCTTGTAAGTACTAATAATAGAAACAATTCAATTATATCAAGAGTGTTAGAATCACTAATTTTTATTTGATCAATTTTTATGATTCTATGTGATTTACGTGAAATTAGTCATTCTAAGTCTTGCCATTTTAGAAAATTCGTACCCGGGAATATTAATTAGTCACCCTAGCTAGAATTAAGAATATCAATTGAAACAATTAAAAGTATATGTGCACACACACTTACAATTTTCGGACCTAACATGCATTACCATGCATAAGGCAATTCACTAACTAACAATTTAAATACTACCCTTTTTATAAAAACTACTCTACAATTTAATTAGTTAGTTTTTTAAAAAATAAAAGAATCACTAGAGGACAATGCCAAATCAGCCGCCCCCTCTCCCCCAATAGAAATATTTGCTTTCTTCCAACACCTTACACCACCTATCATCCATACACAATCCATGCATTTCTCTTCATTCCCTCCTTCTCTCTCTCTCATTTTCAATTTTTACCAGCTGAAAACTCCCCTCTTCCAAAATTCTCTCCAATCTCTCCATTTTCATCCCCAAAACCGTGAGCAACAACAAGCACAATAATCGGCCAGCAGCAAACCGCAGCAAAGGTGGACTTTTGATGAAGTTTTGAAGCTTGGAACGTGCAAAGCTTGAGGTTTCCAGCTTGTGTTCGACTTCTCCAACCTCATCCAAGAATATTCCAACCATCCACGACGTTCTACACCTCTTAAACCGCAAGATACATCGTGTGTAAGCTCACTATGTCGGTTTTGGTCATTTCTTGAGGTTGTCTTCATTTTTCACCTAAAAACCCATCTTTTTCTTGTTGTAGCAAAAAATCTCACTCTCTCTTTGTTCTTGAGGAGTTCCCACGTTCTTGAAGGTATACCACATGTTATAATGCTCATTCCAAGGGGTAGAATCCGATTTACCCCTTGAAAACCCACTTTTTGGTGTTTTTGTCACCATGCACTTGTGAATCTTGTAACCCTTCAAAACCAAACGTGTAACCTGCATAACAATGGGTTTTAAGACTAAAACAACCTGTTTTTGAAGTCTCCAAGGGTGTACACCACCTACATATGGTACAAACATGCTTTACACCTCGAATAGTCACTCCTTCTACTAGTAACAACTTCCTCTAGACATTTCTTGAAAACCCCCTAGAAAGTTCAATCTGCTCAAAATGACTTTTAAGACACCCTAATAATCTGATTTTTTAAGTTAGATAAAGTTTAGTAATGGTTAAACTCAAGATACAAGGATTTACACAAGTGTAATGGTCATTTATGACACTTTCTACATGTTTTAAAGTCCATGGATGTATAGAACAACTAGGCAACGATTGGGACTGTTATTTCAGTAATTTTGGTGTATATTAAGTTTAATGACATGGCATGACCTCTGGAACAAAGGACATAATGTGTTTAGGCCTAGTTTGGTCACTTTCGGGACCCGAAAACGTGTTAAAATGACTTAAAAATAGGAAACATGGACCATAAACGTTTTAAAGAGAATTTCAGGTTCTAAATGGATAAATAAAGTGTTCTGGAGTCAATGGAAAGTTTTAGTGGTCAAAAGATAATTTAAATGGATTTTTAGTGAAACCGGGTGTAAACCGAAAGACGTTTTTAAGGAAAATTTAAGATAAATGGGTTAAATGTTACAACTTATAAAAATCATGACTTTCCAGTAGGTTAATAGATAAAATAACCTCAAAAGTCAAATGGTTGGTCAAACAAGCCTTTAAAATGGTCAAACCCGACTAAAAACGCGTCTTAACGGTTTAACGTAAAAACGAGCCTTTCTACTTTTAGAAACAAATTTTTATAATCTAAAAGGTTTGAAACTCATAAAAATGATTTTAAGAAGTAGCTACTGGACTTAGACCCCAAAAAGGTGAAAACTCATAAATAACCATTTTAAACCGTTCGGTTTTACCGTAACCGGCAACGTTAAACGCGTATTTTAGAAACCGAGTCTATAAACTGAAATTTAGTTAGAAATTCTTGAAACTAAGTTGAATTAAGGTCTTGAACCTGATTTTTAAGAATAGAGGACACTTAATGCAAGAAACCAAACTTAAGGGTAGAAATTGTCAACTTTGAAACTTCAGGGGCAAAACTGTAAATTTTACAAAACTTCATAACCGACTCCCATAAGTTCACTTGCCCCCTTAAATGGCATAATTACTATATATCCTGGTCTAGTAAGGTAGAAACCTTTGATTCCATGAAAAACCTTGACTTTCCTAAAAAGAAAACTTTTTACGCAAACCTAATCGAATCAAAACCGAAACCGTCTATTTAAGTCTTAGGCACTAATGTTGCTCCTTAAATAGGTTTAGAGCAGTAGCTAATCACTTAATATATTCATATTAGGGTGCTAGACTTGAGCTATCCCGGCACGCGAAGAATCTCTAGTTGCGTAATATCCAAGGTGAGTTCTCGTGTTTCCCCTTTTTACTTTTGTTTTGGGGATGAAGCATGCTCCTTTTAAACTGAAACTCTTATGTGTGATACTGTTTACTGTTTTGCATGATCTTTTGTTTTATGAACTATGATTATGCTTACTTGATGCATGTATGTGGGACTTTTTGGATACCTGCTGATACTTTAGTCATAATCATTAATTCTTTTGTGAACCGCTTGTTTTTACGTGAATAGATCTATTTGGGGAATCCCCCACGTACAGTGGCTCCCGCCACAGGGAGGTACCCCACTGAGATCCTGAGGGGTCGTTTGTGGCATGTAACAGGTTTTGAGTAAGATACTATGGTGAACCATTCTAGCAGGAATGGTTCACTAATCTGAGGCTTGGTCCTTTCCTATGGGAATATCCGGTTAAACACAAGTTTAGAAGAGGCCAACCGGGGACCAAGTGCAGGGTTGATTGTGATACCCCACAATGACTGATACTAAAAACAATGTTTTTAAACATCAAATGAGATTTTTTATAAACTATCACACTGGATTCTAAAACCTTTACTGTGAACTTTTGTAGTTCCTTTTATTTGTTTTGAAACTTTAAGCGCTTGAACTCACCAACTTTTAGTTGACACTCTTTTCTTTTGAGCATGTTTCAGGTAACCCATGAAGACTATTAGCTTATGGACGACTTAGACTTAACCCCGAGACCATGGCATTGTCTGTGTGACCCAATTTAGAACTTGAATAATTTTGATACAATGACTATTTAACTTATGCTGAAATATGTAAACATTTGGGGATGGATCTGTTTCCAGCCCGTTGTCTTTTAATACTTTAAATGCCATGTGATGTTCTCTCCCTTTGAGCTCTTATAATGGTTTGTTTCCTCTGCCATATATGTTGTTGCTAATCTGTGACGTCCCACCCTACCTGGGCCGGGGGTGTGACAGATATGTACAAGCTAGATATGAACAATGTTTTCCCACTGGGTGAAGTATCATGCTTTCTTTCCAAAGCCGATAGTGATGAGTCAACACTTTGGCATAAACGTATGTGTCATGTAAATTTTAAGACAATGAATAAATTGACTAAAAATGACTTGGTACATGGTTTGCCTAAAAAGGAATTTTTCTGCAAAGATAACTGTGTTGCATGCCTGAAAGGTAAGTAACACAGGGCATCTTATAAATCCAAAAGTGCCAACTCTATTACTACTCCATTACACTTATTGCACATGGATCTATTTGGTCCTACAAGTATAATGAGCATTGGAAGGAAATCATACTGCCTTGTGATTGTTGATGATTTAACAAGATTTACATGGGTATTCTTCTTAAGAACTAAAGATGAAACTGCTGAAACACTAAAATCTTTTATTTTTAAAATAGAAAATCAAATTGATCACAAGGTTAAGATTATTAGAAGTGATCAAGGGATTGAGCTTAAGAACTTTGTTCTTGACTCATTCTGTGACTCAAAAGGGATTGCCAGACAATATAGTGTTCCAAGAACTCCTCAACAAAACGGTGTTGCTGATAGGAGGAACAGGACACTTATTGAGACTGCTAGAACTATGTTAGCTGATTCCAAACTACCTCTAACATTCTGGGCAGAGGCAGTCAGCATTACATGCTATGTGCAAAATAGAGTTCTTCTAGTTAAGCCACATGGAAAAACCCCTTATGAGTTATGGAACAAGAGGCCACCGTTCATTGGCTTTCTAAGGTCCTTTGGCAGAAGGTGTACCATACTTAACATAAAAGACAATTTAGGCAAAGTTTGCTGAAAAGTCAGATGATGCCATCTTTGTTGGATACTCTTCTAGCTCTAAAGCTTATAGAGTATACAACATTAAGAATCAACAATTTGAGTAATCATCCAATATAGTTGTTAATGAGCACACTTCTTGTGTTAGGGGGAATGGCCCGGATCATATTTTTGATTTAGAATTGTTTCCAAACTATTCTAAACCATCTTGTGAGAATGTTTCAGCTGGAATAGGTACTCAAAGCATTTCTGAAGACAATCATCTATTTGAGTTACCCAGACCTATTCCAAGTTCTCCAAGGTCCACAACAAATCAAGCTCCCACTATTGACAGAACTGAAAGTATAACCATCTCAAGAGATAGTGGAGCCTCAACCAGTGTCTCACCTGTTGATCCTTCAACGTTATCAGGTGACACTATACAAAACCAGGCTGAAGGAAACAGCATTATGAAGGAACATGCAACTGTTAATACTGATTCACAGCCAACAATCGATGATGTTTCTCATTCATTCAATCAGCCCTCATTGAATGACTTTGAAACAGCTGCTGGTCAAAGTGCCCCAGTTCCTGAGCAGAATATGTCAAATCTGGATTTATCTCTGCAACTGGAAGTGATTCCTAGGCTAAGGATTCACAATACTCATCCAGGCTAAAACATCATAGGGGATGTCTCTAAAGGTGTGAGAATAAGAGGGCAGACTCATCATGGGAATGTCTGCTTGTACTCATGCTTTTTATTCCAGATGGAACCTAAGAAGGTGGAAGATGCCTTGAAAGATAGTAGTTAGGTTGAATTGATGCAGGAGGAGCTGCTTCAATTCAAAAGACAAAAGGTCTGGAATCTATGCCGACTACCATCTGGTCAAGTACCCATAGGCACTAAATGGGTTTTCAGAAACAAGAAAGATGATAGAGGCTTGATCATCAAGAACAAAGCAAGATTAGTGGTTCAAGGATACACCCAAGAGGAAGGAATCGATTATACTGATGTCTTTGCACCTGTTGCAAGACTAGAGACAGTTAGGATCTTTCTTGCTTATGTTGCATCCAAGAATTTCACTGTCTACCAACTTGATATCAAGTGTGCCTTTCTATATGGGGATATAAATAGGGAAGTCTACGTGTGCCAACCTTGAGGATTTGAAGACCCACATCACCCCAAGTATGTGTGCAAATTAGATAAAGCTCTATATGGGTTGCACCAAGCACCTAGGCTGTGGTATGAGACTCTGTCTCAATTTCTTCTGAAGAATGGCTACACTAGAGGTACCATTGACAAGACTCTCTTTATTAGAAAGTCTGGAAAGGACATTTTGCTTGTTCAAGTCTATGCTGATGACATCATATTTGGCTCTTCAAATGACCAAATGTGCAAAGACTTTAAGAGCATTATGAAGAAGAAGTTTGAAATGAGTTCTATGGGAAGAATGGACTTTTTCCTTGGAATTTAGGTGAAGCAATTGAAGGAAGGGTTCTTCATCAATCAATCCAAGTATGTCAATGACATCTTAGAGAGATTTTAGATGAAGGATTGTAAACCAGCCAAGACACCCATACCCAGAAACCATAATCTTTGTCATGACCTTGAGGGGGAGGATACTGATCAACATCAGTATAGGGTAATTATTAGTTCTCTGATGTATCTTACTGCTAGTAGACCTGACATCATGTTTGCTACTTGCATTTGTGCAAGATATCAGGCTGCCCCAAAGGTGTCTCACCTAGCTACTGCAAAGAGAATCCTCAGACACCTCAAAGGAGCACCTCAACTAGGTCTCTGGTATCCAAGAAATAGTAATTTCAATCTCTACGGATACTCTGACAGTGACTATGGTGGCTGCAACATTGACAAGAAATCAACATCAGGAGGATGTCAATTTTTTGGTGGAAGGATCATCTCATGGCAATGCAAGAAACAATCCTATGTGTTTACATCAACTGCTGAAGCTGAATACATTGCTGCTGCTAGCTGCTGTGCTCAACTACTGTGGATTCAGAACCAGATGTTAGACTATGGATTCAACTTTATGAGTACTACTATCCATATTGATAACAACAGTGCTATCTCCATCACTGAAAATCCAGTAAAGCACTCCAAGACAAAGCACATTGATATCAGGTATCATTTCATTAGAGATATTCATGAGAAACATCTGATCAGGCTAATCAAAGTTGACTCAAACGAACAATATGCTGATTTGTTCACCAAAGCTTTTGATGAACAAAGGTTTAAATATCTTATATCAGCTATTGGGATGATAAACATTGATTAATCTACCTCTTTTGAAAACTTTTTAATGTATAATGTCTTGTGTCAATACAATCTAAGCCCTGTTACAAAAGATCTCTTTGACATTTTCTAACTATAAATTTCTTCCGAAGAGGAACTAACTCTCGGAAGATATTATTCAATATCTTCCGAAGCCAATTCCTCCATGAAAAATTTTTCTTCTCGGAAGAGTTTTTAGTCTCGGAAGAAGCGATTGATTTCATATCAGATCTACTTCTAAAGCTTATAAAACTATCCATTCGGAAAGCAATCCTTACCTTCGAAAGCAAAGTTTTGCTTCGAACGAAAGAATTGCCTTCGGAAGACTAATTACCTTCGGAAATGTTTTACACTCGGAAGAGAGATTTTACTGTGTAACGGATATCTTTTTGGGCCCCACACTGTAAAAAGTAAACATTTTGTTAATGATGTCGGATTATTTAACTAAAATTTAACCCTTACCGTCACTGTTATTTCATAACCTCACCTTACCCTTACCTCAATTACCGCCATTCCACTCCCATTTAAATAATCCTGACTATTCACTTTCATCTTCTTTTACCAATTTACTGCCCTAAAAGCCTCCTTCACTCTCAAATTACCCAAGCTCAAATTCATCCATTTTCACCTTTCCAAATGGCACTCAACCCTCAGCACAACCAAGTAGCATTTCTTGATTCTTCAAGAGATGCTGACTTCTCTGAAATCATCTCATTTCTAACCCAATCATCCTATTACACAGCCTTAACTATGAATCCCACTGTTTACTCCAATCAAATGGCTGAATTTTGGGAAAACAGTCAAGTTGAAACCCTAAACGGAGTTCGCGTGATACGGTCCCGCATTTGTGCACAAGAGCTGGTCATTACTGAACAACTCATCAGGGTGCATCTCGAGCTTCATGATGAGGGAGCTCCTACAGAATTCCCTAAACCAGATTTAGACAGCACCTACATCCTCATGGGATATGGTGGAGATGTAAACAGGTCGACAGTCTACAAATTCAACTTCTCCTACAACTGGAAGTTCCTCCTGCACATTGTCCTTCACTGTCTGTCAAACAAATCTGGGGGTTGGGACCAAATCCCATATGAACTTGGATGCTTAGTTCATGGACTAGTGAGAGGCCTACGCTTTAACTACTCAAGATTTGTGCTGACTAATCTCATTGGGAATCTTCAGAGGGAAACATTCTTTATGTATCCCAGATTCCTTCAGCACATTATCAACTGTGAATTGGACCAGAGTCAGCTTGTCTGTGTAGCTGCTCTGACTGTCCCTCACATGAGACCTACCATCTTCAAGATCTTGAAGAAGGTATCCACCAAATTCACTGGAAGGTACACTTCTTTACTTCTAGGTATGATTGAGCATATAGCTCCTGGTGACATCCCTGTTAACCCCACAGGTGATGAACCCACATCAGCACCTACACCCATAATGCCAACACTGCCTTCTCACCCCATCAAAATCACTTACAAAAGATGCCCTAAACGAACCCTTGTTCAATCTACTCTGATTAAACAAACTCCTCCCATTCAAACCAAAAAGACTAGAGTGGAACAATGGGCTCCCACTCAGTCTGAGGTCTCACCATCCTTCATAATTGACCTCAATATAGGATTTGAGTTTCCTCAGTCTCAAACCCATGAGCCCAACACCCAAGCTGACAGCCCTCAGAGTGAGTCTCTACACTCCTCTGAGAAGCCATAAAAGGACAGTCCAGCCTTAGGCTCAATGCATTTATCCTTTACTGACCTTCTCTTCAAAACTGATGAAGAGATAACATCCCTCCATGGCAATGACATTGATCTACAACACCCTCTTCAAGATCAACAGAGCCTAGACAGATCACTTATCTCTAGCCCCCATCAGCAACCCACAACTGAGGTGAGTCCCACTGATGTGGAGGGGACTCATGCAGATTCAGCTGCCACTACTGAAGTCGCCTTAATGGACCTTCAGGACAGTGGTAACATCTCTGAGACTGAATCTGCGGCAACCATGCCCATTGATTACTTTGAAATAGACATTAGTACGCATGGGAAACAAGGGTGCCGAGAAACCACATCTGGTGGTGAGGTTGAACATACTAGGTATGTTACCTCATCTCCCTATGATTCTTCAAAAGAAGATGAGGGAAGACTGCAACTCACTCTCCAAGACCTATTGTCTGAAGTCTCCATCCTTGAATCGAAGGTTAGAACTTTAGAAGATAGGTTTGCCACTCAGCAACTTGAGATTGAAAGTCTCAAGGCTCAACTAGCTGAGAAACAGATTAAGAGATCTGTTAGGCATGTACCCATTCAAGTCTCATTGGATTCTTCCTCTAGCTCATCTAGCTCTCAAGATGATGCTATCAAAAAGGGGGAGAGTGTTAAGAGACAAACAACTAAGGAACCACAGAGCCAAGCTTCAACTTTCACCTCTTCGCCTCTAACTACAACTATCTACCCTGAGCCATCCCAAGTCATCCTACAAATAGACTCAAGGATGCTCAAAGATCTCTATAGACTTTTTTCCCAATTTCTACTGAGATCTTCTCTAGATCAGTCTAGCCTGATATGGCTGTAATATACTTTGGAGCTGAAGAGCTTTAGAGGATATGTGCACCTTCTACCACTGAGGAGGAAGTTGGTCAATCTAAGGTCCAAATAGAACCTGAGAATAAATTCAAAAGGGAAATAAGACTGATGGCCCAGCAACTTAAACAGTTGGGACAGATGGTGCACTCCCTCAAACTTCCGAAGCACAAGTCAAAGCCTCGGAAGAACAATCTGAATCTTCCAAAGCTGAGATGGAAGCTGCGGAAGGACTATTCTCTTTGTCCAAAGATCTAACCATCACAGATGCAATTCTTGAGCTAGCATCTGAGGTGGATAGTGAGGACCTTCTCAACCAGCCATTAGCTCAGACATCTTCACCGTCTCTACCTTAATCTAAATCCTCTGTCCAAGAACCACCAAAGTCAAACACTTCCGAAGATGTTAAAGGAAAGAAGAAAATGACTGCGGAAGAGCTTCAGGAGGAGGAGAGGATTGAGAAGCTCAAAAAAAGGTAGACTTCCAACTGGGAAATTATTAGCTGCCAGTTCCAAAGCAGCTGCAATCAACCAGGAAGCAGTCAACCATAAAACGAGAGTGGAGATCATTGACCAGCTCATCAAGCTTGGAGCTACCAATGAGGACATACTCCTGCTACCATTAGAGAGTTAGTCAAGCTGGAAGAGACAACCAGGCTGCAGACTAAACTAACAAAAGAAGCAGCAAGGTTGGCCTTGGAAGAGAAAAGAGAAAGAGAAAAGAGGGAGGCTGATCTGCAGCTCAGAAAGGAAAGGATATCTTTCCTGACCTCCAGAGGATTCTCTCTTCAAGAACTATCTCCACACAATGATGATACGATCCTATGGCTCTTCAACAAAGAGCGGGATCAACTGGAGAAGGAGAGAAAGAGAGCTGCTAGAGAAAAGATGAGGGAAAAGAAGAAGAAGAAGAAGAAGGAAGAAGAAGAGAGGATCACTGCAACCAAGAAGATAGGTGAGAAAGCCTGGATGAAAGACTATCTCCGGGCTCACGGCTTCTCTGGTAGGCAGGTGGGATCCATGTCTGAAAAGACACTCCAACGGATTATCAGTGAAATCAAGGCTGACATCCGTTTGGGCAAAAGGAGAGAGACGTATAGAAGGGGACAGAGGACAACCGTCAAACCAACCATTCAGCCCCAACCTAAACCAATTCCCTCTTCATTCACCATCAAACTTGAACCCTACACACCTGAGCCTACACCAGTACCTTTACCCACTTCCTCACCTCAACCACCCAAACTACCCATCCTCAAACCTAAAACACTTCCCAGAACCACGACTCCATAACCTGCCCAACAAATTTCCAAACCATCCCCTCAGCCTTCCAAACATCTCTTCTTAGAGGAGTTCAAGGCTATCAAGAAAAGGCTCATCAACTGCACAACCCTGAGCGACATTTCCTGTGAGGAAGAGTCTGTCAACTTAACCTATGTTGATGGATCTTCACGTTCCCTCACAAGAAATGAATTTCTTGATCTGCCTTGAGGAACATTGGACCAGGCTATTACACTTCTTGGTCTTAACTCTGATTCATTAAATGATGAGGAGAAGAAACTGAGAAGAAAGCTGGTGACTCTACTAGACACAAAGAAAAGGGACAAGATTCCTAGTCAGCTCTTGTACCTAGAAAGAAAATAATCCAGTGGAGGTTCGATGAAGCTTCTCATAACTTTGTTGTGGAAAGAGAGAATGGAGAAAGGAACATGTTGAATGCCTCCTCTCTGCTACACTCTAGCAGGTTTGACATTGCTGAGTTAGAAGAGAAACCATTCTCTAATTCCTCCAACTCTAAAACTGCTGCTCATATCAGAAGTCATCTTAGCAGCCTTCATCTTGCTGAGCTAACCATAAAAGCTAAGATTAAAGAGGAGTTAAAACTGAAATAGAAAAAAAGACAAGGAAAGGTTAACCACCAAAGGCACATCCTTTCTACAGATGGTAGAAGAACCTGAATTAGAACCAATAGTTAGATGGGAGTATGACTATAGCTCTCATCAACTATCTCTCTTCAGAGGGCAACAACAAAGGGTACATATCATTCAAAAGGACAGACTGGATCTTCTGTCCACAAATGATTTGTACAAGCTTCTTAGCACCACTCATGGGAAGAACAAAGAGACTGATAAATATCTTCTTTTCCTGGTGCTGAAAGTTTTGAGAAACAGAAACAAGTAAGGTTTTGGTAGCATCAGCCTAGGGGGAGTTTGTTGGATCAAGAAGAAGGCTTGTGCAACCAAAACCAAATCACTTGGTCTATTTTCGTACATCTAACAAAGGCTTTCGAAGCTAAGTATGGAGCTTCCGAAGAAAACAGAGTTCTTCCGAAGATAAAGTATAAGCTGAACTTCTAAAGACAAACTTTGCTTCCGAAGACAAAGTGTCTACTGGAGAAGTTCAGACTTAAAGAAAAGATCTGAAGAGAACTTCCGAAGAAGAAATCCTCAAGCCTCGGAAGAAGTAGTGTCTTTCGAAGTATAGGTGGCTTCGGAAGAAGTTGTTCTTCTGAACCAACTAACCTTCGGAAGACAGTACTATGAACAGTGGACATACGTATGGTCCTCCTGCCAGTCCGCTGCAGACCTTGATATACTGCATGGTATTTTCTCAAAAGCCATGTAGTTGACCATACTTTATTCCACTGTTCACCTTTATTAGTTAGTACAGTTACTATCTTTAGTTAGTAACAAAAGGTAAGTCATGGACATGTCATGACTACCATATCTTAGATAATACTTTATCTAAGATACATTAACTCTAGCATTGTAGTATATGCTTTAGTCATAGGTTCCCAGCTGGTATCAAAGTATATCCGGCTGTAGGTAGTATTATATATAGTTTCTTATTGTAACTTATAAACATCCTTGTAAGAGTCTTGTAACACTTTGAGTTGAGAAGTAATATATACAAATACCTTGAAAAATTATATCCTTGTGTTCTTTGTTATTCAGTATATTATTATCAACTCTTAGAGAAGACTCTGCTTCATTTGATCCGAGTGTAGTATTAGTGAGTTTGAGAGAAAAACCAAGTTTTAGTGACAAACACCGATCCTGCAAAAGTGCATGATGAAGACATTCCTAAGACAACATTTAAGACATGTTACGGGCATTATGAATTTTCAGTTATGTCTGTTAGACTAACTAATGCACTTACAACATTCATGGATCTTATTAATATATTCTGCAGACCATACTTGGACAAGTTATCATTATTTTTATCTATAATATACTTATCTATTCCAAAAACCAATATGATCATGCCAAACATTTGAAAATGATTCTAGAAACCCTTTGGCAAGAGAAGTTTTATGCAAAATTTTTTAAATTGCGCCTTTAAACTTGAAGGGAGTTATGGCACTTAAGTTGAGTTACTAATAACGTATCTTAGGAGCAATGCAGTGTAAAGAGATAATAGCAGTCTAGGGTGGGAGCCGCTGTCTATAAAGAGAATAGCTTGAGAGTGAGATCCGAGTAGGACCTGTTAGAATCATACCGAAGCCATACCCAGGTCATACCCGAACTCACCTCCTATCACCCCTTGAAAATAATGCTTCCAACCCCTGGTTAAGGACCTTAGTCTAGCTTTCCTGTTTACTTGCTTTCCATTCATCCATCTCCTCCTGGAAGGACAGAATGGTAGGCGAGGCGAGAATCACTGGTAAGGGTTGGCCGGAGCTCTACGGTTGATCCGTTGGGTAGGAATAAGAGTCATTAATGGCTTTAGAGATGAGGCAGCCAGCCACTCTTCCTGGGTAATGCGCCCAAGAAACTATGCACGTGTCACTGTTCCGGTCGTTGGGAATGGTCATGGTGTAGCCTGTGCAGAAGATGAGTGAGATGTATCCCGACAAGGTGAAAGCCATTCAGGAAACGCCGATCCTACAAACTAATTGAGAAAGACGTTCACGGATTATGAGAACATATATTCAACATTAGAACGGACAAGCAGCGCATTCGCGACGACTGGAAGTGAAAAGTTCAATTCCTTGGTCACGTGATAATTGAGAAGGAAATGTTTTTACAAGTCAAACTTGTCTCTATATTCTAGGGCTTACGATTGTGCAATGAAGTCTTCTATTCGGTGATGTTCACATTGATTCTGGAATAGTAGATCTGGCCAAGATAAAAGTTATGGTAAATGGGAAGTACCGAAGAACCCTAGTGCGATTAGAAGCTTTTAGGGTTAGCATGATACTACATTATGTTTATCCAGGACTTCTCTAAGTTTGACTAGAGACCAAAATAAGAAGAAGCTTTCAACATTTTGAAACAAAAGTTTAATAGTGTTCCCATACTTGTATTACCAATTGGTAATGAAGACTTTGTGATATACTATGCTGCCTTACATAATGGTCTAGGTTGTATATTGATGCAATAAGATAAGGTTATAGCCCACACATCACGACAACTTAAAACTCATGAAAAGAACTACACTACATGTAACCTTGAATTATGTGCTTTAGTGTTTACCTTAAAGCTTTGTTGACACTACTTTTATGGTACTAAGTGCATAAAATATTCAGATCATAAGAGCGTATAACACATGTTTAATTAAAGTTGTTAAATATGATTCAAAGAAGATGATGGAATCATCAATGATAAGATTACAAAATTAAGTACCATCCATGTAAGGCTAACGTAGTCACGGATGCCCTTACTCAGAAAGAAAGATTTAAACTAATTAGGGTAAACACATCAAGATTAAATTTTAAACTTGATTGGAAAAACAAATCAAGAATGGTCAAATTGAAACATTGAAAGACAATAATATCCGGGTTGAAAGAATGTTAGGCAAGAAGAAATTACTGACTCAAGGGCAGAATCCTACGACTTGGTTAGTGAATTTGGATCTTGAAATTTGGAGATATTCAGAGCAAAATATTGGATGAAGCCCACAAGTCTAAATACTTAATGCATCCTAGCATAGACAAATGTACAAAAACATTTGGATTCATAGTGACCTGATATGAAGCGATCCATAGCCCAATACGTTGAGAAATGCTTAACATGTCTGCAAGTAAAGATTGAACATCAAAAACCAGCCGGTTATCTACAACAATTGGAGTTGTCAATATAGAAATAAAATAAAGTGACGATGGATTTTGTCACAAAACTTCTAAGAATGCATAAAGGATATAATGATATATGGATTATGGTTGACAGACTAACCATATCAGCATTTTTCTTCCCAGAAGTGAGAGCTATCCAATAGAAAAACTGGCTAAGATATATATTGATGAAATAGTAGGTAAACAAGAAGTGCCTTTATCTATTATCTCCGATAGAGGTAGCCAATTTACATTCAAATTTCAGACAAGTTTCAAGAAGGAACTTGGAACCACAATCGGTCTAAGCACGACGTATCATCCTCATAATGATGGTCAGAGTGAGCTTCCAATTCAGACTTTAGAAGACATGTGCTTGCATGATTGATTTTGGAGTTAGCTGGGACTCTATTTTTGATTGAATATTCTTATAACAACAACTACCGTTCCAGCATTAAGGTTGCACCGTTTGAATCTTTATATGGGAGGAAATAAAGAATCCCCATCTATTGGAAAAAAGTATAGGATGATTAGTTAACCAAAACAGAATTATTCTTGAAACAACAGAAAAATTTAACAAATAAAGCAACGTTTAAAGGCTACTCAAGATAGGAAGAAGAGTTATGTAGATAATAGGAGAAGCCCTTTAGAAATTTATGAAGAAGACTATGTAATTCTAAAGGTCTCATTATGGAAAAGAGTGATTTGATTAGGTAAACTTGGAAAGTTAAGATCTAGATACATTGGACAATTTAAACTCGTCACAAGAATTGGTCCAGTTGTATACAAGCTAAATGCTTGAAACCTTGAAAGATATTTACGATACTTTTCATATATCAAACCTAAGAAATTTTTGGCCGATCTAGCACAAGTAGTGCTATTAGAGGACGTGCAAGTAGATGAGAAGTTAAACCTCATAAAACCACTAAAGATTCTTGATTCTCAAGAATGAAAATTAAGAAATAAGATAAACTAGTATTGGTCCAATGGCAAGGTTAGAAAGAAGCAGAGAAGACTTGGGAATTGATTGAAGAAATAAAAGCCAAATATCCCCAACTATTGAATAACCTCTAAATTTCGAGAATGAAACTCTTGTAGGGGAGAATGTAACATTCTGAGCGTTCGGGACAGATATAGTAGTTAAAACACAAGAAATATGAACTACACATTTCATATATTATTAAACGGGTAGTGTCATGCTGCATTGGTATGGTAGTGTCATGATGCATAGGTATAGTAGTGTCATGATGCAAACGATTAACCCTATTCTCTTTTCAGCCAGTTTCGACACATTCCAATAAACATATAAGAATCCAAACATACCCATAAATGCACATTAATCGCATTCAAGTATATTACTAGTTTAGACAAAACAAGTATACAATTATAGTTTTATAAACAACATGATAACTCATAAGTTTAACAATTACTTAACAGTTGATAACAGTTCTTTGTACAATCTTGTAATATCTTAGGGTCCTGATAACCTAAGTTAGGTAATGGTATAGCTAACCAGTTATTATTGTAATTGGATATTGGCTAACGTTGCCTTGTTTAAGCATGGGTGATCAGTCAATGACTAAGTAAGACTAGGCTACCTAAAACCCAGCTCTCTAACAACGAATCAAACGCCTAAAATAATAATAATAATCATATACAAATACTGATACAAATACTAATACTAACAGTAACACCAACATCAGCACCAGCACCAGCATCAGCACCAGCACCAGCACCAGCACCAGCACCAGCACCAGCACCAGCACCAGCACCAGCACCAGCACAGCACCAGCACCAGCACCAGCACCAGCACCAGCACCAGCACCAGCACCAGCACCAGCACCAGCACCAGCACCAGCACCAGCACCAGCACCAGCAAGGGCAGGGCAGGGGCAGGGGCAGGGGAAGGGGCAGGGGCAGGGGTAGGGGCAGGGCAGGGCAGGGGCAGGGGCAAGGCAAGGGCAACAGGAACAGCCTACCGACATGAAGTTTTTACGACGGACATTTCCACTAGAAAATTATGGTAGATACCGCCATATTAATAACTTATTTTTCACTTATAAGAAACTATTGGTGATTCGTAGACAAAACACAACAATCTACAAAAACAACAGCCTACCGACATGTCGGTGAGTTAAGGCCAATAATGTCCACAACACGCCTTTTCTTCCGATTAGATTACCGATCGATCGTTCGGTTATGGTTTCCAATGACCAATTTGTCAGTAATGGCACTTTCAAAAAGGTTTCATTCGCATAAACAAGATTTTTGATGAATTATTTCTAATATGTGTTATTAACATCACCGACGGCATTTTGTCGAAAATGTTTTCGGTGATCCGTCAATAATCCATGAAAGAATGTCTATAAACTCATAATTCCCACTTACATAATAAATGTAGTGACCTATGATCTTCGCTAGGTAGCAAATACACACACCACATATAAGACTTATAGTTGGAATAATTAATAAAAGAAACAACCATGCAGCCAAAAAATGACAAAAGTGCATAAGATGGGATTTGAACTAGCAGCAAAGTGTAAGTGGAAGAAAGACAAACTAATTAGGCAACCATCCCACTTGGTATTTGGTAATTCAAGGGTGCTTAAACATATTTAACTAAATTAAATGATTATGATTAGTTAGAGTTATCATTTATCAAGTTGCAAATTATAAATACATATTAATCCCTTTTGGTCGGTGGCTACAGTACCATCATACCAAAGGCAAAGCATAATGTACAACTTTCAGAAGCACAACACGAGGTACACGTGATAATGCTGAAATTACAAGCTAGTGATGCAACGGTTGAGATTAAAACTATCTATGGTGAATTTCGGCCGCTGCCGGAGCTATGGCAGCGGCCCTCATCCCCGGTCGCCTTCTCCGTTTAAGAACTTCTGTCAGCAGCGCCGTAAAGGGAAACATTGATGCGAGGGGGGCGACGGTGGGTCTGTGTTTGAATAGTCGAGGGACGGGTGGTTTGCGGTGAGGGTGTGTATCGTGTGTTGGTGTCGTTGACATTTGTTGCAGGCAGGGTTGTGTTAGGTTGTCCTGGTGGTAGGCGAGGTGGTGGTGTTGTGGTGGTGGTGTGTCGTCGTGGTGGTGGTGGTGTGCCATCGTGGTGGTGGTGTTGTGCCGTCGTTATGGTGGCGTTGTGCCGTCGTGGTGGCGTTGTGCCGTCGTGATGGTGGCGTTGTGCCGCAGTGGTGGTGATGAAGTGAGAGAGTGTTTTGAAATTTGAAAGACAATCTATTTACAAAGTTGGAGATGATTTTGGGGTAATAGAGTGATTTGAGATCTGACATTGAAGATAAATTTGAAACTTCAAATGACTATTATAAATGGTTAATTGTAAAATTTGAGATCCGAATTCAAATTTATATTTTAAAGGGGAGCTAACAGTTTCTAAACTCTTCAGGAATCAATTTTTTAATTTCCCCACTACCACTTCTATGTTATGATTAAATCGGTACATACACCATAGGAATAACATTAATGTACCTAATGTTTTTTATTTATAATTATAGAATCTTTTAAAGAATGTATATATTAAAAATAAATTGTATATTACATTCATATCTATAAGAATTAATTAAACATGAGTGACTAATTTGAGGCATTTGTATATTACGTTAAAATTATAGAGATGAGAAACCGATCTGTCGCAATTGTTTTTTTTATTTATCGTTTTAACGTTTCTATTCTTTCTACGTTTCGTATCTAATTTTATTCACAACCGATCCGGTGACTATATTTGTATGCAACCTTAGTTAGCAACCTCATTTTAGCTTTAAACAAAAAGAAAAAAAATACAGGTTTCGCGCTGCAGCACGCGACAACCTTCTAGTTGTTATATATAATTATAAGGAATATTACATATATAATAAATAAATAAATAAACCTTTTCAAGGTTAAAACATTGTTAACCCTAAAAATTAAATCACTTTCCCTAGCACCAATTACATATGTGACTATTAAATTCTCTGTTATCACAACTACTTCAACCATAAAAGATATATTTTTTATTTCTTTTATTTCATTTTGATTGTACTTGCTACCGGTGTTGTCCCATTAGATTATCTTATTCCCCATTCTCCTATTATGAAAAGAAGAAGGCCATGAATAGTATGAACAGTAAAGAGGGGTATATCTGTCTTCTCATTTTTACAGCAAGGTTATTTTGGTAACTTTACTCTCATATCTATTTGAATGTGCATCTTCTTCATTGTAATGTAGAGAGAGAAGTAGAAATGGGCAAGGAAGAAGAGGCTCCGTCTCAACACCACCGTCTGGCCGCCACCGTCTCACCGCCATCGTCTCACCGCCACCGTCTCACCGCCACCGTCTCACCGCCACCTCTCACCGCCACGTCTCACCGCCACCGTCTCACCGCCACCGTCTCACCGCCACCGTCTCACCGCCACCGTCTCACCACCACCGTCGCACCGCCACGATCACGCCTCCGCCGTCACACCATCACGCTGCTACAACATACCATCAGTGATCGCCACTGCTACGGCGAAACCCTAAAAGGTTAGCCATGACAGCGGTGGTTTTGCACTCAAATCACCTCTTTCTTTCCCGATCTACAACATGCAACAACCATTGAGTCGTTGTCATCACTTAACGGGCTTCTCAGGACCATAGAGGTTATAGGGTTCTTCTGGGTTTTGGTGTTACGGCCGGTGGTAGGGTGATGACAGTAAGGGGTCGTCGCACTATCACGGGGGTGATAATGGTGGTGGGGATGATGATGGTGAGGGAAGCCGATGGTTGGGGTGATGACTGTGTCTGGGTTTTCGATTCATTCATTGACTGTTATAGGAATTCCAACCTTTATGAAATTGGGATGTGTACTTGCTTGCTGGTGGCGGCGGAGACGGTGGCTGCTCCGACTTTGCTGCCGTTTCCGATTGTTAGCAATGTTCATGACGAGGAATGTATACTTGCTGTTCTTTGTCATTGTCATTTGTAACACGTTGATGATGACGGATTGTTATCCATCTGAGACAGACCGTTGGGATGCTATTTGGGGTTTTTGGCGATATTTATGATGATAGATATATACTTGGTGTTGTTAGTCATGGTCATTCGTAAGAAATCGATGATGATGGACTGTTTTCCATCTAAGACATAGGTCTGTGGACTGGTTTTTTTTATGTCAATGATGGGATAGGTTGGCCTTTTATATAATTTGACGCAACTTTTCGGGTTGAGAATTCTGTTGTCTGGTTTTCATTTGTGATGATGATGAACGACTGCTATCTGAGACATGTTGTGTCAATGGTGCATCAAACATGTCAGAGATACGATTTTGTAGTTTGACACCGCTTATTTTGTGATCTGATTTGGGTTATCAGGTATATATATATAGGCCATGATGAAGCTAAAAAAGGTATTCGTTTGGTTGGCGTGGCACGTCCACTAGGTTGTAGCTATAACGGGCTACCTATTCTGAGCCTTAACAATTTCGTTTGTGCTAGAAAAAAACATGATTTAAAAATAGGTTTACTACTCGCGCAACGCGCGAGTTAGAATATACCTAGTTACATGAAACATCCACATGGTCAGTTTAGTACCTCATTTTAAACTTTAAGTGATTATAAAAGCAAATCACTTTAAACTTAACCACTTAACACCTCAACTTAGCATTTAAAATAATCATAATAAGAAATCATTTTAAGTATAATAAACATATGTTGTAAATAATATATCTATACATATCAAATAGTTCAATTGTGTAATAATCGATAACATGAAGTTAATAATTATTCGTCAAGGTCAAGGCTAAAACCCAAGTCCTGCAAGAAAGGTAAACCCAAGTCCTGCAAGAAAGGTAAAACCAAGTCCTGCAAGAAAGGTAAACCTTTCATCTTCCCCTTAAACTATTAGACCAAAAGATCATTAGTGTTTAACTACCTAAACTAAAGAGCAACTATATATTCACATCATACAACTTTAAGTCCTTACAAATCTCTTGTTTAGTGTTGTGTAAATCTTGCATTTGTATATAAACATACCATTAAGGACACATGGCAGATCTAGGATTCAAATCCATGTGTTTTGAACATAGTTGTCATAACAAAACAAATGGCTAAGCACGTTAGGTAACAGATCAAAACGTGTATTCTTTTTTGTATTAGTTGTATAGTTTTACATCTCTAAGTTCTAACACAAGTGTATCATTACAATATATAAGTGCATTAAGTGTATGTATAGACACATACTTTTATGCTCGCTCTCTACGAGTTTATACTTTGAAAATGCTAATACAAACCAATGCTAATACAAATCAACAAAAAACAAAGTTTTTAGTTAAAGTTTTAGCAAGACATTCAACCCTAAAGAATTATCAAGAATAAAGGATTTAATATGGGTTAGGTTAAATACCTAAATGGTTCATTGCTTTTGTTATCGAGCCGGGGGTCTTTTGAAAGCGGTTCTCTACCTATATGGATAGAGGAAAGACTTGCCACCACCTACCCCTCCCAGACCCTGCTCTTGAGTGGGATATACTGGGTTGTTTGTTTGTTAAATACCTAAATGGCTTTTCACATCTGGAGTCTTAACCTCTTTCAATATACCAAAATTAAGAAACAAGCAAGTGTTTGTAGAAGTCATAGATATAGTACAACACAAGTATTGATATCGGACACTTTGATGAACACTTCGGAATCCAATGATAGACTTGGCTTCCATCCTTTTAGAACAAGAGTCAATTAGAATTATTCCAAGACACTTGATCTTTCTACAAGCAGAACTTCATTCGTCATTGCGCTTGGTATGGTTTTTACACTTCTCCATGGCTCGAGGGGAGGGCTGCAATACAAAACATCAAATGCCAAGGCGACTGTTCGATTCAAATGTAGCAAGAGAACAAAGAGAAGAAACTAAGATTTATGAGTTCTTGATTTATAGTTGAATTATCAAGATCTTGGTTTCTTGAATTTTAGATGAAATTTCAAGATTTTACCTAGGCCAATTGCATCTGAACTTTTCATGATCCTCATCCTCTTACAAGAGGCAATGAACATACTGCATTACAAGAATCACAGATTCATGAAACATCTGAACTAACCTTCTCCTATTGAACAAATGGAAAAAAAAAAAAACATTGAGGGAAGTGAAACTTACCCATGGAACATCACCAACCAGCATCCAATCACCATCTTTGTCTTCATAGGTCAGTACATACTCAGAACCATGAAGAAGATCCTTAAGTCGACTCTCGCATAATCTCTCTCTCATAGGAACCATGGCTGCCATATTGACCTACAATATCCAATCATTATCATGTAAGATGTCTAAGTATACAAAATTTGATTCCTAAATTTGCACCTTATAGTGTTTTTATACATTATCTTCCCTTTTGCAGATGTAAAACCAGAATAGATGATACAAATCACAAGTTAAAGGCCTTACTTCTATGATAAGCCAAGAAGCCCACGAAAGAAGGCCCATACCTAAAGAACTAAACACATATGCCCATGTACTTTATCTAAAATAGCCCATGTATGTATATATGTATGCAAGTCTGAAAGTTAACCTGCAATAGAGATAAATACACAATCCTTTCACGCTTGTTATGACATTTTTTAAAGTCTTAACACAAATTATCATAGATTTTTCAAAAGCAGTTCATAAACACATATATCATGTAACATGATGATCAGAAACATCTTATAATACTAATATGCATCAAGAATCAAAAGAGATTACAATTGTGAAACAGCTAAAATTCTTTCAAGAGCCGAAGAAAGATCCAAGTAGCACGAATAGATCTCGAGATCCACTTTCCTCAAAATGGAGCTCCATCCATGCTGACTTTTACATACAGGCAGCGCGATCCATCTTCGGATCACCATCTTTTCGTTCTTGGTATGTTAACAGCCATGGTGTTCTTTCGGAAAGATCGAATTGGAGGCCATCCTACAACTTGTTGCCTGAACCATAATCATGTCTTTTAGCAATTAAGCTAATTACAAACACATATTCATCAGAAAAGTAAACAAACATATAATCAGAAATAACTTAAGTAAAACACCAAAAAAGCACGTTAGGTAACAGATCAAAACGTGTATTCTTTTTTGTATTAGTTGTATAGTTTTTAACATCTTCTAAGTTCTAACACAAGTGTATCATTACAATATATAAGTGCATTAAGTGTATGTATACACATACTTTTATGCTCGCTCTCTACGAGTTTTATACTTTGAAAATGCTAATACAAACCACTGCTAATACAAATCAACAAAAACCAAGTTTTTAGTTAAAGTTTTAGCAATGACATTCAACCCTAAAGAATTATCAAGAATTAAAGGATTAAATATGGGTTTAGGTTAAATACCTAAATGGCTTCATTGCTTTTGTTATCGAGCCGGGGGGTCTCTTTGAAAGCGGTCTCTCTACCTATATGGATAGAGGAAAGACTTGTCACCACCTACCCCTCCCAGACCCTGCTCTTGAGTGGGATATACTGGGTTGTTTGTTTGTTAAATACCTAAATGGCTTTTCACATCTTGGAGTCTTACCTCTTTCAATATACCAAAATTAAGAAACAAGCAAGTGTTTGTAGAAGTCATAGATATAGTACAACACAAGTATTGATATAGGACACTTTGATGAACACTTTGGAATCCAAATGATAGCTTTGCTTCCATCCTTTAGAACAAGAGTCAATTAGAATTATTCCAAGACACTTGATCTTTCTACAAGCAGAACTTCATTCGTCATTGCGCTTGGTATGGTTTTTACACTTCTCCATGGCTCGAGGGGCTGCAATACAAAACATCAAATGCCAAGGCGACTGTTCGATTCAAATGTAGCAAGAAACAAAGAGAAAGAAACTAAGATTTATGAGTTTCTTGATTTATAGTTGAATTATCAAAGATCTTGGTTTCTTGAATTTTAGATGAAATTTCAAGATTTACCTAGGCCAATTGCATCTGAACTTTTCATGATCCTCATCCTCTTACAAGAGGCAATGAAAATACTGCATTACAAGAATCACAGATTCATGAAACATCTGAACTAACCTTCTCCTATTGAACAAATGGAAAAAAAAAACATTGAGGGAAGTGAAACTTACCCATGGAACATCACCAACCAGCATCCAATCACCATCTTTGTCTTCATAGGTCAGTACATACTCAGAACCATGAAGAAGATCCTTAAGTCGACTCTCGCATAATCTCTCTCTCATAGGAACCCCATGGCTGCCATATTGACCTACAATATCCAATCATTATCATGTAAGATGTCTAAGTATACAAAATTTGATTCCTAAATTTGCACCTTATAGTGTTTTTATACATTATCTTCCCTTTTGCAGATGTAAAACCAGAATAGATGATACAAATCACAAGTTAAAGGCCTTACTTCTATGATAAGCCCAAGAAGCCCACGAAAGAAGGCCCATACCTAAAGAACTAAACCATATGCCCATGTACTTTATCTAAAATAGCCCATGTATGTATATATGTATGCAAGTCTGAAAGTTAACCTGCAAATAAGAGATAAATACACAATCCTTTCACGCTTGTTATGACATTTTTTAAAGTCTTAACACAAATTATCATAGTTTTCAAAAGCAGTTCATAAACATATATCATGTAACATGAATGATCAGGAAACATCTTATAATATAATATGCATCAAGAATCAAAAGAGATTACCATTGTGAAACAGCTAAACATTCTTTCAAGAGCCGAAGAAAGATCAAGTAGCACGAATAGATCTCGAGATCCACTTTCCTCAAATATGGAGCTCCATCCATGCTGACTTTTACATACAGGCAGCGCGATCCCATCTTCGGATCACCATCTTCTTCGTTCTTGGTATGGTTAACAGCCATGGTGTTCTTTCGGAAAGATCGAATTGGAGGCCATCCTACAACTTGTTGCCTGAACCAATCATGTCTTTTAGCAATTAAGCTAATTACAAACAAATATTCATCAGAAAAGTAAACAAACATATAATCAGAAATAACTTAAGTAAAACACCAAAAAAAGCATGCAGATTTTGTATGTTTTTTTGTCAGGTGTCAATAGATGTGAATTATGTTTGGAGTGAAGATATTGATGCATAGTTACAAACTTTGAATCTAGTCCAACTATGTAACATTTGGAAAGAACTATGAAAACCATTGAGAGTTACTTAAAGTTAAAACTAGACCTCTTATCTTGTATCAGCAATATCATTTATGAAAACTCAAACACTAGCAAGCACAAACCATGCAAACCACACCAATGATTCCCATCAAATTACATGGTAAACCAAAAAACAAAGACTACATGATCAGATTCTTGAAACAGAGAAGCCTCAAGTATGACAGCTGACTTTGAAAGTCAAACAACCAACCAAAATTCCAAATTATATATCATCTCAATTTCAAAATTAAAACATTCCTTACTTTTCACAATTTGAATTAGCAGAAGCCTGAGTCTTCTTCTCCGGGGAAGCACTCACCGGAGACACCAAAAACATCAGTCTCCCGTTCAAAACCATCGTTCTTCTTCCCACCATTTTCACCCAAATCAACCTCCGACGATCCACCATCTCCGGCAAAACCCCGCCTCCCAGAACCTCCGATTACTGTATCAAAGAAACCCTTTTGGCTCCGGCGACAATATTCTTGATTACGACGTTAACAGCCACTCTTTCCGGCGACTCAGACCCAGGTAACCCAAGTCGCAATTCAGTGGCTTTCAAGTTCAAATCTTGATTTTGGGTTATTTCATAGGCTTTTATCTCCATGTTTGCCTCTGACAGACCTATGTAATCATGTTCTTGAATGGATAGAGACATAAAAATTGAATCTTTATAGTGTTTTTACATGAAATTGAAGATGAAATGTGTGTTCTTGTTGGGTTTTTGATGGGTTGGCATATCTGTAGCCCCCTGACCCCTATTAATATTCCAATATACTGTTGAAAAGAATGGTGGAACAGGGAACATTTTTTGGGAAGATCACTGCCCATGCTTTGTTATTTTGCCACTATTGGTACCAGGACTTGTACATTACGCATAAGGTTGTATCTTTGTCTTATATTGGCAATTCCCAGAATCGGTTTCCCACTTTAGAAAATGCTTATCCATACCGTATATAAAGCATATGAGTGGGGTATTTTAACATACAATAAAATTAAGGAACTTACTATATTCAATGCATAAAATACAACCACTTTAAAGGATAAAATAGTTTATAACATTATTTACACATTACCCCTTATAATTAGTTACACAATAACCTTATACTTACTATATTTGTATAAAATTTTATATTATCTACCCATACACCAAAAAAACTTAATATGTTTAAGATTTCAACTCTATCTTTTAATCTATCACATTAAAAAACGTTTGAGACTACAACTTAACCTGTTTTTATTTTTAAACATTTTGGTGTAAACTTTTTGCTGAAACGATCTGTATTTTGTGAGGTACAATAAGTTAATGCGTATATACAAGTCGTCATGCAGAACTCATTTATCTGTTATTTTAAATTTTAGCTTAGAAAAAACATAATAAACTTTTGTAAACCTACTACAAGAATAACAAAAAATTAAATACACGTGTCAAATGTAAAATGTCGTCCCGCTGCATTGCGCGCGCAGCCTTCTAGTGAATTAAGTGAGAAATTGATTGGAGATGGATGACAAAAGAATGCCTTAAACTCATGTTGAGGGATCGATGTTAATTAAAATCTCAACCATTGAGTTTTTAGACTATACTTAGGTGTGTATTTTGGTGGCTTCAAACATAATGAAATGGACATAAGTGGGTTTTTAAACACTATTACATGCTAATTAAAAGGAATATAAATCCATAGGGCTCTAAGCTTTTAACGACCGTTAAACATAATTTTTTTTAAATTATTACATCAATAGGGACTTCAAAAAGTAGTTACTCACTACACTTGATTTAAAAAGGATTTAATGAAACGATTTTTATCTATATGATATTTATATGTCATTTTAACTAAACAAACACTACACATAATATTAATGAAAAGAATATGATATTTTTTATCTAAATCTTCTTAACATTGTATGAGTATGGTAGGTTTTATAAGTTAGAATTTTTAGATGTTTAAATCCCTTTTAGATTACAGTAATTCTGATAGTTGATAACTTTTAATCAAAATAAAATAAAAGTTTTCAAGAATGAGTATGAAATTTCATTGTAAACATTATTCTAGAATTTCTATTGTTAAACTGACCAAACATCGTCATTTTATATAGCAAACACTTATAATGTTTCCGCTGACCGTTAACAGTTATAACCAAACATCCTCCTTTTACTGAGCACACTCGCACAATGTTTTCAGTTGACAGCTAACAGTTATAACAGTCAACAATAGGAGAGTTACACTAGTAGAAACTCCTTTTATCACAATCTTCATCGGTAGCAACTTACTACTAAAGACCAAGTTAAAACTATTTCATGACTGCTGCTACAGTTGAGTTGATGATGTCGAGCCAAATTGCTACTGAGACAAGTTGTCCCTAATCAGATTCTACTAATCAGTTGTTACTATATTTGTCTCTCAATGTAAAACAATAATAATCAGTTTATCTATTGGTGTACACCAACAAGAAATAGTTTCTATTCAAATTTGAGTGTCTAACAAAACACAATTCAACAGATTAAACCACTTTGTTTGGTTTATTTGGTTCAATTAGTCGAATAAGACAAGATTTTGTATAACCGATAACGAATCAAAAAACTGAAATCACAACTCGGATATGGTTAGGAACCGCTCATACTATTCTTAGTGTGTGCATGGTAGGTTTACATTTTATTATTTATTTGCTGGATTCGACACCCAATAAATTAGCGCCATTGCCAGGGATACGACGATTCTAATCATTTTATGCCAAGATCTTTCGTACAGGTACACCACTTGAGATTGACTCGGATAGAGAAGACTGCAAAGAGGTTAAGGAAACAAGCAAAACTCCGAAAGAAGTTAGCAAGTTCCTCAACACCTATTACCTCACCTCTAGTCACTGACATTTGGCATCATATACCCTTGTCAAGGAATCTGAATCGGAATCTGAAACCGAATCACCACAACCTTCACAAACAACCACCACTCCACCACAATCACACCTACCCATCAAGAACCACTCTCACCCGAACCAACCATGGCAGCTCCAGCCGAACAAACCCTTAGACAATGGGCAACCCATGATGTTACCTAACAACCCCTCTGCATAAACTACCCCGCCATGGTGAACTTTGAACTGAAATCCGCCTCATCCACTTGTTACCACACTTTCGAGGCCTTGAGAACGAAGACCCTCATAAGTTTCTCAAGGAATTTCATGTTGTGTGTTCCGGAATGAAGCCAGACAACGTTACTGAAGATCAAATCAAGCTTAGGGCATTCCCCTTTGCTATACAAGATTCAGCTAATGAATGGTTTATTACCTACCACCGGGGGTCGGTAAACACATGGAATGATCTTGCAAACTGTTTTAGACAAGTACTTCCCAGAAGTCAAAGCCTCTATTCTACGAAAGGAGATCATTGGGATCAAACAAGCAAAAAGAGAAGCTTTGCATACTTATTGGGAAAGATTTAAGAAGTTGTGTGCTCGATGCCCATAACATGGTATCTCGAAACACCAATTACTTCAATACTTTTATGAAGGATTAGCACCACTAGAGAGGCGTTTAATAAATGCTTTCTAGTGGGGGAGCTTTACTTGATAAAACACCAACCTAAATCAGAGACTTGATATCCTATATCGCCAAAGATACCAAACATTCTTCACAAGAAGAAGGATGGTATGATGATGTACCACGGGCGGTTAAAGAAATGAGCACTCCTCACATTAAAAGCCAACTTGCTGAGTTGACTAAAGCTGTAATGCAGCTTACAAAAGGCAAGGAAGTTGAGCAAAAACCTCGACCATGTGGAATATGCTTACAATTTGGACACCCCACTGACATGTGTCCCACATTTCAAGAAGATGTTGAAGAAACACAAGCAATAGGAGGTTATCCATGGAAGAATTCAAGATCTTATGAACAACAAAGAAATAATCAAAATTGGGGGTAAGCACCCAATGTTGGTTATCCACAAAGAGCCCCACAATTCCATCAAAGGCCTCCATTTCAAATGCAAGACAATCAACAAAACTTTCAGCCTCGATAACGACAACAAGCAGGAAGCTCAGGGATGTCTTTGGAAGATATTGTCAAGAGTTTAGCAACCACACACACACGTTCCAACAGGAAACAAAGGCTAGCATCAAGAACTTGGAGCAAAAAATAACTTAATTAGCCACTCGGTAAGCAAGATAGAATCCTAAGGTAAGCTACCCGCACAAACCGAAACAAATCCCAAGCATAATGCTTGTTCGATTACCTTGAGGAGTGGAAGAGCTATGATGGTCGGAAATACAAAAGGAGGAAGAAGAGATTGTGGTTGAGAAGAATGACGTGGAAAAGAAGGACAAACTAAAACATGATGAAGTTAAGGCAAAGTACACTCCTCCACCTCCATTCCCTTCAAGACTAAAAGATACACAAAAATAAAGGGAAGAACAAGAAATTATGGAGACATTATGTAAGGTAGAGGTAAACATACCATTACTTGATGCTATAAAACAAGTTCCAAGATATGCTAAATTTTTAAAAGAACTTTGCACATCAAAGAAAAAGCTTAAAGGTAATAAAATAGTTAAGGTAGGTGAAAACATTTCTGCAGTTTTACAAAAAAGATTACCACCAAAGTGTAAGGATCCGGTTGTCTTTACGGTTCCTTGCAAATTGGGGAATCTTAGCATACGTCAAGCCATGCTCGACCTTGGAGCCTCCATTAACTTCCTACCATATTATATTTTCAAAACACTTAATGTAGGAGCGTTAAAGAGAACCGGGGTAGTCATTCAATTGGCTGATCGTTCCATAGTATACCCAAAAGGTGTACTAGAGGATGTATTAGTCCAAGTAAATGAATTGGTATTTCCAGCTGATTTTTATGTTTTAGATATGGAAGATTATGATATCTCGAATTCAAGTTCCATTTTGTTAGGAAGACCATTTTTGAAAACTGCAAAGACAAAAATTGATGTTTATAGTAGCACTCTTTCAATGGAATTCGATGGTGAGGTCATCCATTTTAATATATATGATGCCATGCGATATCCAAGTGATGTTTCTTCTTTGAATTAGTTAGATGTTATTGAACCTTTAACTGATGATTGCTTTGAGTTATCCAACCACGATGTTCTAGCATTGGTGTTAAATAGAAGCATTGATGAAATAATAGCAAAAGAGCTTACTAAAAAGTTCAAGCTTGGGGAAGAATTGATGGAAGTAGTAACCTTCATGGAGGAACAAAAGAAAGCATGGTATGAACCATAAAAGATGCAACTTCCAATTACTAACCAAAAGCTTCTTCCATCTATTTTGCAGGCACCCGAGCTAGAACTAAAAACCCTCCCTAATCATCTAAAGTATGCATACCTTAGAGAGAAAGAAACTTTGCCAGTGATCATATCTCATAAGTTGACAAGTGAGGAAGAAAAGGAGTTGGTCAACACACTCAAGCAATATAAGGAAGCAATTGGGTGGACCATAGCCGACATAAAAGGTTTGAGCCCATCACTTTGCATGCATAAAATCCTCATGGAGGAGTATTACAAGCCAACAAGAGAAGCACAAAGAATATTGAACCTTCCAATAATGGAGGTTGTGAAGAAGGAGATTCTAAAGTTACTAAATGCGGGTATGATCTACCCCATTTCCGATAGCAAGTGGGTAAGCCCCGTGCAAGTTGTGCCTAAGAAAAAGGTATAACTATAAATGAAAATGAACAAGGTGAATTAGTCCCCACTCATGTCCAAAACGGGTGGAGGGTGTGTATTGACTATAGAAAACTAAACGCCTCAACTCATAAGGACCACTTTCCGTTACCGTTTATAGATCAAATATTGAAAAGACTAGCAGGTAAGTCTCATTATTGTTGCTTAGATGGGTATTCTGGTTTTCATCAAATACCCATTGCACAGGAGGACCAAGAGAAAACAACGTTTACGTGTCCTTTTGGCACGTTTGCGTCCGGCGGATGCCCTTTGGGCCTTGCAATGCACCCGCCACGTTCCCAAGGTGCATGGTAAGTATATTTTCTGATTATGTTGAATAGATAATTGAAGTTTTCATGGATGATTTCACCATATATGGAAATTCTTTTAAAGAATGTTTGGAAAACTTGACTAAGATTTTTAAAAGGTGCATTGAGACTAATCTTGTTTTAAATTATGAAAAATATCATTTCATGGTTGATCAAGGTCTTATTTTAGGTCATGTTGTCTCTTCAAAAGGTTTAGAGGTTGATAAAGCAAAAATTGATGTTACTAAATCTTTACCTTATCCTAATTATGTACGCAAAGTGCATTCTTTTCTTGGTCATGCAGGATTTTACCGAAGATTTATCAAAGATTTTTCCAAGATAACAAGACCAATGTGTGAGCTTCTACAAAAAGATGTAGAATTTATGTTTTCCGAGCGTGCAAGCAAGCCTTTGATACCTTGAAGACTTCATTGGTTAGTGCACCGATAATCTAACTGCTGGATTGGAGTTTACCATTCGAGATCATGTGTGATGCAAGCAATCATGCCATAGGAGCGGTATTAGGTCAAAGGAAGGATCGAGTGCCACATGTGATCTACTATGCTTCAAGAACCTTAGACCGTGCTCAAAGCAACTACTCAACCACGAAAAAGGAGCTTTTAGCTATTGTTTTTGCTTTTGAGAAATTTAGATAATATTTATTGGGTACTAAAGTAATTGTATATTCTGATCATGTAGCTCTGAGGTACCTTATGACTAAAAAGGATGCCAAGCCGAGACTTATCAGATGGGTACTCTTACTTCAAGAATTCGACTTGGAAATCAGAGACAAAAATGGAAAGGAAAATCTTGTGGCGGATCACCTAAGTAGGATCATAAACAATGAGGAACCAATGCCCTTAAATGACTCATTCCTGGATGAACATCTATTTGCTACTCAAATCACCACTCCTTGGTATGCCGATATTGTAAAGTACAAAGTGGCAAATACTTTTCCCTTTGATCTTTCCCGTGCTAAAAAAGATAAGATAAAAGGGAATCAAGAAGATATGTTTGGGATGAACCATACCTTTGGAAGTATTGAGCTGATTAAGTTATAAGAAGATGTGTCGACATGAGTGAGGTGCCCTCTATTCAAGAATTTTGTCACTCACAAGCTTGTGGAGGGCATTTTGGCTCAAAACGGACAGCACACAAGGTACTCGATTCAGGTTTCTATTGGCCAAGCATATTTCTTGATTCATACATGTTTTGCAAATCTTGTGAACGATGCAAGAAAACAGGTAATTTAAAAGCTAAAGATCAAATGCCACTTACACCCATTCATGTATGTGAAATATTTGATGTATGGGGCATTGATTTTATGGGTCCCTTCCCATCATCGTTTGGTAACGTTTATATATTGTTAGCCGTGGATTACGTATCTAAATAGGTAGAGGCAAAGGCCACAAGGACTAACGATGCTAAAGTTGTTTTAGGTTTTGTGAAAGCTAATATCTTTAGCAGGTTTGGCATGCCGAGGGCATTCATAAGTGATAGAGGATCACACTTTTGCAACAAGACAATCGAAGCACTTTTCAAGAAATATGGCGTTACACATCGGGTGTCAACGGCTTACCATCCACAAACGAATGGTCAAGCCGAGATTTCTAACTAGGAGATAAAGTCGATACTTGAGAAGACGGTTAACCCGAATCGTAAAGATTGGAGTTTGAATTTGGAGGATGCATTATGGGCATATCGCACCGCTTACAAAACACCCATAGGTATGTCACCTTTTCGTCTTGTATATGGAAAGGCTTATCACCTTCCGGTTGAATTAGAGCACAAGGCTTTTTGGGCCATTAAGCAATTCAACATGACAGTTGATGAAGCCGGGGTTTACCGTAAGCTACAAATTCAAGAGTTGAAAGAAATTCGTAACGATGCTTTTGAGAACTCTCGAATTTACAAAGACAAAACCAAAGCATATCATGATAAGGTAAACTCGTGAAAATCTTTCAACGTAGGTCAAAAGGTGTTGTTATTCTCATCGAAACTCAAGTTATTTCCTGGAAAACTACGGTCCTGCTGGGTTGGGCCGTTTGTGATTACTAATGTTTTTCCTCATGGCGCAGTGAAAATTACAAGTAAGAAAACAGGAAAAACGTTTAAAGTGAACGAGCATCGATTGAAATTGTTTTATGAAGGGTTCCAAAAAGAAAAAGGTGACTTAATGGAATTGGAGAATCCAAATTACAAGCATTATTAAGGTCTATGTCTAGCCAAATACGTTAAAGAAAGGTGCTATGCGGGAGGCAACCTGTATTTCATTTGTTTTTTTTTTTTTTTTTTTTATATATTAAAAAAGGGTGTCAAACAAGTGTCAAGCAGCAAGTTAAAACAATAGTTCTAAAATTACTTGAAAGAAAAAAATTCAAAAGGTCGCTCAAGTTTCCGTCTGACATAGAAATTCCAGAACGTTAAAACGGTCGTGTCAAGCTTAACATGACCGCATTGAGCTGCTGTTTGTTTTAGAGGAAATAGGAAGGGAGATGTTTTAATCATTTATAAAAAGCCCTAATCCCAAACTTTACCCCCATTCCCATCTCCCACCATCCACCGCCTCCCCTCCACACCAAACCACGACCCGCCACCAACACACCGGCCGTCTTCACCACCATGACGCAACGGACACCACCGCACTGGCCGCACACCAGTTGCGAACCACCGCACTAGCCGCGCACGATTTCTGCCTTACAGGAGTTCCACGTTAGACACCCTCCCTGTCACACCCCCGCTAAAGCAGAAACAGGGGATGTAACGAGACAGGATCGTCATAACACATTATAAACAATAGAGATGCAGTATGAATAAATGATGGTAAGCGTGTCATGACAACACCCGACACAAAGGAGACTTGTGTCGTGTTTAGTCGATATTCACGACAACATAGCCATAAGCATAAACATTGTAATTGAATCACATAACCAAAAATAATATCACTGTAATGTAATTCCCACAACCCGAGAACAAGTATCCAAAAGAATAAAGATGTGTAATCACACCAACAATGTTTCAAAAGAATGTTTGTCAAGTATAGTATAGTCTCAAAATGCATCATAGGGTCTCCACTAAGGCAGCACTCCTAGAATCTTTAATTAGCGTTATCACCTGAAAAGATCTGCTCAAAATGGTCAACAAAAATTGTTGGTGAGCTCGTAGGTTTAAATAGTAAGTAAACTGATGTTGCATAATAGTTTTGCAGAATACCGTGAATACGGTTATAAGTAAGCAAAATCACATGACAAATGAGCTTCACAACCAAACCTAATGACGTACACACAGAATCTTGTCGGAATATATTCACCCAAGGGCCCGTTCCTTGCCACTGTTGGTACCAACTAGTATACCAACAAATAAGGGTGGGGGTGTCAACCCAGTAGTACTGTCAATACCTATCCGTTGATTCCAACACCGGAATTAAATAGTTGTAAAGAAAGTACCACACAGCGAACTCATGCATGTATCAGATAAGTACTCACAAAACAGTAATACGTTGATTCCAAGTATATAGGTTGTACAGCATAAAATAGGTGAGCATACTTTTCCCCCAAGTTTGTAAATGATTGAAGAGTTGAAAAAGCATAAAAACGGGCCACGAAACTCACTTGTTCGGTGGTAAGTATAGATGATCAAAGTTCCAAATGATGCAAGAAATAAATGATCATACACCTATTATCAGTTATTGTTAAGCATTAATGATACATTCAAAGATAATAGATATGGTCGGTCGGTTCGGCGTGGATCGGTTCGGTCGCGCGGAACGCACACAAGCAGACATACGTATTCGATCTTATGTAGATCTAAGTACTTGGGATCGTCGCCATTGCCGATGGTATTAGTGTAAAGGTTGCATTGTTGTTAGAGAAGTACTTAGTAAGCATTAGTGGTTACAAATCAGTTCTTGATAATTGTAGAAATGTTAAAGTTGATTTGATTTGTGATAATATTAGTAATTCTTATAGTGTTAACGTTAATAATGTTATTAGCAATGGTAACCGTGTTAATATCACCTTAACATCACACGATCTGCACATACTACACACAAGGATTGCATTCATGCACAAACAACCTTCAGTCGCACGATTCAACATTCAATCGCACAAATCAACCTTCATTCGTAAGAATGAACCTTCATTCGTGCGATTCGCCATTTAGTCGCACGACACAACACTTATTCACACACACTTGTTCAGTCGTACACACACATTCGCATGGCACAACATTCATACGCACGCACTCCCATTCGCACGACACAACGTTCATTCACACACACACTCATTCGCATGACTCACACTCAATCGCATGCATACTTTCAATCGCACATGCTCATTCGTATGAAACAAACTCAATTGCATACACACATTCATTCGCATGACTCAATCGCACACCTTCCTTCAATCGCATGACTCAATCGCACACCTACATTCAATCGCACACAGTCGCACAGACAGGACTCAGATGCACACGCAGGTCGCAGAGGTGTCGGAGTGCTCACAGTAGCCTTCGGCTGTTATGACCACTCAAATGGCACCACAAAACGCTTAGGAGTCGATTTCTCAAATGTATTAGCAAATCGAGCACTCGAAGGGCCCTCAACCGAGCTCGTTCGCTTGGGAACAGCCAAGGCCCGAATCCGACGCCCGAAACATTGAAATAGAGGAATTGAGTGGTGATGGTGGTCGTCTACCTGTGTGGGGTCGACTTTGGGCGGCCTGTAGCTGCTATTTGCCGAAGAAATCGCGTAGAGAGTCGGAGAGCAGGGAGAAGAGGCTGTTGGTGGTTGCAGGGTTTGGGTAAAATGGATTAGGTTGTCAAAAGGGGGTTTTATACCCTTTTTAGAGTTTGAGAAATGACACTCTAGCCCATGTACTTTACTTAACTTTTCCCCTCCTAATTTGCTTAATTACACTATAAACTTTAACTTTGTTAATTGCTTTAGTAATAGCGTGTTAATTAGTATGATTTTACCACCTCATGGTTAAGAATGATTTTACTAATAGTATACTAATAATAGCCTGTTATTACTAATCATGTTAATTATATTATTGATGTTAATGATGGTAATGATAATAATGCTAGTAATCCTACTAATAATAGTTTTTAATAACAATAATGATAATAATAATAGTATTCATAATAATAATAGTAGTAATGATAATAATAGTAATGATGTCAGTAATATTAATCATAGCATAACTTTTAGGTACTAATATCTTCTTAATTACTTAGGTAAAGAGGGAACTGTATTGGGTAAGGTTTTTATTAGGTTTTTAATGTTTAAGTATTTATGCACACTTAGGATAATACACCTAATTAAGAAAGCAAAACTTGAAACTAAGCATTTTGATTAGGAACTAAGATTGAATGTTCAAGAAGGCTAACAAATACAATGTTAATTGACGGACCTTTTGGTGACGGATGTCACACTCCCGTCCGTCCCATCCACCACCCCGGTAATTTCCATCCTACTCTCTACTCCAAGCCTCGAGGACGACACTAAATTCAAAGCTTGGGGAGAGGTAATTTTAATTCCCTTTTGACTTATTTATCATTCAATTACATATTACATATTGCATTTAGGGTTGCATCATAGTTGTGGTAGTATTATGATTGCATTGTATATAGTTAATCATAGCATTAGGTTTACATAAAAAAAGAAAAAAAAGTAGTAACACCTCCGTAGCCTTAGGAAAGATTTGGAGAATAACATGAAAAATGATATTACCTTTTATTATGCTAATCATAGGTTGCGTGTACAAATAGGTTGATGGTAATAAATAGACAGATGTGCTCCGTTATGCTAGTGTCCTTTGTTCCGGGGTTTACAAAGATAAAACACTTAACAGCCATGCGTGCCTATTGCCGATCTGATCACATAAGGAGACTGAGACCTAGCAAAAAAATCATTTGTGATCTTGTGTGGTGAAAAATTGACCACCTGCTCTCTATAGTCCTTGAGGTTAGGAAGGTTTCCACCGTGTGAAGAAAGGTATTGACACTGAAATGAGTAATTTAATACGGCTTAATTGATATGAAACGATAAATCCGGAACGTAAGGGTTAGAGGATCATGACTTGCAAATTGGGCACATTTGTTTATAAAAATCTTGAAAATCCAATTTGTCCATGACAACTGAAAATTAACATAATAAGATGATTTCATGCTCTTACTTCTTGCGCGGGGCTAAGGTTGGTATTGCCAATATCCTAATTATATAGCTATATGTTCTCATCAACCCCAAAAATAAGTTATAAATATAAAACAATTTGAATAATTAAGTCATTTATCTTAAGTAACAATTATCTATATAAATATATTTAATATATTTAAGTAAAAATTATTTTAAAAAATTCACTATTGAGAGGACTCGATACGTGAAACTCTGATTCAAGCTCGTTTATTAAATGGTAAATAGTATAAGCTTGAGCTAGAGCTTTTTGAAGCTCGGTTTTATCTGAGATTTCGACGACTCTGTCCCGAGTAACTCATGACTTCGTTCGTCTTATTTTACACCTCTAGTGTTGAATGTTGTTTGTTTTGATTTGATTTTTTTGTCTTCTTGTTGTATGATCCGTTCTGACAAGAATCGAACCTTATCAAAAAGATTTCATAATTAACAAGACCTACCCTTAAAACTTTCTAACCCCCATATAAAAAATTTCTATGTACACCACTAAAGACGAAACCTCATTCTAAACAAGTTATTATTGCCAAAAAAATTCATTACTAAATGAATGTACCGCAAAAAATATTTCTATTATTAAATAATTGTACCGCAAGATTTTTTTAGATACCTTTAACTTTTCGGGCTAGATGCATCACTGTCCACATGTGTTGTTAATTGTATAATTTTGGTGTAAACATCACTTCAAATTGTATACTTATATAATTATTAAATGTATACCACATGTTTTATAGTAGCCGTTAAAATGTAATTATATGTAATGTTTCGTTTCATTTCACGAACTAAATAGGATTCATGACTAAATAGGATGTGCTCAATGATTGCCTTGGCTTTTGTTTTGCGTAGGGCTCGGGGAGAGCCCGTAAATTTTTTTCAAAAAGAAGTCAGGTCAAATATAAAATGTTTCTATTTCTATATACGCTTTTGAGATGGTCTACATTTTGAAGTTCGTTGACGTTTTAACTAAATATTGTACACAATTGTGTAGGGATATAAATGTCTCCGTGTTTATTTTTATGTACGTTTTGAATTGATCTACGTCTTGATGTAAGTTTTGTTTGAAAACGCGTCGGGTCAAATATAATATATTTTTATTCGACGGTATAAATCCAAGTTACTCTATGTTTCGATGTAAATTTAATTCGAACACGAATTGTAATCTATATTTTATCATGTCACATAAGGCGCCGATACACGTGCCTTTTATGTAACTTTTGAGTTGGTTTACGTTTTGACATAAATTTTGTTTGAAAAATAGTTGAGTCGAATATAATATATTTTCAATCAACGATATAGATTCGATTTACTCTACGTTTCAATGTAAATTTAGTTCGAAAACATGTTTGATCGATTGTAGTTTATATTTTATTATGTTGCGTACGATGTCGTCGCAACACGCGACGCGTAATAAAACTAATTTACTTCATAAACTAAAAACGTATGTATTACCAAATAACTTAAAGGATGTTGTGTGTAAAAATTTAAAATCTATAAGAAAAAAACATCAAGTTGAAACATGATATTTGTTCCAGTTCTCATGAAAATATATTTATAAAATATATACTATAAAACCATAAGAAGATAATCAAAATATAAAATATTAATCTAAGCATTGGGAGGATGGTGTTGAAATCGACCGTACAATGATATAATGACAGAAAGGAAATCTGAAAAAAGGTGTTTGTAAAAAGCTGATTTGGAGAATCAGAATTTTTTATTTTTTTCTTAATTATAAAGACACATCATTTCCAAATGGGGCTATTCAAGAGACGCTCAAAAGAATATCCGGAATCCTGCTTACGGCCCGTAAGGCCTTCACGGGCCGTAAGCACTGTAGACTAATCAAATTAATCATTCAAAATTTTAGCGGTCCGTGAAAAGGTTACGATCAGTAGATGAAACGGTCTGTTAGCCTAGTCACGACCCGTTATTTACTTTCCTCACGGCCCGTGAACTCCTTCACGGGTTTTAGTTTCACCTTTAATAATTTGACGAGATATATTATTCCTCGTTTTTCATGTAAGGTTGTATTTATTACATTATTTGATATGACGTAATATTCCTCGATATTCGTGTTAATTATGTGACGGGATGAAATATTTCGTATGAAATACTATATAAACGTTAGTTTATAAATTCATTTCATAAAATCAATTTTATGATAATTTGAAATATTTAATGTTACGATGTATATCTAGGATAGCAACTATTTATTCGGGTCGGAATCTAACTATTACCATTACGAGGGTTACGGTTATTACGGTGAGTGGGCTTCAAACTATTTAGGACAGTCCGCGTCCAATTACGGCGGGGATGATGGCAGGGATGACGGCGGCGATGACGGGGGTGATAACGGTGACGATAGCAGCGGTGATAATGACGGTTCTGGTTCCGGTAAAAGAGGTTTATACGACACGAATCAGGTTATAAGATATATCATATTTAATTTTACTTTCATTTACTAATAACTAATGAAAAATATTAAAAATTTTAGGTTTTATCATCTCGTAAAGAATTAATTGATTGGGTAACTAACGTAGGGCGAGAAAATGGGTTTGTTATTGTCACCAAACGTTCAAAAAGAAACTCAAATGGTGTGGTTGTAAAAATATGGTTGAAATGTGATCGGGATGGTGTATATAAGGGAGCACCCACTATTAGAAAAAGTGACACCAAAAGAACAAACTGTCAATTTGAATTGCAGGGTAAGTACAAGATGAAGAGAGATGAGTGGATTGTAGTTGTTGTGGACGATACTCATAACCATGAACCTGCTGAACACCTGGAAGGACATGCATACGCAATGAGGCTCACTGAAAATGAGCTTTCTGCTGTAAAGAATCTGACCGAGCAAAATATCGACCCTCAAAACATTCTAGGCACGCTGAGGGAACAAAATCCCAATAACGTGTCTGCATTACGAACCATATATAACGCTAGGGCAAAAATTAAAAGGTCCACTAGAATTGGTGAAACCCCAATACAAGTTTTTTTTCCTATACTACAACAACATCAATATATTTACACCCCTCACATAGATGAACCGACAAATACCGTCGACGGGGTCTTTTTTATACATCCCACATCTCCCACATTATGGCGTGCCTACCCACATATGTTGATGATAGATACAACATACAAAACTAACTTGTATAAAATGTCATTTGTTCAAATGGTTGGTGTGACATCCACCCTGAAATCTTTTTCTGTTGCTCACGCATTCATTGATTATGAGTGTGAAGTCAACTTCAGATGGGTGTTAGAGCAACTCAAAGAAACGTTAGAAGAAAAGTGTATGGAGCCTTGTGTTATACTAACTGACTGAGACCTCACTCTAATGAAAGCATCAGAAGAAGTTTTTCCGAATGTTGTTCGATTACTTTGCAGATGGCATATTTCGAAGAATATTGCTAAACATTGCAAGGCGGGTTTTTCAAATAAAGAGTGGGGTGCTTTTGAGCATGTGCTTTTGAGCATGTGTGGTCGGTACTTATTAACTCTGCCATGACGGACATATACGCTTATAATTATGACCGCCTTTATCGCAGATTGGTGACCAACCATTCAAATAAGTTTTCTAGTGTTATTCTTATATATATATATATATATATATATATATATATATATATATATACACATAAAAATAACTAAATTTATTTTACATAGGAGTATTGTTGTACCTCAAAAATAACTGGTTGGACCCCTACAAAGAGAGATTTGTGTCGGCGTGGATAAATCGTAATTATAACTTCGGTCAACACATAACGAACCGAGTTGAGAGCCAACATTCTTTGTTGAAAAGTTACCTTAAAGCAACCAATAGCACCCTGGATAGATCTATTCCTTTTATCAATAATCTTTTAGTTACCCAGGAAATTGTTATAAAAGAAAGTTTTACCAAAAGCAAAATTATGCTTATGGTTCAGCATAATCATAAAGTGCTTCAATTGCTGCGAGATAAGGTTTCTATTGCAGCTTTAGATCTCTTAGTTGGTGAGATAAACATGATTCATCATCTAATGACATCCAAAAAATCATATGGCTTCCATCTTTTTACCAGCTGTGATCTTCCATGTGCTTGTAAATTAAACAATTACTTTCAAACAGGTGGATATTCTTTTAAATTTTTAATTTTATCATAAAAACTATTTATATATTTAATTTAATCTATTATTTTATAGGTCAATGTATCCCGCCCGATGCCATTGATGTTTTTTGGAGGAAGCTTGATTTTTCACCCACGTATATTATACGGGAGATTCAAGTAGATGCACATAAAGAGATGGACATGGTGATAAAACATTTACTTGTCCAACCCGAAAACAGAAAAAATCTTTGATTAAAATTTTCAAATCATACATTTACCCATTCAAAAACTGATAAAAAACCTCCTAAAATCCAAACACATACACAGGGTCGTCAAAAAAATAAGCAAAAAGACACAATATTAGACCCCCCCAGACATAGTTCATATGTGCAACATAGAGAAGATTTTGAAGTTTCGCCAACATATTCAAGTACTGTGGTGAAGTCAAAACAAGGGTATTTGCAGCACAGCCAATCAATGTCTTCCAAAGTAAGAGGCAAAACGGGTTATCCCAACAGACATCTAGGTTTTCATATATCCCGGGCGATGAAAAAAAAACATTTGTTTCCGGTTTAGTGATTGGATTCCATCTTCTTTTACCCGTATATTTCAGGTGTGGATGATGTTTTAGCTGACGGCAACTGTGGTTTTCGTGCTATAGCACTCGCACTGGGATATGGTGAAAATCACTGGCGTTTTATTCGTACGGAACTTATAGCTGAGTTGGATGAAAACGAACGTAGGTACACTGCGATGTTTCCCGATATAGTGAAAATAAGGGAATCATTAAACTGGAACAGGTTAGGTGCAGCTCCACACAAAAACTGGATGACAGTGCCACCTGCCGCAATCCTTATTGCTAACAGGTTTCGTGTGGTTTTAATTTTTATATCTATCGGTAACTCCGCTACTTTTTTCCCCTCCTGGTTATCTGCTCGTGATATCAGTGAACACCATATCATTGCGATTGCTTTTGTTCAAAGTAGCCATTTCATTAGGATTCGATTAGTAGGTGACTATCCAATGCCTCTTCCGAGCTTATATTGGACCAGATACAAAACAAAAAACGCTAATGATTGGGAGGTTATATACAGAAGCCGATTTCAAAAATATCTCGAACAAAGGCTCGTAGTCCCGGTTGAGCAAATAGATTTAATGTAATTGTTACAAGATTAATATCAATTTTTATGTAATTCTTTCATTTTTTATGTAATTATCAATTTTTATGTAATTCTTTGATTAATATAATTTTTTATGTAATTCTTTCATTTTTTATGTAATTATCAATTTTTATGTAATTCTTTGATTAATATAATTTTTTATGTAATTCTTTCATTTTTTTAATGTAATTATCAATTTTTTGAATGTAATTGTAATTTATCAATAATTACCACCATAATCAGTGTTTTCACCATAATCAGCCTTCCCATAAGAATTACCATTCCCACTCCTAAAATCCCGACTACCAAACTTGCTAAAACCATGACAATAATCATTACAAGATGTGTGACTTTCAGCGTATTGATTAAGCCAGTCTGGTGCTTCTTGATGCGCTTCAATTTTTTGGATGTAATAGTAATTTATCAATACCAGTACTTTTTTAATGTAATTATCAATTTTTTGGATGTAATTGTAATTTATCAAGAATTACCACCATAATCAGTGTTCTCACCATAATCAGTCTTCCCATAAGAATTACCATTCCTACTTTTAAAATCCTGACCGCCAAACTTGCTAAAACCACGACAATAATCATTACAAAATGTGTGACTTTCAGCATATTGATTAAGCCAGTCTGGTGCTTCTTGATACGCTTCAATTTTTGGATATAATTGTAATTTATCAATACCAGTACTTTTTTAATGTACTTATCAATTTTTTGGATGTAATTGTAATTTATCAAGAATTACCACCATAATCAGTGTTCTCACCATAATCAGCCTTCCCATAAGAATTACCATTCCCACTCCTAAAATCCCGACCGCCAAACTTGCTAAACCACGACAATAATCATTACAACATGTGTGACTTTCAGCGTATTGATTAAGCCAGTCTAGTGCTTCTTGATGCGGTTCAATTTTTGGATATAATTGTAATTTATTAATAACAGTACTTTTTTAATGTACTTATCAATTTTTTGGATGTAATTGTGATTTATCAAGAATCTCTAAACATATAAATACGTAATCAAACTAATAAACATTAAAATGTAACTTATTTGAGATAATAATATTTACATACATCATCAAAATATATAAAGTTTTTTACATGAAAGTTAAATAAAAATACAGGCCTACTATCTATTCTGGCGGTGGCTGGTCCTCCTCACCACCACCAGCAGCCTTCTCCTCATCACCCCTAGGCTGCCTAATAAAAGGAACCAACTCCGGCCGAGGGGGGCGTCGATACCCTGCTGAGCAGCCCAGATACTGCATAGATCCACCAATCATGCAAGCATGGCGTGCGAATCGCGCGCCAAATGGATAGACTCTGCCATAAACTCCCCCATCGGCGGAATCTGGCGAATGATAGTCCTCGCCACAGGCGCTACGGGTGGTGCGCTCGGTGCTCTGGCGTGCGGCTGCTCCTCCTCCCCACCAACGCACGCCATAGGCTGCCAGATGGTCCGACCACCTTCAGTGGACCATCGGAGTTCGTCGCCAAACTTGGCGGCAATCCCCATGGCCATGACGGTCAGTCGCCCCAAAATCCTAGGTGGCGCGTCCGTAGTCTGCCTCGCAATTCGGGCGTCCGTAAACAACCCTAAGCGTGAGGCAACAACGGTGATGTAAGACCCGTAAACAATAGGGCTATCCATCTGTAAAACAATCAAAATATAATATAATAATAATAGATTATAATTATTTATTAAAAAATTAATGTAAATAATTTTTACCTTTCCCTGAATGATACTAAAAAAATAGGTGGCCATGTAGTGAGCAAGTTTCACCCGTCGGGGTGAAAGCAATGCTATGAAAAAAAATAAATCAAGGAGCGACACCTGCTCCATACTCTGGTCTCGGTCGGCAATGATGCCGGCAAGGCCCCGATGTAGATACCAATGCAATGGATCTCTAATGGTGCTCGCCCTAATGGCGCCCTCCCATGGCTGGTCGGATATCGCCGGCCACCACCCAACCAAAGGAGCTGCCTCAGATTGGACCTCGTTAGAATAAAAACGGGCATCATGCGTCTCCTCTTGAGTGTAAAACCCAAGGGTCACCTTCCACTCAGCAATAGTGAACTCAAACCTCCTGCCCCCCAGCAAAAAAAGAACAACTTTATGCACCCGGGGGTCTCATCCTCTGTCACGGGAGTGAACATGAAGGTGGACAAAAACTCCAACGTCAGCTCCCTGTAGCCCCTCTGAGAGCACAAATCAAACATACGCCTCCAGGGCGTCTCTCCCTCGAGCCTAACAATCTCCTGGGTACGTGTTATATCTCCAATCTCCATCAGCACGTCCCAATCAATGGTGCGGGTCCCCTTCAAGGACCGTATTATCAGCTTCCACAGCCTAAGCCGTGGCTGTGTCTCTCGAGGAAAACGAAGATGGGGATGCAGGTACAGGAAGTCACCTGACCCTCAGGCTTGGTCTCTGGGCGTGAACGTTTGCGTGGCGGCATGATTTGCAAAAAAAATAATTATCAGAACACCAAAAAGGGTTACGGGCCGTGAATATCCTTCACGAGCCGTAACCCTTTAAATCCGAAAAGGTTATGGCCCGTGAATGCCTTTCACGGCCCGTAACCCCTTAAATCCGAAAAGGGTTACGGCCTGTGAACGACCTTCACGACCTGTAAACCGATATTTTTTTTTTAATGTTTTGAGATTTTAAACTACATTTTAACATATTTAAACGATAAAATAAAAATTAAAACATGAATTTTAAATACGTACTTAGTAAGGAGTCGAAGGTATGAAAACGAAGAAAATTCGAGAGTCGTGATAGAGTGGATCGTATGTGAGTTTCGGGGGCGTAAATGAACAAATGGGCCGTAAGGTCCTATATATAATTTAGGCTTACGGCCGTGAAAGGCCTCACGGCCTGTTTTGGAAAGCAAATACGGGCCATGAGACCCTTCACGACCGTTACCTTTAATATTTAAAAAATAATACCGTTGGATTACCTTAACGACCATTACCAACCCCACGACCCGTTTGATTCTCCACAAACGGCCCGTAATGACCCTCACGGGCCGTTTCATTATTTTTTAAGTCTATAAATTCAACCACATCACACAACCAATTCACACAAATTTACTTAATATCCAAACCATGAGTGCTACAAGTTTTATATTAAGTTCCACGTCGCATTCACCTGATCAAAATCCATGGACGGATGAAGAGGACGTGACTTTAGTAAGATCTTGTATCGAAAATTCAGCTGATGGATATCTTGCTCCTTTACTCTTAGCTGATGGTAACCAAATCAAAGATCAATCCTCGAGAACCAACTGGCACCTTGTAGCTTATCAAACAAGTCATTAATCCATGGTAATGGATGCCGATTCTTCATTGTCAACTTGTTCAATTCACGGTAGTAAATACACATCCTCATACTCTCGTCCTTTTTTTTGACGAACAAGACCAGAGCACCCCAAGGAGAGATACTCGGTTTAATGAACCCCTTATCGAGCAACTCCTGCAGTTGCTCCATCAATTCCTTCATCTCGAGGGAGCTAGATGATACGATGCCTTAGCAACAGGTTGGGCATCGGGTATCAAGTCAATCTGGAACTCGATCTCGCGGTCCGGTGGCACACCTGGTAAATCTTCTGGAAACACATCGGGAAAGTCACGCACCACCGGTACATCAGACAATTGTGGTGTTGATGTATCCACATCCTTCACGTAGGCTAAATAAGCACTACATCCATGCTTCATGCATTTCCCCGCCACCACCATCGAAATCACTTTTGGAATCGTCTCGATCACCGTATATCGTCACCGAACTACCGTTGGGTGCTATCAGTCTAATCATCATCTTTCGAAACACGATGTTTGCTTCATAGGTTGCTAACCAATCCATACCTAGTACTACATCAAATCCACCTAGGGGCATCACATGTAACTTAGCAGCAAACCTACAACCCTCTAGTTCTATGGCACAGTCCTCTATCATATCAGTAACTCTAGTGGACTTACCAATAGCAGTTTCTACATCGAAGCGCTCCTCAATACGTCTACTACTAACAGGAAATTTAGCATAGAAAGTAGAAGAAATAACACTCCTACTAGCACCAGAATCAAATAACACAGAAGCAAGAGTTTGATTTACTAGAAACGTACCTGACACAACATCGGGGTCCGCCTAGCCTCCTCCCTGCTCGTAGTGAAAGCTCTGGCGCTCGCCTTCTGCCCTTTAGTCCCGGTCGTCTTCTTCACACCGGAACTCTCAGCCCTTGGCTTCTTGCATTCCCTACTCATGTGACCCTCTCCACCACAGTTAAAACGTCACCACACGACAGTCCTTTGCTATATGTCCCATCCTCCCACACTTGAAGCATACATTCGATCCCCGCCTACACTCTCCAGTATGCTCCCTTCCACATTTTCCACACCTCTTTGACCCTACACCGGATGTGACCACATGTCGGTCATCCACCCGTGCACTCTTGTTGTTTGCCGGAGCACCACCCCGTCCAAACCGCATCCCGTTCCAGTTTTGGTCACCACCACCTTTCTTACTCACCTCATCCACCACAACCTCCCTTTCATCATACAGTCTCCTAGCCAAGTCGACCACCGACCTGAACGTGCTCGGTCGGGCAGCGATCATATGTCTGCGGATGTCCGCCGGTAAGCCCTGAATGTATCTCTTAATCTTTCGTGACAAGGGTGTCACCTGATTTGGCACTAGTCGTGCCATCTCGTTAAACTTGGTGGTGTATTGTTGATGTGTCATTATTCCCGCCTCCAGCTGCAGGAACTCTCTCTACCTTGTCCAACTCCCAATGAGGACAGAACTCCTCGATCACCAACTTCTTCAGTTCATTCTACTAATCGCCTTACTACCCTCGGCTTGGATAATGTTGTCCCACCATCATAGAGCCGAGTCCACAAACGAATGAGTGGTAAACTTCACCTTCTGGTCCTCTCGGCACTCGCTGATTTGAAGGACAGCCTCTATCTCCCTCACCCATCGGTGAGCAGCGGCAGCAGTGCCATTACCATCAAAAGTAGGGGGCTTGCATCTCTGGAATGCCCCATAGTTACAGCCTCGTGCTGCCTCCGGCACAGGATCCTCCTCTCCTCTTCCTCATCAGTAGGGATAATCGTCTCGGTCTCAGGTTGCTCTCTCCCTCCCGAGGACCTGTTCCTATCCCTCCTCTCTCCTTTCTAACAGCCTTAATCACTTCGCTCACTACAGACGGCAAGATCGTCTGCATGACCTGATGAACTTCCTCCACCACGGCCTCCTTCACCGAGGCTCTCAGGTTAGCACTCTCATCTCCACCCTCCGGATGAGGGGTCTTAGGCTCCTCATGGGTCACCTTCTCAACCCTGGGCCTTACTCTTATGGCCCACGGTTCAGCACCACATCCTCCACGTACTCCGCCTCGTGAAGCCTTAGAAGATCTAACTCCAACCATCCTCTAACACGGTATAAGATTCAAACACTAACACGATCATTCAAGGTAATAGCTCAGTTTATGTCAAGTATAGTAAGTCCCTAATTAGTGGCCAGTTATGATTAGCCACTTACTTTACTCTCACACCCCAAACATTTCCTATCCTGACTACATCAGTATCTAAATCTACTCAGGGCAAACTAATCAAATAACATGCGCACATGATACCGGTTAACATTAAAGAAAATACCTGATGGCACGTAGCTACTCGGATTGGCACCCCTTCCCTTTGTCCTATTCTCAGTTTAAGTTTAGGTTTCTTTTGAAAATATTTACCCATTTCACTTAAACTTTGGCCCTGATACCAACTTGTAAGGCTCCGTTCCCGGGCACCTCACAGTTGGTCATTCATCGCACATAAAACATACATTTATTTAAAACATTGCAACGGAAATTAGTTAAACTATTTCATATATATTAATGACATATTTTGCAAAGTAATACAATACAGTTAATTGTTACAAAATATCATAATTACATTACATCATAAAAACGTCATTGTTATACTAATGGATGCCATCCCAAAAATGCCAAGTAGCTGCCCCGTGCCATCGTCAGCAACTCTTACCTGCCAATTGGAAAATACATAAAAGTCAGCGTTGCTGAGTGAGTTCTAGTTTTATAAACAAAATACTTCACTTATCATTCAAAACCGTTCTTTACTTTCATATGTGCTCATACATCATACGTACAAATAGATAATCTTATTATTATATTCATCATTGTTTATTAACTTTTGTTCATTCGTCATTGTATGTCATAGTTATCATTCGTTATCTTTCTTACATTCCGAGCCAATGCCACGGGCTATACCCCAACGTCATGCATAAAGCGGGTACTGGGCCAAAGTCTATAATTAGACTCCCATACATTATGCCCGGTGGCCTGACCACAGTACCGGGGTAACATCATCGGACCAATGCCATGTGCTATACCCCACCGTGATGCATAAAGCGGGTACTGGGCCGAAGTCTATAATTAAACTCGCGTACATTGTGCCCGGTGGCCTGACCACAGTACCGGGGTAAGCGGCAAGATCCCATACATATGGTCAATCACAAGGATTAGACCCCAATGTGCATCCTTCTGGGGTAGCTAACCCGCACACAGTTGAGCTAACACCCTTCATTGGGTGTGAACCTCCATACATTGCTTGTAAGACTTTTCTTACATCCGTTCGTTCATTAATGCATGCATTCATTCTTTCTTTATGCTTCTCATATTATTAACATTAACTTCCGCTTTACGTTACATATACTTCACGTTCATCTCATACTCATAATACGTAGGTCGCGGAATAATACATAATAAGGAGCATAAGAAAACAGATCATACATAAGCATAACATCATCATACATCATCAAACCTCATCATAAACATCATGCATCATCCACTCCCATACACATACCTAACAAGTCATCATAAAACATAACCGACCCTCCATGAGACAGCGAGGGTTCGGGGGCGGTAACCCCTGACAGCTGGGTTCTAGGGGCGGCAGCGCCTAGTAGGGTCCAAGGGGCAACGCCCCTGGCTGGGTAATATGCAGGCGCATGGGCACTATTTGGGTGCATGGGCACTATGCAGGCGCATGGGCACTATGCAGGCGCATGGGCACTATGCAGGCGCTTGGCCTTCTAGACGCATGGGAACACTTAGGCGCATGGGAAGGTTCTGGGCGCATGGACACTATTTGGGTGCATGGGCACTATTTGGGCGCATGGGCACTATTTGGGCGCATGGGCACTATTTGGGCGCATGGGCACTGCGCATTGCCCAATACTTAGTCATTCTGGGTATTATTCCAGACGCTTGGGTACTATTCAGGTGCATGGGCCTGACTTAGACGCATGGACATCTAGGCGATTGGGTAATGTTCAGACGTTTGGGATTTCTGGGCGGTTGGGAACACTTAGTAAATTTAACCGTTGGCACATGGGCCACTGTTTGGACGTTTGGGCAACTAACTCTTACTAAATTAACATAAATCAGTCCCAAATCATCTTATATTATGATCTAAACTTAGTATTAACATTCTAAGTAACATAACGGGTACATACACACATATATATATCCCAAATTTGCACCCACCCACATACACATTTAGATACACATACATACGGGTGAAACCCCATCTTTCATAAAACAGATTCACATGCATTTTCCAGCCCTAAAATTGTTAAAAACATGTTAAAAGGGGGTCCTATAAACTCACCTTATGCAACTTCGGATATAACTTCCTTCAAACCCGTTTGCTATGAGCTCAAACACCTAAAACCCACCAAAACACACATACACAAACGTACATACACATACATAAGTATAAACTCGAACTAAAATCAGTCAAGAACACCTAAAAATCATCAAATTCTTACCTTAAATTCGACTTATCCTTCTTCTTCTTCAAAAACCCGAACTCTCTACTCTTTCTCTCTCTAAAATCGGTTGAAATGAAATATGCAGACAACATGGGTGGCCATGCCACCTTTTGTACAAAATTATTATAAATTTTGTACTTTTGACATATTTAACCCCTCAACTTTGGTTAAATTACATTTCCTCCTTTTATTCTTCTTTATACAACTCTTAAAATATCCGGGTGTTACATAATTCACGCCAAAATTCTAACTTAATATGAATGACCCATGCAATACACCCTACATGTTTGGGAATCACAGTTACGTATAAACTGAATAACATTTTCAGACTAGTTTCTCTTTTCTACCAATTATGGTTATCTATTAGATCGGGAATGCTTTCCACAATATTTCGTGAGTTTGAAGACGACTCATTTTGACGTCTTCTATTACCTCTGCGAGAAGACATTTTAACTGTTTCGTTTCTCACTAACCATGTAAAACAAGTAATATATGTTCGTTTATATAATATTTATACGGAATCTTAAATCAAATCAAATAATTGCTTTACATTTTTCAAGGAATAATACGTCATGTCACATAATTATAAAATTTTAAAATGCACGTAAACCGAGAAAAATATATACCAAATCTTATTCAGAAAGAATTTTACGGCCCGTGAATAAGTCACTGGCCGTTAATGAGTCCCTTAACGGGTCGTAAGATCTTTCACGGTAACCTTCTTACGGGTCGTGACGTAGTTCACGACCCATAACAGAATAAGCTGCAAAATTTAAAGTTGGCAATTTTCACAGCCCGTAAGGGGCGTCACATGCCATGAAAAAAGTCAAAGGGCGTCCCTGTATCACCTGGCAGGGCGTCCCAATAGCTTTTGCCTTTCCAAAACTTGACGGATCGAGAGCTATACTATTGTGTTTAAACTTTAAACCCCATTGTAAACGGTGATAAGCGTGGATATACCAATGGTAAGGGAGGAGGGGCCATCCTCGGATACCCATGCAGGTAGGCGGGTACCTGCGCGGGTACACCGCCACCACCCATTTCGGGTACTCGGCGGGTAGGTGTTCACGGGTTGTACCCTCCGATTCGGGTGGTGGTTCAAAAACGGCTATATAGCCGTTAAATTAGTCGTTGAGTTTAAAAAAAATTAACCATATAAATACTCACACACATACACATTATTATCTACACAAACACACATACATTTACACAAACACAAACACAATATTGGACCGGAAACGAAAAATAGCCGATAAATATAATTACGCTTGTGATTTTTAGTTTTTATATTTTTTAGGATTTTTTTATTGTATTTGTGTTTGTATTTTTTATTATTTGAATTATTGTAATTTTTATTTTTTAATAAAAGTTAATTTTCTTTTGAATTATTTTAATATTTAAATAAAAGTTTAAGGGTAGTTCAAGGTTGCGTTTTCAGCTTTTTGGGTGTTTCAGGGTAGTTAAAGGTATTTGTAATGTGTCAGTGTGTGATTAGTGGATTCCAGGGTATTCCACGGCTGCGCCCTCTCCTCCCTAAGGTGACAGAATAAATTATTAGTCTATGAATCATTGATCACTTTTAAGCCGTTGATAAGTTTTTAAGTTGTGATAAGTTTGTGAATTGCCTAAAGGGCTTCTTAATCTTTTTTTAAATAATATAATGTTTAGATGGTTTCGTCGCAAATCCATCATGATCTACTGACATCCTCTTCCCTTAGGAAAATTATATTTGTGAAAGTGTAATATTCTAATAACGTACATCAAACGCTATATCATAATTAAAGTTACTAAGAAAATTCATACTAGAATCATCCTCCAACATGTATATGGATTGATAGTTCACCGTCCATGGTCTTTAAACATAGGCGTCACACCACAGTCTCAGGGCACCTCGGGAGTGCGACCGATTGGTACGCGTCATTGTTCACTTTTCATTGTTTGTCTTGAAAGACATTTACGCAGCGGAAAAACATTTCACAATTCATTTCATAAAATAAAATAACTCTGATGATTTATAAAACAAACTTTCATATATTCTTTGGGGATTAGATACCCATAATTTTACATAACATTGTTCAACGCAATGTTTATAAAATTTTCTGTCTACTGACTAATATTCAAAACTTGCCACAAGTTCTATGTCTAGGAAGCTTAGTCCTTCCAGCACTATTCTTGCTAATATATTCATCACAGGGTTACATGCCTAGGATTCATAGTTCATCCAACACTAACACCTGACTAAACATATTTAATCCTGTTTACCTGAAAATGTTTGAAAATAATAAATCAGCGAAAGCTGGTGAATATATTTAATTTAACACAAAGATACTTCAGCATGAATAATGATAAACAGTTAATCATAAATTAACAGTAAACTACACATTTAGCAGTCTATTTCAACTGGAAGTCCCCCTCCATATATACTGGTATTGGTGCTCAGGCAATCTTACTACGGGACTCTTCGGATTTGCACTGAGTCTGACCAGCCCCAGTATGGGATTTTCACCCATCCCCAGGATATAATTTGATTAAACATACATATACTTCTGGTCTAAATGTTTTAGCATAATACCCTTATGTATTAACATGGTTTGCCATTTCGCAAAATAAAATCATTTGAATGTTTTGAAATTTTCAACGTATTCACCTGGTAAGTTGAACAATGCCTCTAAACTTGATAAGCTTTTGTTTCTGAACCTCGAAGTAAATTAAAGATTAAGTCACGAGCTTCTAACACCTTTGATTAATTCAGAACTCCTATACTTGTTGTCTAGAGCATATACACCGACTTCCTAATCTCGGGTTATCTTTGTGGTGTTAAAAGGTAGTGGAGAGTTTCGTGTATGAAAGTAAGAAAAAGGATTATGAAATGAAATGAAGCTAGAAGCATCTATTTATATATGGATATTTCTTACTCATTAACTATTTCTTACTTATTAAGTTTCATCCAAACTTAATTATTAAGTCCAAATTTAGCAATTAAGTTTAATATTTTATTCAAACTTTAGCCATTAAGTTTTATATTATATTCAAAACTTAGATATCAAATTTTATATTTTATTCATGACTTAGCTATTAATCTTTATTCAAAACTTAGCCGTTAAGTTTTATCATATTCTTTATATAAACTTAGGCACTAAGTTTTATCCAATACTTAATTATTAAGTTTTATCCATAGCTTAACTATTAAGTTGCATCTAAAGGCTTAACCATTAAGTATTTATCTAAAAACTTAGTCATGAAGTCACGCTTGAAATATAACTATGATTATTTATTGACAAAAATAATATGAAAATTTCATAGGTGTTACATAGGTTAGTGAGTACTTTGGCCACAGTGAATGACAACCGGGAAAGCCTGAGGAATTCATGGTTCGGGCTGGGAACACCAATCCCTTGGTCCTTGTGAAAAGCCTAAAGCCCTGACTAGGTGAAAATCATGTGTATCACTGTCCACTTTCTCTTTTTTTCGTCAAACGGAAAATGCGGAGAAAACTAAGATGACTCTGTATAAAACGTGACAAAATAGGGGGAGCAATGCAAAAATAAGATGCGTCATGCAAAAAAAATGGGAAAATAGGAAGAATCCCTATAGCTTTACACAATATTAGGGTTGTAAGCAGGAAGTGGATATTCTTCGGTCATCTTTTAAAATTTAAACTTGTTGTTTTCAAAAATCTCTAATTTACAAAACATAAAAAGGTCTTTTTCTTATAGATTTAACATCCATGATTATTACATTCAATGCTTATTTTTAGTTATAAAGGAGTATGTGTTTAGGTTAATGATAATTAACTCAATCTCCTATAATAACTTGGGTCATATTCTACACCCTTCTAAAGAAGTATTTTAATCATATAAATGTCTTGGCTTATATGATATAAAGTTAGGGATAATAAGGAGGAAAAAGCACTTGGGTTATTAGGCACAAAAAAACCTTCAGCAAAAACAGAGAAGTTGTTAGTATTTTTATGTTAAATTGGTTGCAAGCTAATTGATATGTGTCCGCCAAATTTCAACATATATATATATATATATAGGTAGAGGTTCTAATAAGAAATAATTTTTGCTTAAGTATACTAAGAAAGAATAAGAAGATGACATGTGGCACTCTTAAAATTAGGGTTAAAGGGCATTATGGTCCTAAAACACACTCATTAGTCCCGTTTGTATTTCATCAAAATGCAGCACAATCTGTAACCAACCACCATCTCCCCCAACCATCTCCCTCCATCACATCCGATTGATTGGGGCTTCAATCGAGCAGGTGGTTAAAGCACATCCGATCGATTAGGGCTTCAATCGAGCAGGTGGTTAAAGCTTCAAACGAGGGTGGTTAGGGCTTCAATCGAGCAGGTCTACCTTCAGCACATTGGCACAGGTGAATCCTCTCCTCTGCTTCGATCTTCTCTCCGATCTCATATCCTCCATTGATGAAGAGCCCAAGGTCTGTGTATCTAACTATCTATGACTCTGTACGGTTGATTGTGATTGTGTGATTTGTTTCGCTTTAATACTGATACGGTGATTTTGTTCGTTAACGGTTCTAAAAAGTCTGTGTATCTAACCGATCTCATATCCTCCATTGATGAAGAGCCCAAGGTCTGTGTATCTAACTATTTATGAAAGCTGTGCTGTTTTATGAAATATAGCACAGCTTTGTGCTGTTTTATAAAATACAGCACAACAGCACAGCTTTGTGCTGTTTTATAAAATACAGCACAGCTTTGTGCTGTTTTACGAAACACAGCACAGCCTTGTGCTGTTTTAGGAAACACAGCACAGCCTTGTGCTGTTTTATGAAACACAGCACAGCCTTGTGCTGTTTTATGAAACACAGCACAGCCTTGTGCTGTTTTATGAAACACAGCACAGCCATGTGCTGTTTTATGAAACACAGCACAGCCTTGTGCTGTTTTATGAAACACAGCACAGCCTTGTGCTGTTTTATGATACACAGCACAGCCTTGTGCTGTTTTATGAAACACAGCACAGCCTGTGCTGTTTTATGATACACAGCACAGCCTTGTGCTGTTTTATGAAACACAGCACAGCCTTGTGCTGTTTTATGAAACACAGCACAGCCTTGTGCTGTTTTATGAAACACAGCACAGCCTTGTGCTGTTTTATGAAACACAGCACAGCCATGTGCTGTTTTATGAAACACAGCACAGCCTTGTGCTGTTTTATGAAACACAGCACAGCCTTGTGCTGTTTTATGAAACACAGCACAGCCTTGTGCTGTTTTATGAAACACAGCACAGCTTGTGCTGTTTTATGAAACACAGCACAGCCTTGTGCTGTTTTATGAAACACAGCACAGCCTTGTGCTGTTTTATGAAACACAGCACAGCCTTGTGCTGTTTTATGAAACACAGCACAGCCTTGTGCTGTTTTATGAAACACAGCACAGCCTTGTGCTGTTTTATGAAACACAGCACAGCCTTATGCTGTTTTATGAAATACAGTACAACTTTGTGCTGTTTTATAAAATGCAGCACAAAACGTTAAAAATGTAGCACAACTTCACATAATTTGATTTTTTTTTGTAAAAAAACTATAGTAATACTATACTCAAATTAAAGAGAAAAAAATGCTTGATTTTATGGTGTAATTTATTTAAAAAAATAACGTCGTATAAAAAAGTTATTAGCATTTAAAAAAATAGGAGGGAAATTTTAAAAAGTCAACAATTGTGGGTAATATAATAAAATACCCAAATTACCCTTGATTACTTATTTTTCTACACTTTGATCTTAGCCCTTAATTAGATAATTAGAAGGCTAAGATTACTTCTTAGCATACTTAGGTAAAAATTATTTTTTAGGGGAACCTCCCTCTCTCTCTCTCTCTCTCTCTATATATATATATATATATATATATATATATATATATATATATATATATAGCTAACTTTAATAAATCGGTGTATTACACGTGTTGAATAAATAAAATATTAATATAATAAAATTTATTAATTATAAAATGATATTCTAAGATATGATATGACTGAAATTACGTATGATAAATGACTATAACTAATAAAACAGTGATATCAACTTTTTAAAAATTTTATTTTTAATTTTTTTCTAAAAAAATAAACGTTTTGTTCTAAAATAAACCGTATAAAAATGTTATTTTTAAAAATTTTCATATTATATCTCCCAAATTAATTATTTTTGGTTTTAAAAAATTGAATTTATATAAATACCACTTTTAAAATATTTTGTATTTTTAAAAAAGTTTTATGCTTTAGAAAATTTTATTATTTTATATTAAAATTATTTATTTAGAAATAATATTAATAAATAGATCTCTTTTTTAATTTATTAAATTTAAAAGAATGTTAAATATATTATTAGTAATTTAGATAATTATTTAAGATGAGAGAGAGCTGAGAAAATTTTGGTAGGATGATTGATTGATTGTGGTGTTGTCACGTGGCACTTAAAGTTACTCTTTTATTAAAGTAGAAAGATTAAATTTACATAAAAAGGTAATTAACCTTTCCCACTTTAAAAAAGTTAGGGATAATAGAAATTATCATATAATTCTTTCTTTTTTAAAACAATAATATAATCTAATCTTACTATATTATTTTGAACGCGCGATAGCAATTTGGGCTCAGTGGCATGCTTCTTCATAGCCACTGTTATCACGACCGGATCGGACCGGTCGGTCCGACGGGTTCGAACGGGGATCGGTCCGGTGGCCGGTCCGATCAGCTATAGTTCGGTTTTGTCTGGTCGAACCGGTGGTTGGACCGGGGAACCCTGTTAATAGTTGCAAACCCTGTTAATAGTTGCAAGATTTTTAGTTGAAATGAGATTCGAACTTATACCTTAAACCTTAAGGTATAGAGCTCAAACCCACACCAGCTAGTGCCAGTGGACCAAATGGCCACCAGCTTCTACTCTTACTACATAATCCTTCACCGTTGGACATAAACACTCGACCTCTTAAGAAGAGTCACGAATTTAAACACTTTGTGTACCATCGTACCCTAGGCCTTGACCCCTTCTAACGGGAAAGCAGTTGGACCATAAAAACCAATTCATACGAAAATAATTTAATGAATAATAGTATATTTAAACTTACGTTAGATTGTGGTCTTTAACATCTTTTGAAGATTAGACATTATTGTTGGGATTCATCCTTTGGTATAGTCAGTTCTTGTCGATCAACATTAGTATTGTTCTACACTAATCTTTTCAAAAGTTTCCATTTTCTTTTTTTGCCTAAAGCTATCACCCAAGTTGACCAACAAGTGGTTATCTTTATATATCATTATGTTAATAATAACCTAATAAAACTGTACTAAGCTAATTCCAATAAGGCCAGACTTTTGCTAAAGCTAGAGACAATTGTCAAACTTTTACAAACATTGAGAGTTGTCAGGATTGATTTTGTTTGGAGTTTTCCGCATAGCTTTTCGTATCGTGATTAACTTTCAGATAAAAGTAATACCGGTGGTAATCCAAAATCTTTAATCGAATAAGATGAATAGTTTTAGTAACTAGTATGAAATTGTGAATTAGTATGACTCTTGTGAAATTCAAGCCAGATATCATGTATTATTTCCGATAAATAATCAGATGAATCAATATTTGTATAAGGGTCAAAACATCACATTGATCTATTAAACAATTGTATATGTTCAATTGGTAGTTAAGCAGTTTGAGAGTTATAACCGTCTATAAATGCTTAATTAGAAATCACACTTGGTAGTAATCGAGTTACTACCGAAGTTCACTTTTTATCAAACATAAAGTTTCTATCGAACTTTTATTCACTACCAACCGAAACAAAGTTGATACTTATAACCAAAGTTACCATCGATCATGGCCGGTCCTGAGGGCGTGCCGGGTGAGCGAATGATCATCACCTAAGCTTTGTGTGTGTGGGTGTGGGGAGATTGTGGTTTATAGAACTTTTATTATTAACTATATAATATATAGGAGTCCAATAAATTAATAAACATTAAACACAAAACATATTGTAGAGGGGCTCGATTATCCCTATTAACCAAAAAGTATAAACAAATAAATATATGATTTTATTTAGGTCTGCATCTAGTGATTTTAACCAAGTCAACGTCAATTACACCAAATCACTTGCACTATATTGATTTGTAGCCGGTGATTTAGCACTCTAGTCCTCGTGTTCCTATCCTACCATATATATGTTTATAATTTATGGGGTCTATTTAGTTGTTGCTAGGATATCTGAAATCTATAGACTAACCCTCTATTGGTAGGGGCGCTGACCCTGTGGTCTAGTGGTTTATTAATTTTTAAAATCATAATTTTTAAAAACAAGGCTACATTCCACACTTCCTAACTAATCTGATGGTTTATTATGATATCACATTCGGATGTTAAGTATGTGTAATTACCTAATATAGCTTGAGGACACTAAATCACTAACAAACGTTACCAGGGGAGCTACCCCCAAACACTCATCAAAGGGTGTTGCCCCCTTAGAACCCTCATTGCTTAAGGGCTTCGTCCCTAATAAACTATGAAGTCCTAATACCGAATATTACAATAAACTCAACACAAGCGTAAACTACACACCTCGTGATTTGCATGACGAATATTATGATCATATTGGTTAATTGGTCAATTAGTCAATACAGTTACAGTAAAATATATAACAAATCGCTAGAAGACAAAGCATATTTCATAATGGAAAGATCAAAGATTAACACATAATTAAACCAATGAGATTTAGACGAGTTTTCAAGTTATAAACATGTTAATGTCATCAAGGAATAAGAGTTGATCATCAGTGTTCACATCAACTACACTAAAGAACATATTTTTCTTGTTGTTTTATGACATGACAAAAGATGCTATGTATCGTAGTGAGATAGTACACTTGAATGCATAGTACAATCATTGATTAAAAGGACCAACATAGAAAGAAACCTTTCATGCCTATAGCAAGGCCAAAAGAAATCTTCTTGTCCCATAAACTATATCAAAACATTTTACATTGTAACATTAGTTCGAGTTTTCATAAAATGTTCAATACCTACCGATATGTCTAATGACTTTATACGTCAAGGCCCGACTGCATGAAAACACCAAATGCCATATTCTAGTACACGCTACATATTTATCCGAAACATAGTAATACACAATATTTATTTGTTATTGCCTTGTTGAATGAGGCTAAAAGGCCATATTAGAATTATGTTGTTTAAGTTTTGGATTGATTTGAACCCATAACATAAATAATTGGATGAGTGCATCTTGAAAGTGATTGAATAATTGAAAGATACCAAAGTAAAATGCACACTTGTGAAAATGGATGTCATAATCTTAACAAAATACTTTTTAGAATTGGAGAGAAGACAGGAGACAGCATGAATATGTGAATAGCAATAGGTGACCCCATACAAAAGATTTGATTAAAAACAGGGTGGCATCTTTGTAGATATTAAATTACTATTCTGCCATGGGAATATTGTTGGCACCACCATCTCCAAACTCTATGAAAGATTTGTGATAGGAAGGGAAGTATATGGACCCCATTATGAAATAGAGATAACCTTTGTACACTAATAAATTTCTTATTGTTTACACCATCAGTGGTATATGTGGTTATTTATTATTTAAATAACTTCTTTTACATTCATCTGATCAATATGTACGAAACTTATAAACAAATAAAAGAGAGAAGAGAAATTTTATAAATTGATTAAATAAAGAGAAAACATTTAATATGTTACATTTATATGCTTTTGTATAGTTTATTTGTTATAAATGAATGTTTTAAATCAGTTCTAGCGAATTCCCATAGCATTTGTATTTAATGAATAATTTCACATATGGGTGGGATGTAAAGCTTTCATCAAAACCTAAAATTATGAGTAATACACGGATGCACCGTCGTTCTACTAACGCACCATCGTTATACATACTAGTTCAACAAGCTTTAAACCAAGTTTTACACACACATATGCACATACATATCATATATTATACACACATACATATAAAACATATGCATACACGCACACTTAGAATGAGGTTTTACTATTTGGGCACCAACTTTCAACTGTCAATTTAGATTGGTTAGGGCGTTTTAAAAACGAACACCAATTATTAACATGACATTTTAGGTTGGTCATGGTGTCTTATATCTAGGCTTCAATTTTAACATGGCATTTTATCCTCTTGGGCATGACTTTACGACGCACATGTATTTGTCCATCTTCCTTTTTTATGGATGTGGTTTACCTTTTCCCGGTAAACACGCGTCACGAGCGGATGTATTCTTAGACTATTTAGAAAACAGTCTTTTTATCTATATCTCCCTTATATATTAGATGCTTAACAATTTATTAACATTGTATTAATATAACGTACTTATTTTTATCAGTAAATTGATTGTCGCATACATACTTGCAGAAGAAAAATATTAGTACATGTAAGCTTGTCAAATTATAACTTTTCTATATAATTATAGACGTGAAGATCTATTTTCACATAGAAACGTGATATCGGTAGTAACTAAAAATATAGTTGTAAACAATTTTGAATATTACAATTACAGAAAGTAATAAATCACATTATAGGTAAATTATTTGAAGTTAGAGTATTGAAGTTTCTCAAGAGGTCAGGAGTTCAACCCACGTCTATGTTAGGCTAGTATATATTAGTTATAGTGTAAAATAATGAGTATGTTAAATGCTTTTATGAGTTATCGTTAACGAAACTAAATTTATATTTGAAATGTTGAAGTTTTACGGAATTACAATCAACGTTATTGGGCCAAGATTTAATCGAGCGGATGCAGACCTTACTAAAGATAAACAATAGGCTAAGGCCCAAGGCTCAAAGACATCATGGGGATTTTCTTAATTAATCTACACAATTGTGATTCACAAATTTTGGTTGAAATCTTTAAATAAGTACATTTGAAATAAATTCTAGAAATACATTTAAGTTTTTTATGGGGAATTCTGCACACACCGCGTTTTTCTGGGGAAAACCGATTCAAACGGTCACGGTTAGGGCTCCCCGTGACCGTTTGATCGGGTGTGAGACCTAATTGTCACGGTGCGGCCTAACCGTGACAGTTAGATCTGGGGATCTGTTGTCCAATGATTGGGTATGCAATTAATGGGGAAATTCTGCACACACCGCGTTTTACTGGGGAAAACCGATTCAAACGGTCACGGTTAGGGCTCCCCGTGACCGTTTGATCGGGTGTGAGACCTAACTGTCACGGTGCGGCCTAACCGTGACAGTTAGATCTGGGGATCCGTTACCCAATGATTGGGTATGTAATTAATGAGGAATTGATTAGGGTTAAGAGGCTATATGTCACGGTTTGGCCAAACCGTGACATATTGCCCATATTTTCTATATTTTTTTAATCATATCACTTTGTTTTTATTTTATTTTATCACTCGTTTAACCTAATCGTATCTCACAAGTTTGTATTTTGTGTTTATTAATAATTTATCTTATTACAAGTATTTATTTATTATTAATGTGACGGTTTTGTGTTTAATTTGTTTACGAGTTTGTAAAAATCGGTTGTCATTATACAGACATATTGTATAGATTTTCTAAATTTGAGTAATCATACTAGTTTGTTTTTATTTTTATTTTATCACACGGTTAACCTAATCGTAACATACGTGTTTGTGTTTTGTGTTTATTATTAATTTATCATATTACAATTAATTTTTGTGTTTAATTATTTATTAAACAAGTTGGTTGTTATTATTTTATCACATGGTTAACCTAATCGTAAAAATCAGTTGTTATCAAACATATACAATTAACATTATCAACATTATAATATAAAACAAACAAACAAAGAAACACAACAAAAACAAACACAACCAAATATACAAGTCATAATAACTGAAACTGCATATATATATATATATACAATGATTTTTTACATACAAAAATAAATAAAATACAAACAAAATACCTATCTAATCCATCATCTCCGGATCGCTGCCCTGACCAGACCCGCCCGCGCCAGATGGGCCAGTACCGTCATGGTCTAACCGCCTCGGTGGCTGTGACAACAACGGCGTACCCGAGGCGGCATAGTCTGTGACAATATGCTGGATGACCCAGACCATCATATCCTGCAGCCTCGTGGTCATATCCTCCAGCCTCGTGACCCTGTCTCGTGTGTCCTGAAGCATATCAAGAACCTGAGCAGGCAATCGCACGGCATGGTACACGCGCTGAGGATGCTGGGGCGGGTCCTGGTTGTGCGGCGGGGGAATGGGCTGATCCTCCCCGCCGCCAAGGGACTCATGGGCATCCTGAAGGTGGACCTCAGCCCCCGCCAGCTCGGGGGTCCACCAACGGCTCGGGCACCCATGGCACAAGCTCATGGTATCTACTGAGCAGGTGCCACGTGCCGTCTGGGAACCTCAGAACGATCCTCATCCCAGTGGCGGTGGTATGGCCGGCCACGCGCACAGGAGTCGGAGGTAGCGGGAGCTGGGACATGGCATGCGCGTACCCCTAGCCCCGAGTGATCCGGGAAACGATGTTCCCGCCCACCAACCCCCTCGCGACTGCCGGTGATAATAACTAGCAAAATAATCAGCAAGGGCATGCGCGAGGTGGCAGTGTCGGTGTGTGAGTACACACCGAAGAAAGAAAAGGTCGGCGGCGTTGACCCTATCGGTCCCCGCCCTACGACCAGCGACGGACGTGGCGATGAGTCGGTGAATGTATCTATACAGAGGGTCTCGTATATGAGAGGACCTCGTATCACCACCGTACGGTCCGTCGCCAATGGCAGGCCACCAGACCTGATCGGAGTCGTCGGCCCCGCGGATCAAGGCCGTGGTGTACATCGGCTGTCGGACCTCCACCTCCGTGTAGAGGCCGCTGACGACAGCGAACCGCCTAAGTGACATGCGGTGGAAGGACCCGAACAACCGGAAAGCAACCTCCGCGGGCGCACGACCGTCCGCTATGTCGTCCTCGTCCAGCTCCGCAAGTCCCTGCTCACGTGGACGGAATGTGAAGGTGCAGTAGAACTCCACGGTTAGCTCTCGATGGGCACGGTCGCCCATCCGGAACAACTGCTCCCATAGGCCGTCCTCACCGATAATCTCAAAAAATGGTCGCACTCTCCAACGAGCTGTAAGAAGTCCTCCGACAGGACGGTCCCCGGTGCCGGCAATCGTGCTCTCAGGGTCCTGAACCGCTCGTACGGTGTAGTCCCCTGCTCGAACTACAGCGTCGGGCAGTCATCAATGCCGGGGATAAAAACATCGTCGGCATCCATATCTGCGAAAAAAAACGTATTTATCATTATTTACAATGTTTATAAAATTAATGGTTGACGGTTAATTATTATTATTATATTATTGGTATTATTACTATTACTATTATATTAGTATGTATACTACTATTATTATTGGTATTATTATTACTATTACTATAATTATTATTACTATTATTATTATTATTATTATGTATACTATTATTATTATTGGTATTATTATTACTATTACTATAATTATTATTATTATTATTATTATTATTACTATTATTATTATTATTATTATTACTATTAGTATTATTATTATTACTATTACTATTATTATTATTACTATTACTATTATTACTATTACTATTATTATTATTACTATTATTATTATTATTACTATTATTATTATTATTGTTACTATTAGTATTATTACTATTATTATTATTATTATTATTATTATTCTTATTATTAGTACTACTATTATTACTACTATTTATAGTATTACTATTATTACTATTACTATTATTATTATTATTATTCTTATTATTATTATTATTATTATTATTATTTTATTATTATTATTATTATTATTAGTACTACTATTACTATTATAACTATTATTATTATTATTATTTAACTATTATTATTATTATTATTATTATTTACTATTACTATTATTATTATAACTATTATTATTATTATTATTTATTATTATTTCTAATAATAATAATAAACCGTCGATAAATTACGCTACACATACGGGAAAACCTATCAAATCTATAAGGGAAAATCTATCAAATCTATTTAGGAAAACCTATCAAATCTATTTGGGAAAATCTATCAAATCTATGTTTACCTCTATGGTTTAAAGTTGTAAATTACGTACCGAAAACGATAATGTAGCGGCGGTGGTGGTGCGACGGCGGTGTTGCAGCGGCGGTGGTGCAGCGGCGGTGGTGGTGCGCAGATGGTGGTGCAGCGGCAGTAGTGGTGCGTAGATGGTGGTGAGCGGCGATGGTGGTGAGCGGCGGTGGTGGTGAGCGGCGGTGGTGGTGGAAGATGGTGGATGAGCGGCGGTGGTGATGGAAGATGGTGAGCGGCGGTGGTGGTGGTGGTGGAAGGGGGTGGTGAGCGGCGGCGGTGTCACGGGGAGGGCTCGCGGTGACGGTTTGTAGGCGGTGGTGGTGAAACGTTTGTGATTGTGGTGGTGAAATGGTTGTGGTTGTGGTGAATGTGTGGTGAAATGGGGGTGTGCGAACGTTGAAGATGAAACCAATAACCACGAGGTCATGGTTTGGCCTCCACGTGACCTCTTACAGACACGAGGTCACGGTTTGGCCTCCACATGACCTCTTACACACACGGTGCTCGAGGGGCAGGTGCACTAATCGAGGGTAAATCAGATTCAAAAAATATCTCAAGGGGTCACGGTTTGGCCTCCACGTGACCTCTTGCTTTTTTTGTATTATTATTATTATTATTATTGTTATTATTATTATTATTATTATTATTATTATTATTATTATTATTATTATTATTATTATTAACCGTAACCTTTTATTTTCTGGATACACAAAATAATACTATTATTATTATTATTATTAACTTTAAAATTATTACTATTAAACTTTTATTTATATTAGAGTATATTATTATTATTATTGTTATTATTATTATTTATTATTATTGTTATTATTATTAGAGTTTATTTTGTAGTTTCTGTATATACAAAATAATACTATTAGTACTATTATTATCAACTTTAAAATTATTACTATTAAACTTTTTATTTATATTAGAGTATATTATTATTATTATTGTTATTATTATTATTATTTATCATTATTGTTATTATTATTAGAGTTTATTTTATAGTTTCAGGATATACAAAATAATACTATTATTACTATTATTATTATCAACTTTAAAATTATTACTATTAAAATTTTTATTTATATTAGAATATATTGTTATTATTATTGTTATTATTATAATTTATCATTATTGTTATTATTATTATTATAATTTATTATGTATGTTTGAACATTGGTTTACAAATATAAGGTGTATATATGTTGATATGTTCCCGATAAGATTGTTTAGGTTATTATTAAAACGTCACGGTTTGTTCACGTACGCATGTTTGTATGTACGTTTACGAAGTGTGTTTGTTCTTATTTTATATATATGTTGATGTGTGTGCATGTTCATGAAAAAAATATCCGATTCGATATACGTAAATGATTATAGACAGTTAATGTGTGGGATTAGGGTACCACAAACGGTCATGGTTAGACCATACCGTGACCTCTTTTGTCAACAAGGTGTGACGGTTAGGTCACCACGTCACACTTTGCGTCAACAAACTGTGACAGCTTCATTCCACAATGCCACATGTGAAAAAAGCGGTCACGGTTTGCCCAAACCGTGACCTTTTGGTCCAGATTATTCTAAAAGAATATGTCTTCTATACCTTTCAGCGAACCACTCCCGTCCTGACCGTTAAGACGGTAGGACAACAGGGGAGTGGTGTGGGCTCGAAACCCACTACCACCGGTTCAAGGAGGTATTTTTTATAAAATTATTTGATTAGTAAAATTTTAAAAAATTAGGCAAACGGTCACGGTTTGCCCTAACCGTGACCTTTTGCCAAACCCTAACCGTGACCTTTTACAAGTGCCATGCGCCCGAACAAGTGCCATGCGCCCGAAAAGAGGTCACGGTTAGACCTAACCGTGACCGTTGCCAAACCCTAAACGTCACGGTTTGGTCAAACCGTGACAGTTTATCCTCCTATTTGATTTAGTGTTTTATTATTATTACTATTATTATTATTATTATTATTATTATTACTATTATTATTATTATTGTTATTATTATTATTTATTATTTTTGTTATTATTATTAGAGTTTATTTTGTAGTTTCTGGATACATAAAATAATACTATTATTATTATTATTAACTTTAAAATTATTACTATTATTATTTCTTCTATTATTATTATTATTATTATTATTATTATTATTATTATTATATTATTATTATTATTTCTATTATTATTATTATTATCATTATTATTATTATTTCTATTATTACTATTATTTTTATCATCATCATCATCATCATCATCATCATCATCATCATCATCATCATCATCAAATAAAGGGATCTTCATTAATATGATAAAGTATTGGAGAATCATAACTTACAGGAGGCATTGGTACCTCTTTGACGATTTGTTATTCTAACGTAATTATTTATACGATCCTCGTACATATTTTGCCATTCTAGTGCTTTTTGATATGCAAATCTCGGCCAATGATAGCTCACACTGTGCATTGGGTAATCCCCTTCCAATTCTATGCAAAGAAAGTGATCTTGGTTAATATGAGCAAGTGCGACAACTGGATAGGTGAATAATGACTCTGGGGTTGTTCTCAGCGGGAACCATGTCTGGCTGCCAAATGAAGAAATAAGATGCATAATACAACTGAATGTTTCTGCAATTACGAGTCCATGGGCCGGAAAAGTTAGCCAATGGGTATCGGGTGCGGGTTGAGTCGTGCCAAACCAATTTAAGCTATTACGAACAGAATCAAAATAGCCAGGCATCTAGAGGTTCAAATTGCTACGCCAATACCTCATGTTTCTGTCCATCTCCGACAACATTTGACGCCTAACCCATTCCCATTCATTTTGCTTTTTCCCTAAAGCCACCACGATCGCCCGAAAACCACAGTTACCATCAGGCCGCACATCTTTTATAGTCGAAACGTACCGGTGAATCCATTGGGGCAGCTGATCCTTAAACTTCATAACTTTTATCATGTCCTTTGGTTTCAATATTAAAGGAAACCCTAGGGCAGCTCCCGTAATCGGTACATTTGAAGCAGCCTTTGCCTGATTAGAACGGTCGTTGGGCATTTTAAACTGAGGGGTATATGAGCTATGCCTCGCCGGGTCAGGCATAGTTTGTTGTGAGGAAGTATAGGAGCTATGTCTAGCAGCCTCATACTGTGATGTATTGGAGTCCGCTCTTCTTTGTTGCTCCTTAATATTTGGACGACCACGTCGGTCATGACGCACCTCGGGTTCTTTAAGTTTTGACTTGCTCTTAAACAAAGATTCAAATACTTTGTTAAACAATTTTTTCTTTACTTGAGGATTGGGAGACGACATAACCTTTTATTTCAAGTCATCAAATTTCACATCGTAGTCGGGTTCAAGCGGCGCGACGTACGCTGGCTCGAAATCAAGCTTCCTCCAGTGTGGATCTACCGCATCGAGTGGAATACTTGTGACTGGATTTAAAGGTTAAATTATTAGTGAAAAATATGCAATCGTGTGACAACAATAAAAAATTTTATTAAGAAAAATATAACCTTCTCGGATGTATATCTCCAAACGACAAGCACATGGCAAGCCCATGGACGTGAACAACTGGTGTCCACATGAACCCCCAGACTCCTGAATCATTTCCATTTTCGTCAACTCTGATTCAAGGAGGCTAAGACAAAAAATGGATACTTTATAATGCAATTTTAAAAACAATGACAGTCGATGGTCTTTTTTAATCTTCACACGGGACACCTCGAATGTTTTACAAATTTCAATCTCCTGGCCGCGCACGAGGTCACAAACATATCCGACAAGTGTATGCAACGTATTATTGGTCCCTGTGAGGTAACTCTTGAAGTTGGCATGTTGGCCCTCAACCCTATTAGTTGTAAATTCACCAAAGTTAAGGCGGTCGTACATCCAACAAGTAACAATTTTCTCTTTGTACGGCACCAACCAATTATTCCAAATATATTCCCATACGTCTGAAAGAAATAACAAATTTTATAAAATGAATAAATAAATTATTAGAGTAAAAATAGCTATGAAATTCTTACCACGTTTACCATCTTCATTTAACTTTTCTTCCATCTTCCTGCAATTGTAATCGTACAATGCCTCTGTGGGAGACGAACACAAGGTCTTCCACCAGTATGAAAAATCCTTCCACATGTCGGTTTTGAAAAGGATATTCCACTGTCTTTTGATATCTTCCCTAATGTGCCACCTGCATAGGTTTTTAGTAGCACTCGGGAACACTGTGTCACACGCGCTCATCAGGGCCAGGTCCCTGTCTGTGACAATAACGCGGGGCTCCACACACCCATCGAGCATATCTCTGATCCGCTCCAGTACCCATGTGAAGTTGTCCTACCGTTCCCTCGATATAAATGCATGCGCAATACAAAGCGACTTCGACGTCGACGTAACGCCAATAACCTGAACAAATGGAATGTTGTACATGTTAGTCTTGTACGTCGTGTCTATCAACATCACGTGCGGGAATGCGCGCCACATTTTATACGAAGTAGGATGACAAAAGAAAACATCTTCCACGGCCTCAGTAGTTGCATTCGTTCGTGTTTCATACACGAACTCTTTAGATTGTAGTAGGTTTTCAAGTTCCTGCATTGGTGTCATGCCTTTTCTCCCCTTAACCCTAAACTTCGACGTCAGATTGTATATGTCTTGAACAACACAGACGCTGTGGGGAAAGTGCTCCCTTACGGCTGAATGGATATGTCGTGGCCGCACGTGCTGCCTATGTAACTTCTCGACAAGATCAATTTCTTCGGCGGTCATCTTCCTAAGATGCGCGTGGCCCTCCTCGTACACAACAGGATCGTGGTTGTGCGTCTCGTTTCTCACCTCTAACATCCAACTATCACTCTTTCCTACGTACTTTCCTACGAGTTTAAAGGGACATCATTTATTTATGCTCCCAGTACGTCTACTTGTGCCAGTGAATTTAGGTTCACCACTACGATTGCATAATAGTTCCACATCCTTTTTCATGACCGACCCACCACAATGACGCACCCATGCTCGCGTCCTCTCATTTTAGCCCACTTCTCCAAGTCCTCACGAGAATCAAAATACTGAAAAAATGATAAAGCTATACATAAAAACAATATATAAAACAAATAAAAAATAAAATAAACAAAAGAATAAAAACTCTTCGTACTTTATCGATTTTATAAGAAACCGTAGCCTTTCTTATCCGATCCTCATCCCCATCATGCTCCGCGGTGTCCCCATGGTTTTCTTTGAGGTGAACCGAACCGTCACTCTCATATGTATCATTCCCATTAAAAGTATCCGGCACATGTGTAATTTCTAGTTCTGACTGGTACGGGGGATGTTCGTAATCCAGCTCTGTTTGTGAGTGGTGCGTGTTCAGGGCATGCCCGTAAGAATTGCAAGGGGGATATCTGTACCCTTCACCGTAAGCTGTCGGTCCAAATAAAGAGTTGTACGCCTCTTGAGCAAATGTATTCGACGGGTTGGTTTCCTCCTCCCCCACGGAGGGTGACTCCCGTATACGTAATATTCCTAAAAAAGATAATGGTTAGATATTTCAAATAATAAGTTATAATAAAACATATACTAGTTCAACCTGGTTCGAATCTTCGATATGTGGCACCTCATTCAAATCTGGAAGCTTTGGCTTTTGATAATGATCTCCTGAACCCGATATTGTTTTCGAATTAACGTGTTTTTGGAATGACGAAGGCTGAAAAATCTCGAGAGTTGGATGAATGAAAGCTCAAATAGCTTATGATAAAAAAAATTTGAGTTGTGGATTAAATGGCGAGTGTTGAAAGCTGAAAGGTATTTAAGGTGAAAATCTGGTGCACAAACCGTCACGGTTTGGTCTCCACGTGACGGTTCGAGGCACGAATCCCGACCCTTTTGTCAACATCACAGTCTACCTTGTACCTTAAACCGAACCTCGTACCTTAGAGGTCACGGTTAGGCCAAACCGTGACGGTTTGGTGACCGGTTTTTCAACTTTTCCAGGCCATTTGTCGTTTTGTTATCACAGGGTGTCGGGAGACAGACACAGAAACCATGACCGCAAGCCCTTGCGGTCACGGTTAGGTAACAAAACGTGACCGCAAGCCCTAACCGTGACCTTTTAGCCCGGCCTACTCCCAAAATCCCCAGCGGTGTCCCCAGCACCACCCTTTTTTATACCTTTGTTCAATATGGGCAAATTAATAAAACTGCTAAACGTTATATGTTATATGTTTTATTCAATATAGTTTTTCTACATCGTTACATCATCATTATTTCCTATCTATCATTTTCCTAAAACCTTTCAAATCTCATTCATCCTCCCTATCTCTATATTTCTTTTTTCATCATTTCTTTCTCTTATTAGAAGGGTGTCCACCAATACGGCGGGACAACATTTTACATGCGACACATGTTTTTAATTTCTGCTATTTTTATAGTAATTTTACAAAAATTTATTATATATTTTCTCTAAGCTAAAATTTAAAACAACAAATAAATGGGTTTTGCATGACGACTTGTACATTTACGCATTAACGTATTGTACCTCATAAAATACAGATCGATTCAGCAAAAAATTACAACAAAACATTTAAAAACTACACAGGTTACAATTGTAGTCTCAAAAAGTTTTTAAACATGATAGATTAAAAGATATAACTAAAATTTTAAAAAAAATTAAGTTTTCTTGGTTTATGGGTAGATAATGTAAAATTTTATGTAACTTACAGTAAGTGTAAGGTTGTTATGTGTCACACCCCAACCTTGACGGCAAAAACGTCGAGATGTGAGGGTTAAGATTGTTCACAGCCACATAACGCTATATTTAAATGTAAATATTCAAATTATAAGTTTCAAAAGGAATTACAACATAAGTCTCAAACATGAAATAAGTTCAAACATAACATAACAAAATATAATCTTTTTATTTCATTAACTAGGTCCAAGTCCTAGATTATGCAAGCTTCAAAAGTTCACTTTAAACTTGAGGATTACCTGAAACATGATAAAATAAAAGGTCAACTAAAAATAGTTGGTGAGTTTCCAAGGTTTTCATACATAATATGATAAGGTTACCAGTAGCAATTCATGTCATAGGTTATAAGTTAGTAAGGTTATAGAACACATATTGTTACAACCAAACCTCGACTTGATTACAAGTATATAAGATTGGCTAAGTTGTTGGACCAAAAGAACCAATGAGCCAGATCAGAAAAACCTTTAAGTCCCACAGACATCATAACAACTAAAGAAGGCTACATCAGCTGAAGACATCAGCTAAAGACATGTACTGGAGACAAAGTCTGAAGTTCAAGTATTGAAGACAAAGTCTGAAAGTATCTACTGAAGACAAAGTCTGAAGTTCATCTACTGAAGACAAAGTCTGAAGTTCAAGTCTTCAGAGGTTGTCACAACAGCTGAAGTAGTTCTCTTCAATAGTTGTGATGGTTTTATTTCAGTAGTTTTCTTTTATAGTTTCAGTAGTTTGTTTACTTAATGTAAAACGTCTGAAGAGCCTGTTCTTCAGACGTTGTAGTTTCAGTAGTTATAGTATTAGTTTACACTTAGCTTTTATTGTAAGAAGATGTCAGCTGTTGTAGACATCTTCAGTAGTTTTGTTTATTTTCAGTAGTTGTTGTATAACGGTTAGATGTCACTATCAAGTGACATCTGCTGACGTCACCTTCCTTTATAAAAGGAAGGTTGACCTAATTTGTACAGGACTGAAGCATGTGTTGAATGAAAACATTCCTTTTTTTAGAAATACTTTCTCTCTCTATAACCGTACTGTTTCATTGAAATATCATTTGTGTTCTTGCTTGAATTTTGTCTAATTCTTATAACTATTCCGCTGTGAATCAAATCTAATTGATCAAACTAGATCTAAGATCCTTTCAAATGGTATCAGAGCCGGTTAATCATTGATCAATTTAACAATTGATCATTGAAACTGCTCTTTTGATATCTACGTTTGATTGAATTAGCAAATTTGCAAGAATTGGTTATAGAGTCTGAGTTTCTGTTGCTTCTCGTCAATTAATTTGAGGTTCTACGTGTTTTTGAGCTAGATTTGTTGAAATTACTTTGAATTTGCTTGAAATTATGAAAATGGCGACACCAACCAATGATCCTCACAATACTGGCTCCTCAACAAAGCCTCCGATGCTTGTTAGGAGTGAGTATAACATATGGCAACGACGTATGCTCCATCACCTATCTATCAACAGCACAGGATGTTGGAAATCTGTGGTGCATGGACCATACAAGCCTATGGTGAGTCTTCTGGAAACAAAAGAGATGGTTCCGAAGAAACCTGATCAATATTCGGATGAAGATCTAAAGTTGTTCGAAATTGATGCTAAAGCTCATGGAATTCCGGCCATGGCACTGCCTAATGAAATCTATTCAGGGCTTATGCATCATGAAACTGCACATGACCTATGGTTGCTCTGAAGGAACAATTTGGAGGAACTGATGAGGTCTTGGCAAACACTAGAGAAATCCTTGCCCAGCAATATGAGACATTCTCTCATAGGAAGGGTGAGTCTCTGACTCAACGGTTTGAGCGATTTTCCTGTTTGATCTCTGAGCTGAAAATGGTTAAACAAGAATATACAAACAGCCAGATGAACAACCGATTCCTCAGATCCCTGCCTGAGATATGGGACACATACACTATTGTCTTACGCTCCAGTGCAAATCTGGATACTCTATCTCTCACCCAACTTCATGGGAAACTGTTGACATTTGAAAGAGAGATAGAATAAAAAGGAAGTTGTCTTCATCTGGAAAGCTCACTGATGACTTTGTACCAGGTAACACTACACTGGTTGGTCAGGAGTCAGAGTATGCTGCATCAGAAGGTTCCTATGATGAGCATATAGATTTCTCTACAAACATTGGAGAACATGCTTTTGTTGGTGTGGATTGTAATTCAGGTGGTAGCAGTGATAATTTGTGCTTTTGGATGGAGGATTTGAAAGGAATTCCAGATGATGATCTGGAAGAGATAGATTTTTTGAGCCAAATGGCAATGATCAATATCAGATCACAAAAGTTTTACAAAAGAACTGGTAGGAAATTCCCAGGTCTCTCTGGCAAAACCAAAGTTGGTTTTGACAAGAGTAAGTTGAGGTGTCACAAGTGCCATAGGCTTGGACACTTTGCAAGAGAGTGTAGATCATCTGGATCTAACTCATCTGCACCCTTTGTGACCTTCCCAAGCAATAGCTCACAAAACAAAGGGCAACATTCCACCAGTTCTGGTCATCCTCCATAAGCTCAATCATCACCTGCATATTTTGTCCCTCAAGGTCATATGCCATATCCTTACCCCTGCTTCTACATGCCTCAAACAAGCCAGGTTCAAGCACCCATAGCTCAACAACCACATGCCCTACCTGAGCCTCAACCATCTCAATCTCATCAACAATCTCAATCTCAACCACAACATAGCTTTTTCACCCCTGGAGTTGTTGATTGGAGCAGTTTACCAAATGATATTTCTGGTCATCATGAACAACTGTTTTCTGGTGCTGGTTAACATGGTGGTGACAATCCTTTTGGAAATCTTGCTCTTATGGCCCTGGAGTCTACTGATGGTTCATCCTTAAATGCTTTAACATTACAGGTATCATAGGTATCTTCAGAGGCCAAGGCCAAGTTATGTTCTGAATCATGCATAGCCATATTTGCATCTATTAGAGAAGCAAATGTAGCTTTAATCAATAAAAATCTTGAGCTAGAGAAAGTACTTTCCAAAAGAAAAGCTGAGTTTGTGTCTGTGCTAAATGAAAAGAATGATGAGATTTACAAATTAAAATGTCAAATCACTGATGACAAGGCAAAGGAAGAGGTACTTTTAGAGAAGTATAAGGACCTCAAAGAAACTCTTGCATCTACTCAAGTAGAGTGTGAACGCTGGGTAATATCATGCAAGGGTTTTGAAATGCTTCTCAGCAAACAAACACCTTCAAATGTGAAGTTTGGATTGGTTATAATCACACTGCTCCTCCTACAGATTTTACCCAAATTAGAAGTAGAATCTGAAGGAGAAAGCAATGACTAATCCACTTCATCATGTAATTCATCCTCTGATAATGCACCAAAATTAGAAGATGAAGTCAGCATTAATACCTCAGAAAACCAATTAGCTGATATTGACACAGTTGAGGGTTCTAATGCTGACAGTCACATGATCAGGAGAGAGTTGATCACTTCAGGTGTTGTCTCACATAGTACTCAAAGTACTGATGGGCAAGTCACAACACATGAAGAACAAACCCAAACTACTAAAAGTAAAAAGGTTTGAAAACTACTGAAGGATCTATCAGGAAGTCTGAATGTACTGATAGCAAACTGCTGAAGAACAAATCTTTAGTAGTTAAGAATCCTTCAGTACTTAACACAAGTACTGAAAGGAAGAAAGTGCTAAAGAACAAATCTTCAGTAGTTTCATCTTCTTCAGTAGTTGATCAACTGAAGATGAAGAAAAAGCCATGTGAAATATATGACTTATTCAATCATCTCACCAATGACTGCTGGTACAGAAAGGGTTCAAAACTCAACAAAGATAAGAACATTAAAAAGAAAATTAACAAAATGAAAGTTGAGTTTGAAACCAAGTTTGTTCAAGCGGCATCTCAACCTGAAACCCTAAAATCCTTAAAGAAATCCAAAAGAAGGAAGGGGTTAATCAGGAAACAGCTGAAGGTGTTCAAAAGAAAATGGTGCAACACAGGAATCTATCAATGTCAAGAACTGATGTGTCTGATGAGCTGAAGGCTTTAGCAAACAATCAGACACAACTTGTCATGATGGTTCAACATCTGTTGGGGAGAGTGAACCAAATAGATGTTCCTGAGATTAAACCACAGAAAAGGAAACCCAAGCCCAAAACAAAGGAATTCTTTTATGCACCATCTCCATCACCATAAGCTGTCACTCATGAAAAACCAGTTACTGTAAAATCTATTGATGAGATCAGACCCAAAACCAAAATGGTTTGGGTCTCAAAAGCTAACTAGTTTCTTGTGATGAATGCAGGGTTCTTCAGCATGCCAAGGAAGCATCTGGTATGTCGACAGTAGAGGATCTATGCATATGATAGGGAGCAGCTCTCTTCTTAATGACTACTCTCAAGGAAAGAAGGGGTTTGTTTCTTTTGGTAATGATGCTAAGGGTTACATCATCGGCAAAGGCTTTGTTTACAATGGTGAAATAAGGTTTGATGATGTCAACCATGTGGAGAATCTCAAGTATAATCTCTTGAGTGTCAGCCAGATGTGTGATAAAGGCCATGTTACCCTTTTCTCCAGTCAGAACTGCAAGATTCTGTCTTCCAAAGTTCCGAGTCTGATTGACAACGTATTGGATGATCATACTCTCCTGAATGCTAACAGGACAGGAAGCGTATATGCCTTGGATTTGCCAAAGAAAATCGATCTAAAAGGCCATCCTTGCCTGTTCTCCAAGGCCTCTCCTCAGGAATCTAAACTATGGCACAAAAGGCTTGGTCATGTGAATTTAAAAACATGAACCAGCTGATCCATCATGGTTTATTGAGAGGATTTCCAATGAAGGAGTTCAAATGTGATGACAACTGCTCTGCTTGTTTAAAACGGAAGCAACACAAAGTATCATTTCCTCCAATAGAAGAGCCAAAGTCCACTACCTGCTTGCAATTATTGCATATGGATCTTTTTGGTCCTGTAAGAGTGATGAGCATGGCAAAAAAGAAATACTGTCTGGTGATTGTGGATGATTACTCCAGATTTGTATGGACTTTCTTCTTGCATTCGAAAGATGAAGCTGCACAAGCTATTATGTACTTTGTGTTGTATGTTGAGAAACAATATTCCCTTCCAGTTAAGTGTGTAAGGAGTGATAATGACACAAAATTTAGAAATCACACACTTGATGAATTCTACTTGTCAAAGGGAATCAAGCGGCAGTTCAGCATTCCAAGAACTCCTGAATAAATGGAGTGGTGGAGAGAAAGAACAGGACACTTATTAAAGCTGCCAGGTCAATGTTGGCTGATTCTGGATTGCCACTGACCTTTTGGGCTGAAGCTGTCAATACAGCTTGCTATGTGCAAAATAGAGTCTTAGTAAATCAGAGGCAGATGAAGACTCCTTATGAAGTGCTATATCATTTGGCCCCTCTGATTTCATTTTTTAGAGCATTTGGGTGTCCCTGTTACATTCTCAACACGAAGAATCCACTTCAGAAGTTTGAATCAAAGGTGGATGCAGGGTACTTTATTGGATATTCATCTACTTGCAAGGCATACAGAGTTTTCAACCGCAAAACAAAGATGGTTGAAGAGACTTTGCATGTAAAGTTTAATGAATCTCCAAAGGATAAAATCCCACAAAACCCTGTGGAGCTATTTGATTTGGACATACTGTAATATGTTCCTTATCAGTCTCCAGCTGTTGCAGTTCCTGATAATTTATCACCAACTGTAAACAGTTCTCCACCTGGTGGTACTGATGATGATGCTGACAGTACTCACCTTTTCAGGTTTAGTGATCAACTGCCTGAGTCATCTAAACCTGATACTCCTATAGCTTTAGCAGCTCCATCCACAACAAATGCTGATGAGATTTCTGAATCATCTACTTCATTTGAGTTGCCATCTCCTATATGGTTTCAAGAATCTGCATCAACATCTGTTGCTACTGAATCTCCTACAAACACTTGCATAGATCTCATTGTTTATCAAGAGCTGAAGAATCACCCAATGTCTCAGATCATTGGTGATATCAATACTGGAGTTTCAACCAGAAGTCAATTGTCCAATGTTTACTTCTATGCTCTCTTCATCAGTCAGTAAGAGCCAAAGAACTATCATGTTGAATTAAGAGACAATGGATGGGTTGAAGCCATGCAACTTGAGCTTCTTTAGTTCAAAAAGCAGCAAGTGTGGGAGCTAGTTCCTTTACCCCAAGGTAAGTGTGCAATAGGCACTAAATGGGTGTTTAGGAATAAAACTGATGAAAAGGGTCAAATTGTTAAGAACAAGGCCAGAATGGTTGTACAGGGTTTGCACAAGAAGAAGGTATTGATTATGATGAAACCTTTGCCCCTGTAGCCAGACTGGAGGCAATCAGATTGTTCTTAGCTTACGCTGCTTTCACAATCTTAAAGTTTTTCAAATGGATGTCAAAAGTGCATTTTTATATGGTAAAATAAAAGAAGAGGTTTATGTGTGTCAACCACCAGGTTTTGAGGATAATAAACATCCAGATTGTGTGTACAAGCTTGATAAAGCTCTATATGGGTTAAAACAAGCTCCTAGAGCCTGGTATGAAACATTGTCTAATTTTCTTCTTCAAAATAATTTCACTAGAGGCTCCATCGATAAAACTTTATTCATAAAGAAAGTAGGACAACATAAGCTACTTGTTCAAATTTATGTAGATGATATTATTTTTGCATCTTCTGATCCACAGCTGTGTGATGAATTTACAAAATTAATGCAACAAAAGTTTGAAATGATTGCCATGGGAGAATTACAGTTCTTTCTGGGTTTGCAAATCAAACAAAGAGCTGATGGAACTTTCATTCATCAGTCCAAATATACAAAAGATCTTCTGAAAAAGTTTGATTTACAAACTGTAAGCCCTGTTCTACTCCCATGAGCAGCACCACATAACTGGATGTTGATAAGAAAGGTAAAGCGGTTGATGAAACCCTTTACAGATGTATGATTGGTTCCTTGATGTACCTTACAGCTTCTAGACCAGACATTATATTTGTAACTTGTGTCTGTGCTAGATTTCAGGCTGCACCTAAAGAATCCCATTTGATTGCAGTCAAAAGGATCTTTAGATACTTGCAAGGAACTAAATCTCTAAGACTTTGGTATTCCACTGGGCACTTTTACAAATTGGTTGCTTTCTCTGATAGTGACTATACAGGGTGCAAAGTAACCAGAAAATCAACTTCTGTTGGATGCCAATTTCTAGGCAATTGTTTGGTTTCTTGGAAGAGTAAGAAACAAACTTCAATTGCTACATCAACTGCTGAAGCAGAGTACATTGCTGCAGCAAGTTGTACATCTCAGGTACTCTGGCTTCAGAATCAATTATTAGATTATGACATTACAGAGACTAAGACTCCATTACTATGGACAGTGCTTCAGCTCTTTGTATTGTTAAGAATCCAGTCCAGCATTCTAGGACCAAACACATTGAGATCAGACATCATTTTATTAGGGATTGTTATGAAAAAGGTCTGATTGATCCGAAGTTTGTTTCTAGTGCTGATGAGCTTGCATATATATTTACTAAGCCTTTAGACAGTGCAACTTTTCAAAATCTGGTGCTAAGGCTTGGTATGCTGTAGCTGGAATAAATTGACTAATACTGATGCTCTCAGATCACAAGTACTGATGAGTGTTCGTATGCAAAAAGTCAAAAATAAGTACTGATGAGTTATTTTGTCTTCAGCATTTTTCATAACTACTGATGACGTGGTATAAAGACTGCAGACTAAAATACTTAAAAGTACTGAAGTACATTATTTGTTGAAAAGAACTGATGCACTTACAACTACTGATGTGGTTATAACTCCTGATGCCTTTTTCTAACCAATAAGTACTGAATAACAAATTTTATCCAAAAGTACTGATGTGTAATCTTACACAAGTACTGAAGACAATATTTGTTCATAAACTCTGAAGAATAATTTATTTCAACAGATGTTCTGACCATTTGTTCAGAAGAGCTGAAGAATAAATATTCAAAAGAGCTGATGACTAATGAAACGTCTGAAAACCAAACAAAGTCTGATGAGTAAATGTTGAGGTCAGAATGCAACATCTGAAGCCTATGAATTGACGACAACAGCTGATGAGTACATTTACTCTTCAGTTGATTCAAACTACTGTTGTTTCATTTCAAAACAACTGAAGCCAAAACCATGTCTTCAGTAGCTCTTAACTACTGATGATTACCACCAAGTCTTCAGTCGTTTACAACCTCTGAAGGTTAAAACCATGTCTTCAGTCATTTCAAACTCCTAATGACTAACATCAAAACCTTCAGACGTTTTCCATCAGCTGTTTCATAACCATACCCTATAAATACCAAGCCCTAACTTTTACAGTTTTTCATTCTCACAACCCTATTATTCAAAAACTCTTACCTTCCCTCCTGCTTTAATGGCGACCATGCAACTCAAACCACACCACAACTGTGTAGCCTACCTTACCAAATCTACTTTTTGGACCAAGTTCGATGACGCCATCGATCTGATGGTTGATTCCCCATATAAAACGGCCTTTCTTTTAAATCCAATCATACACGCCGAATCCCTCAAACAATTCTGGACAAACGTCACCCTCACAACTGGTGAGAATGATGCCGAGGTCACTCTCCAGTCGTTTGTCAACCAAAAGAAGGTGGTCGTCTCTTTTGAAATCATTCGACAAACCCTAAATCTGAATGATGCCACCTTCGTCACTGAATATCCTAAGGGCACAACTGACTTATCTTTCGCCCATCATGGATATGAAGGCAACCTAAGTGCTACAACAATCTTGAAGAAGCACTTCCATGACACTTAACGCCTTATCTTTCACATGGTAAATGTCTGCCTTGCCCCCAAGACCTCTTCATGGGATCAAATGTCTTCTAAGTGGTAACTGGTATTGTATTCTATCATCGAACAACAAAATCTAAATTTTTTTGAAATTATCTTTTTGGAATTAAAAGATATGGCTTTGAAACCCGTGGCTAACAGATGGATATTATATCCAAGATTTCTTATGGCCATAATTGAGAATCAATTAAAAACTGAGGGCCTTGTTGGCCTAGGAGTCCCTGCTGTGGCTGTTTTGCCTAAAGTATACTCCAGGCACAACTCAGACACACACCTAAAACAGGCTGCCAAGCTGCTAAAACCCAAGCAGCGGGAACCCATAGCCTCATCCTCCAAACCCAAAGTCCCCACCAAGCCAAAAACTACAAAGCCCAAAAAGGCTACTCGGGGAGTTGAGTCCCCTGAGGATACCCCTACAACACAAAAGCAGGAAGCAACTACTGGTAGTAATCCACCAGTGGTTCTAACGACTCCACCAACCACAGCCGCTCAGGAATCCTCTCAAAAGGATCCTGAAGCAACCATTTCAGGGGAAGCCACATTTCTGGAACCACTCTCACTTGAGAAGGTTACCATTGAAGAGCACCACTCTCACCAGGTGCAATCTGCTTCACACCTATCTCCCACTGCAACCGCCCCACAAAGTCCAACACTTATAATTGCAAAGGTGCTGACTCAGCTTAACACTCCACCCTCTCCCCAGGAACCTATCACAACTGGGAGCACCTCAACCCCTGAGAGGGAGGATCATAGTGTTGCTGAGAACCCACAGCACAGGGAAAACAATGTTCTATCTCCCTATGTAGAGGAGGATATAAGAACTTCTGGTGAGGCTGCCACTTCTCCTGCTTCAACACATGAACAGGTTGAAGTTGGTAACATCTCTAAGACCTCACCAGAGGCAACTGCTGATGAAGAACAAAATCCTGAGGCAGGAAGTCCCCAGTTCCAAGACAAAGGGGCACATGTGAATACTGATCTACACTCAGCACATGTTCCTCCTGAAATAATCAGGAGGTCAGATGATTCAGCAAACACTGATGATGACCTAGGCTTCTTCTATGATGTCTTAGCCCAAAACACTATTCTTGATGATGAGGTAAGTAGACAACAAGAACTACTTGCCAAAATGTCTAAATAATTAAGTCCATCTGCCCACATTCACCCACAGATGGCACCTTCTTCTGAAGGTCCCCCATACACAGAGCCACTCCCAACTACTAAGTCACCAGCCTCTACTTCTGGCACTATTTCTCAGGGACAGAACCCCTCTGAGCAAATGGTTGCTATCTTTAAAACTTCCCTGCCTCTCATCACTCCTATAATCACTGATATTGTGCATCAAGCCCTTGATGAGAGGCTTTCCACAAGCATACAAACCCTGGTTGATGATGCAGTTACTAAGAAGCTTTCTGACATTCAAACCCCTGAATGCAATGCAACCAAAAGAGGGAGTCTAAGTCAGTGAAAGCAATCAAAAGGAAGAGAGTTGTAGAAGAACAGGAGAAAGAGGTGGAGAAGGAGGTGGAGAAGGAGAAGGAGATGAATAAGGAGAAGGAGATGGAGAAAGAAAAGGAGATGGAGAAGGGGACAGAAAAAGAAAAGGACTTTCATGTCACATACAAGAAGAAGAAGGGTGGTGAAAAGCCTCCTCAAGAGATGAAGTTAGATGAAATAATTAAAGAAGCTGATGAGCAACATAGCAGGTCAATGGATAAAATCATTGATCAGCTATTCAGACAAGGATTTGATACTGCTAAGCTTGACTCTGAGATCAGGAAGTTGGAGATTCAGGAGATTGAACATTGATGGGCTGGTTACAGTGATAATGAAAAGGAAAGGCTGGATGCTGTGGTCAGGTTCATAGCAAAGTATTTGGGGAGATCAGTTCTTGAAATGAAATCATGGACCAGGGACAATATCTTGAAGATAACCAACAAGATCTGTTCGTCTGAAGCATTTACCAAAGGGTTACTTATAGAAGCCCTCGATGAAGCTGGTGCTGGGAGCAGGAATGTTCTAACAAAGTGGTCCAAAGCCTTTCTTATAACAAAAATGCTAGAGCAGCCTGTACAATCTCCCACACCAAAACATCCAACATCACAACCCACAAAACCAACTCCCTTACCCAAGAAACGAACACAAACAGCCGATGATGCACCCAATAGGAAGAGAAGGGTGTTAAGGCTTGAAGAAGAAGATGAAGATGATGATGATGAGGACAGGCTGCCCATTTCAGCTGTTATTAACTTGCCTAAGGCCAAGTGTCAACCAACAACAATCACTCCTGCCATCCAGATGCAAACAGTGAAAGTAAAACTTGAAGAAGAAGAATTACACAAACAACATGATGAGCAGTTGTTGAGTTTGGTTGATAAAGATTTTCCTCACACTTCATCGATTCTATCAATGAGGAAACATGCTCAGAGGTTATATGCTCTCAGGTTCACTTTTCAATATTAGAAGGAGAGAGTAAGAATCTGGCCTGATTCCAGGGTGAGTCATAGAATTCACAAGAAGAACATTCCACATAGATACAATGGCCAAGTGAAGAAGATTATAGATGCAGTGATCATGCTGACCATTGTAGTATCACCCTGGGAAATCCTAGAAGACTTCAAGAGAGCCTATAAATCCAATCTTCCCCCACAAAGCTGTTAGAAAACAAAATGGTGAAAAAGGGGCTAATTTATAAGAGGCTTGAAGAAGTTAGACATAATGAGCTCCAGTTGTTACTAGAGGGTAATCACCCTGATGAATTTGCTTATAGAGAAATAACAACTGTGGAGTTAAGAAATGGGAAACAGGTCAGATATCTATCTGAGTTTTATGGGCCTGAGTTCTTTTTTGAAGGAGGAGCTGAAGAACTCACATAAGAAGAACAAATTGTCTTCTTGGAGGCCTATGTGAGAGAGTCTTACAGACTCATTATAGGGAAGTAGGTTTCATGGATGGGGTAACAACTCTGTGTCCAGTTCCCTAAGACAGAGTTCCCATCCATCCTTTGATAATCAGATCTACTGAAGCCTCTTCCCAGGCCTGTGCTTATATTGGTCATTTCTGAGCTGATCCAGAAAAAGACAACTTTTCTGCCTAATAAGTGGGACTCAAATAATCTTAAAGGTTTTGGATGCATTGGTTCAGGGGGAGTTTGTTGGACCAAAAGAACCACTGACCTAGATCAGAAAAACCTTTAAGTCCCACAGACATCATAACAACTGAAGAAGGCTACATCAGCTGAAGACATCAGCTGAAGACATGTACTGAAGACAAAGTCTAAAGTTCAAGTATTGAAGACAAAGTATGAAAGTATCTATTGAAGACAAAGTCTGAAGTTCATCTACTGAAGACAAAGTCTAAAGTTCAAGTCTTCAGAGGTTGTCATAACAGCTGAAGTAGTTATCTTCAGTAGTTGTGATGGTTTTATTTCAGTAGTTTTCTTTTATAGTTTCAGTAGTTTGTTTACTTAATGTAAAACGTCTGAAGAGCCTATTCTTCAGACGTTGTAGTTTCAGTAGTTATAGTATTAGTTTACACTTAGCTTTTATTATAAGAAGATGTCAGCTATTATACACATCTTTAGTAGTTTTGTTTATTTTCAGTAGTTGCTGTATAACGGTTAGATGTCACTATCAAGTGACATCTGCTGACGTCACCTTCCTTTATAAAAGGAAGGTTGACCTAATTTGTACAGGACTGAAGCATGTGTTGAATGAAAACAATCCTTTTTGCAGAAATACTTTCTCTCTCTATAACCGTACTGTTTCATTGAAATATCATTTGTGTTCTTGCTTGAATTTTGTCTAATTCTTATAACTATTCCGCTGCGAATCAAATCTAATTGATCAAACTAGATCTGAGATCCTTTCCTAAGTGTATTTGGTTCCCATGATGAACAAGCATACGCCATCAGGAGCCAACAATACCTCGGCTTTAGCACCAAATAGGCTTGTCAGGCCTAAAGATCTAAGACATCACTAGGCTAGCAATAGTTAATGATTGTAAACAAACTATGTATCTCATATAATCACTTACAACACACAAATAACCATGACAAAAATATGAATTGCAAGTGCTTTACAAGTCTAAACATTTACAAGTGTATTATGTATAAGTAATCATGTTTCACCCCAAATTAGTGTGAAAAGATAAAAACGGGGCAAGAAAACTCATTTGTCAAATAAGTATGTAATGAAGACTAGTAAGAATAATAAACGTCGTTCCAAGATGAATCGTCACAAGGCCCTAAATATATATATATATACACTCACAAGGTTAAAGTTTTAATGATAAGGTTAAAGTTCTAACGAGGACTAGGGTTTCATAGGGAATTGAGGGGTTTTGACAAGTATATAAATTTATATTTATTTATATTCTAATTCAATGCAAAGAATTACACTTTTTAAGTGTTTTTAATATAGACAAATGACTAGGCATAATAATTAATAATATTTAAATACAAATAAAACTTTGTAATCTTTTGAAATAAAACATTATAATAACGTTTTGACCAATGATAGTTATTAGTCTAAGCCATTAGTTAAAGTACATTTATAAAAAATAACATTTATAAATAATTTGTGAAATTAGAAAATATATAAATAATTTCTACAATTATCATGACTAATCTTTAATTTAAGATAATATAGTGCCCAATAATAATTTAATGATTTAAATTATTATTTTAAGTCTATTTTTATAAAAATAACTATTGTTACATTTGTAAAATGAAATAAATTTTCAGAAAATAATTTAAGTGATTTAAAATTAAAAGTTTGTAAAAATCATTTTTTTTATTTAATAAAATTTTCTATACTTAATTTATGGCTGAAAAGCCTTAAAAATAATAAGAGGGTGCCCGGTTTCGAACCCGGGACCTCTAAGTTGAAAGGTGGTGAGTGAACCGGTGAACCAAGGCTCTCAGCCATGGTATAACCCGGTTCTAAATTGTTTTAACCTAAATCAACAGAACGCCCCCAAATCCAAGAACCCTAGAATCGGCTGGATCCAAATCAAACCCAAATTTGTTGTTGATAAAGAAATCAAACATGGGGCTTTTGTTCCTCACATGAAAACGAGTGTATATGTATGTTCAATTTACCCGAATGAGGTTAGATTGACGATGAACTGGTGTAAGAGATATCACGATCGAAGCTTGCATCTGATTGCTGTGCATGATTGATGTTAATCCAATTAACCTCGTGTGAAGTTGTGGATGATGTTCACGGTTCTAAGCCCCTAATCAATTAGAGTTGATAATGCCAGAAGACCGAGGTTTGATTAGACACTGGTTGCGATGATAATGGTTTTCGAAAGCGAGGTTTATGTGTTTCTTAGATGAAATCACAAATAGGGGTGTGTTAGAGATGATTAACCGATCGATTATGTTCAGTTAATTGGGTAATTACTATGATTTGTACGTTGAACGGTTAGGGAGTAAATTGAGGTTTCGGTTTCGAGTGATTTGATAGTAAAATGAACGTTTCAGGTCGTATTATCAACGGTTACAAGTTCGATTCATGTTCTATACTCAATTTGGAACGGTTTGGTGTCTAAATATCGAGGTTTTTGGTGGTTTTAGGGGCAGCCGCAGCTCGGCCGGTAGTGTGGCCGGAGCTGCAGCCGGAAACACGGGGGAAAGGGGGGATTTGGTTTGGGATTTCCAGAATTACACAAATGGTCCCTGTGGTTTATGTTTTTGTTATTTTGATTTCAAAGTTTAATTTTTAGTTTAAACCAATTTACAGTTTGGCCCCTAAAGTTTAAAATGTATTATTTTATGCATAACTTATTAATTTCAAGTTTTAAGATAATAGAAACTTATATTATTTTTATTTATTTCAAAGATTAACACTTATTATTAGAAACTTATATTATTTTATTTATTTCAAAGATTAACACTTATTATGATTATTGCTATTATTGTTATTATTATTATTATTATTGTTATTATTATTATTATTATTATTATTATTATTATTATTATTATCATTATTATTATTATTATTATTATTATTATTGTTATTATTATTATTATTGTGTTTAATTTAATAATCAAATTATTAACCTTCAAATTATAGCATTAGTGACAAGCTAAGAAGTAAGCATAAATAACCCATAAGTTTCATAATTGACCACAATGGCCCTTACAAGAATAAACGATGTTAACTTGCAATTAACGAAAAATACGAGATGTTACAGTCTCCCCAACTTTTAAGAATTTCGTCCCGAAATTAAGAATGAAACTTAAACGAACAGAAGACTTATGATGAAAGATAAGTGTACTAACGGACTGTGATTGGCGTTTGATTACGATTGGGATGCTTCACTTTGCGATTTATGGAATTTTACACGATGCATCCGAATTTGAACTCTTCCAATAGAATACGAAAGTTATCAGCAAGCTAAATATTTGAGATTTGACACATGAAACATTGGAAAACGATGATGAGTTCCTGAGGTATATTGGACTTATAAGTCACACTACTCTCAACATCTAGAATGAAATTATGTAATAAGGTGACGTTTTGAAATCAATGAATAAATCTCATAATTGTATGAAAGTTTGACCGACGGTGCAACTATATGTAATGACACAAGCTTAACGCATATCTAGTGAATATGTATTGTTCCTTCGGTCAAACCGTCGGATTAAGAATGATACAATATGCTGAGATTTTGAGTTGGGTTCCCAAAGATGGTTAGAGACGTTGCTAATAACAGAAAGTGGATCGATCATCAAAATTAACGATCGATGTTTAACGACACACCATGTTGACCGACTATTTGATGTAAGTACGAGTCAAGTTCTCGACTCGTTATCTCACATGAGTTATGAAATGCGCGAAACTAGTCAATCGATCAATAATGCACCGAACGTCATTATGTCATCAAAAAATACGAGGCAATTTGGAACATCTCCCAAGCTATGTCCACATCGGAATGAATGTAATAACAAGTCTTGTGAGTCGCAACCAAGATAGAGTTTTAGAGATTTTCAAGATTAGAAGTCCAAAGATTATCCAAAATAATAGGAATTGCATTTCTTAATTATGGGTAAAGAATGGAATAAAGATGTCGTTCATGATCGGACCAAAATTTAAATAATTCAGAATAATCGATGATAAGGACAATCACCAATAGCCTTCCAAGTACGGCTTGCACACGAGATTCATCAAACCCATGAACATAACCGTACATTGGTATAACCAGAAAAGCATGACATAGATTTATAATGGCTTAATCTTGTGCGAAGGTTGTTTTAGGAGTGTTATCATCGTGCAATTAAGCGTTGGTGATAACCTAGAATGAAGGTCGATAAGTAAGAATTAAAAGGTTCCATAACGCTGGATCAAACATCAGGTGGAAACATAAAAGCGTGAGAAGAGAAATCGATTTAAAATTTAGATGTTCGAGACTTGCAACTAGGGTTACCCTAAAGTGACAACGACCTCTTTTGAGTTCAGGAATCATGCTTTAGCTTGACTGGTTAGAACACTATCATCGATTAATCAGATAACGGTGTTCACCCTTCAAGTTATTACATGTTTCTTGTCAATCGAAGTCTTAAAACCTTAGTAGGTTTGAGATCAAGGGATGGGAATAGTCACCAAGTGTGGTCATCACTCCTAGCTTGGTGGTGTATTTCCTAAAGTATGACTCTTAACTACCAAGCGAGAGTTTGATCCTAACTCATTGTTAAGGATCCTCAAGAATAAAACGAGGTAACTTACCATTAAGGTAAGGATAATCACTCCTATCTTAACGGTGAAGTTTTATAAAACAATATATAGCAAAATGAAAGGCTTCATCAAAGTACAGAATTCACTGCTACTTTGATGAGGTCATTTCATTTGAGGAAAATACCATCCATAAAATTTTAAACAGGTGAAATTATCATCAAGGTATGGATTTCACGCCTATCTTGATGATTGAATTTTATAATAATAAGAAAACAATTGACCTTTGTCACCAAAGTACGGGATTCAATCCTACTTTGATGAGGTCATTTCATTCGTGAAATATGAGTTCCAAAGGAAAATGATTGAAAATCCGTCCTTAAAACAAGGAAATCACCCGATTCAGAGGATGAGATTTCATAAAACACACAATAGAAAAATTGAAAACCATCATCGAGATACTAAATCTTACTCCTATTTCAAGGAGGTAATTCCACTGGTAAAATACGAATTCGTAATAACAAGAAGAAGAAATGGTCATCAAGGTAAGGAATTCACTCCTGTCTTGATGATACAATTTCATAAGAACAATAAAGACGAATGGAAAATCATCACCAAAGTAAGGGAGTCACCCTTGTTTTGGTGAGATAGAGTCATTTATGAGATATGAGTGTCCTTAGTCGTAAGTTGACTTGCGGACTCTTGCTTTGCCTACGATGCAAAACGGTTAGAAGATTTTACAACGCTCGACTTAGCAATGAAGAGAATATCGGCTAGAAATTCAGAATCTTCAAATTACATCAATGTAACATTGACAGGAAAAGAAAATCATGCTTGCTAGAATTAAGGTTAAAGTTAGGTTCTCAAAGCTTGAATGGTTTAAGCCAGGAAAGCAAGATCAATGACGGAAATGATTCAACACAACAATGAGATGTAAACGTTTGGTTCAAAATAAACAGGAATTGCGTTGACTTCTCAAAGTGTTACGTCAAACACAACTTTACGGAAGACACGCGTACCTATAAGCGAACACCCATCTCATGAGTTCCAGGCCAGATAAACGGATCCAATGGTCGAATCAGATTTATATGTATACCTTGCCTAGACAAGGTATCCCCAGATGCAGGTATTCCACATTACGGCATTGCATGATTGCAGTTGTGGGACACACATTAAGGACATTTGAAAACCCTACGTAACAATTTAAAGTTTTGAAAGCCATTCGGTTTAGACGACCAATATCTTTGGATATATTAAGATCCATGTACATGTTGGACAAGGTATGGGGATAGTTACATAAGGTGCATAATGTATAACGATGTTTAGACATAAGAATTAAGGAGTAAAACGAGTTCAATACCAACGGGAACATTCTGTAAGATAGGAATAAGAAGATATTAGAGTTTTGGTGATAAATCAGTCCAAGGAATCAAGGATTTTTGATATTTGAATACAAACCGGATGGTTCCATTTGGTAACGCATTACCATTTGGAAATGCTGACACGTCAAGGTAAATTGACCCATTTGTCTTAGAAACTTGTGTATGTTGACCATAGTTTATCACTCATCCCAGAAATCCCCAGGTAAGCATAACTGGTCTCGTAATGAGATTTATACGATATGTTTGCCTTAGCCCGAAGGCCTTTTGCCAGGAAATCCAGAATACAGGTGTCTATGTGTCACACAAATTTCTTAGGTTCATGAAACCAAAACCTTGATGAGATTTTCATATATTAGACCTAGAGTCTAAGGAATTAAACCACGATAATAAGTGTAGATTCCACATGTCGTCGAGAATAAGTTTAGGAAGTTTCATTTATCGGGGAGAGTCAAAGAGTCAAAGTTAAGTTTAGGGATATAAGTAACAAAGTTAAGCATTCATAAGGCAATCCCATGCTAAGGCATCAAGTTGCATATAAGAAAGCATAGCATTATGTAGCATGCAAACAATGTACCTTTACAAGAATATAAATATTATTCTATGAGGTTCATGCATAAACTATAGTCTAGGTCACCATTTCTAATAACCTAAATCCCAATAGTTATAGGCTCTGATACCAATCTGTCACACCCCAACCTTAACAACGAAAACGTCGAGATGTGAGGGTTAAGATTGTTCACAGCCACATAACGCTATATTTAAATGTAAATATTCAAATTATAAGTTTCAAAAGGAATTACAACATAAGTCTCAAACATGAAATAAGTTCAAACATAACATAACAAAATATAATCTTTTATTTCATTAACTAGGTCCAAGTCTGTTAGATCATGATAAGGCTGGTGCAACCAAATTCACTTCATAGTCACTTTTGTTACTACATCAAAGGGCTTCCGAAGCCAAGCAAGAGATCTTCCGAGAGTCTAAGGAACAACAGCTGAAGACATCTTCTGAAGGCAAGAGCTAAAGACAAAGTCTGAAAGCTTCCGAAGACAAAGTCTGATGAAAGAGCTGAAGACAAAGTCTGAAAGCTTCCGAAGACAAAGTCTGATGAAAGAGCTGAAGACAAAGTCTGAAAGCTTCCGAAGACAAAGTCTGATGAAAGAGCTGAAGACAAAGTCTGCTTCCGAAGACAAAGAAGACTCCAAGCTTCGGAAGAAGTAGTCTCCCGAAGTATAAGTGCCTTCGGAAGAAGTTTTACTTCCGAAGCACTTTATCCTTCGGAAGACAATGCTAAGTCCAGCAGATAAAAGTATGGTCCTTGTCAGTCCGCATGCGGACCTCTGACACAGCATGGGTTTTTCCTCGAAAGCCATGTTGTTGACCATACTTTATTCTACTGCTCACCTTTTGATGATAGTACATGTTACCAACTTTAGTTGGCAGCATGGGTAAGTCAGGGACATGTCCCGACTACCCACTCTCAGGCAAAATGTCTGAAAGACCTCACCTAGAGTCTTGTAGTATAGATGTAAGGTTAGAGGTGTCCAGCTGGAATCAAAGTATTCCCGGCTGTAGGTAGTATTATATATATCTTCTCCCTGTAACTCTTTAGATAAGTGATTTGAGTCCAAGTGTCTTGTAATCCTTTGAGTTGAGAAGCAATATATAAAAGTACCTTGAAAATTACTTGCTGTGTTAATTTTCTTACTGCTTGTTACTTGTTATATTGTGATCAACTCTTCCTAAAGACTGCTTGCCGAGTGTTGATTCACGAGTGAGTTGAGAGAGAAACCACCCTAAATCGATCCTGCAAAGTCCTAGATTATGCAAGCTTCAAAAGTTCACTTTAAACTTGAGGATTACTTGAAACATAATAAAAATAAAAGGTCAACTAAAATAGTTGGTGAGTTTCCAAGGTTTTCATACATAATATGATAAGGTTACAAGTAACAATTCATGTCATAGGTTATACGTTAGTAAGGTTATAGAACACATATCGTTACAACCAAACCTCGACTTGATTACAAGTATATAAGATTGGCTAAGTGTATTTGGTTCCCATGATGAACAAGCATACGTCATCAGGAGCCGGCAATACCTCGGCTTTAGCATCAAATAGGCTTGTCAGGCCCAAAGATCTAAGACGTCGCCAGGCTAGCAATAGTTAATGATTGTAAACAAACTATGTATCTCATATAATCACTTACAACACACAAATAACCATGACAAAAATATGAATTGCAAGTGCTTTACAAGTCTAAACGTTTACAAGTGCATTATGTATAAGTAATCATGTTTCACCCCAAATTAGTGTGAAAAGATAAAAAGGGAGCAAGAAAACTCACTTGTCAAATAAGTATGTAATGAAGACTAGTAAAAATAATAAACGTCGTTCCAAGATGAATCGTCACAAGGCCCTAAATATATATATACATTCACAAGGTTAAAGTTTTAATGATAAGGTTAAAGTTCTAACGAGGACTAGGTTTCAAAGGGAATTGAGGGGTTTTGACAAGTATATAAATTTATATTTATTTATATTCTAATTTAATGAAAAGAATTACACTTTTTAAGTGTTTTTAATATAGAAAAATGACTAGGCATAATAATTAGTAATATTTAAATGTAAATAAAACTTTATAATCTTTTGAAATAAAACATTATAATAACTTTTTGACCAATGATAGTTTATTAATCTAAACCATTAGTTAAAGTACATTTATAATAAATAACATTTATAAATAATTTGTAAAATTATAAAATATATAAATAATTTCTACAATTATCACGATTAATCTTTAATTAAAGATAATATAGTGCCCAATAATAATTTAATAATTTAAATTATTATTTTAAGTCCATTTTTATAAAAATAACTATTTATAACATTTGTAAAATGAAATAAATTTTCAGAAAATAATTTAAGTGATTTAAAAATTAAAAGTTTGTAAAATCATTTTTTATGTTTAATAAAATTTTCTATACTTAATTTATGGCTGAAAAGCCTTAAAAAAATAATAAGAGGGTGCCCGGTTTCGAACCCGTGACCTCTAAGTTGAAAGGTGGTGAGTGAACCGGTGAACCAAGGCTCTCAGCCGTGGTATAACCCGGTTGTAAATTGTTTTAACCTAAATCAACAGAACGCCCCCAAATCCAAGAACCCTAGAATCGGTTGGATCCAAATCAAACCCAAATTTGTTGTTGATAAAGATATCAAACATGGGGCTTTTGTTCCTCACATGAAAACGAGTGTATATGTATGTTCAATTTACCCGAATGAAGTTAGATTGACGATGAACAGGTGTAAGAGATATCACGACCGAAGCTTATTGTGCATGATTGATGTTAATCCAATTAACCTCGTGTGAAGTTGAGGATGATGTTCACGGTTCTAAGCCCCCAATCAATTAGAGTTGATAATGCCAGAAGACCGAGGTTCGATTAGACACAGGTTGCGATGATAATGGTAATCAAAAGCGAGGTTCATGTGTTTCTTAGATGAAATTGCAAATAGGGGTGCGTTAGAGATGATTAACTGATTGATTATGTTCAGTTAATTGGGTAATTACTATGATTTGTACGTTGAACGGTTAGGGAGTAAATTGAGGTTTCGGTTTTGAGTGATTTGATAGTAAAATGAACGTTTCAGGTCCTATTATCAACGATTACAAGTTCGATTCATGTTCTATACTCGATTTGGAATGGTTTGGTGTCTAATATTGAGGTTTTTGGTGGTTTTAGGGGTAGCCACAGCTCAGCCGGTAGTGTGGCTGTGACATCCGTCACCAAAGGTCCGTCATTTAACGTGTTCGGTTAACTTTTGTTATCGGTCATTCCTCATCTCTGTAACCCATCTATGTGGATATCATATTTGCTTGCTTGGTTATCCTTATGCTTGTGCTACCGTTGCTTGCATTGACATCATCTTAAAACGTTTTCTAAGATTGCCCCCGTTAAAATTGAACGCACCATTTTTATATAAATCTAATGTTACAAATAAAACCATTTTTAAATTATAAATATCATTAACTACGTCTTTCATCATTAAAAAACAAGCCTAATTAATATCGTTTCAACCGAAATAAAATTTGGGAACCCGGGGGCAAAGTGTAGGGACTAAAATGGACATTTTACCAAACTAGGGCTGGGTATATAAACCACATTTCCAGCCCTAGCCCTCATTCTTCACCATCTTCTTCTTCTTCACCTTCCTCACCATTCTAGCACCAAAACCGCTCATTTTCTTGCGTTTTCACCGGCAAATCTTGGTTATCATCGTGAATACTTACTTCTAACAGGTAGATAATCTTGTTAGAACCGTTTCTTGCTCGATTTTACTTCTGAGTTTTCTAGGGTTTCGGGTGCTCGGGTTCATCCGAGCACATGAGGTCGTGTGGGCTTGTGTGTTGCGTTTCTGAGTGTGTTTCTAGTTTAGACATGTTAGAATAAGGATTCTGGAAGTTCTTGGGGTGTGAAACGAGTGCACGGAGCAGCCGGAGACTGCTCTGCACTCGGCATTTGTGATTCTGCTGTTCTTCACGGCTGGGTCAGTTCATGTGACTGGGCGGTGCGATTGGGTGAATCGCACGACTGAGTCATCCGTCTGAGCGTGTCGCGCGACAGAGCCGTATGATTGGGTGAATCGTGTGACTGAGTCATGCATCTGGGGGTGTACGATTGAATGTGTGTGTGATTGAGTCCATGCGAGTGAATGTGTGTGCGATTGAGTCAATGCGGATGAGATTGTGTGCGATTGTGCGTGAGTCGCACGACTGAAAGGCCAGTCGCACGAATGAATGTTCAATCGTACGAATGAAGCTGATTCGTGCGAATGAAGGTTCAATCGTGCATATGGAGGTTGAGTCGCGTGATTGGGTGTTGCATGGTACGACTGAATGCTTAGTCACACGAATGAAGGTTCAATCGTACGAATGAAGCTGATTCGTACGACTGAAGGTCCATTCGTGCGAATGGAGGGGTTGAGTCGTGCGTCTGGTCCTGTTGTGTGACTGATGATGCGTGTATGTGTTAATTCCCTTTTGAATGTCTTGTGATGATAAGGTAACATCAATAAAGTGTCATTGCTTGACCACAAAGATTAAAGTCAACGCTATTAACAGGCACATACTATTTCTATTTAAAATAACCTAACCTTTTACAATTATCGACAACCCATTTGGGACTACAATATTTGACAAGCACAATCTTTTATAATAATGGGATCCATATACGAATGTCATTAGCAATGACGACTACCCTTAATACTTGGATCTACATAAGGTCCGATATATGCCTGCTTGTGTGTGCTACCCACGACCGAACCGAAACAGCCCGAACTAATCGAATGTCATCGTATGCCTTGTGCTCATATTAATGCTTGTCAGTAACTGTCAATAGGTTTTTGACCGTTCATAGCATTCTACCGTTGGGAATACTCATCATACGTGCTTATCATCTATTCCGTGAGTTTCGTAGCCCCTTTTCACTCTTATAAAACCTTTTAAATATTTTCAACTTGGGGGAAAAGAATGCTCACCTACTTAACTTGATTTCAGGCATCTTCCCTAGTGGAAGCTGGCTGCTACTTCTATGAGTATCTTATCTTGCTTATCTTGTTGATTGATGCTATGTGAACTTGACTCTATGCTATGTCACCACCTTGTATATTACTTGGTGGTATTACATTACTATGCACTACTACTTTGATATTATGTGTTGATTGATGCTACTTGTGATTGCTATTGTTGATGGATGCATCGGCTGTGTGGTTCTTCTGTGTGCTTCTTCTAAGCCGATCATCCATTACAACCATTAATCCCGGTAATGGGACCTATGGATTGGTTTGGTTGTAACCTATACGTATGCGCTGTGTGGATCTTGCTACGTCATGTGGAACTTATGGGATGTTTTCTTTACGACCATCAATTCCCGTGTGGAACCAATGTATAGGCTTGGCTGTAGCTATCTATATCTAGTAAAACCGCTTACACATAAGTGTAGTCGCGGTGACTCTTATTAAACTTACATGTTGTTTCATCTTAACATCTTTTATTACTTAAAACCTGTGAAGCTCACTAACAATTATGTTGACCGTTTTGAGCATGTCTTTTCAGGTGATCAAGGTAATTGAAGTTCTAGGAGTGCTGCCTTTTAGAGGAGACCCTAGGATGTATTTGTGGAGGATTAAGCATTTTTGTTAAACCTTGATTTTTGGAACATCTCTGTTGCTTAAACTTGTACATTGTATACTTGTTCCCGGGTTGTGGGAATTTACACTACAAGTTATCACCAATGCTTATGTTATCATTTTATGTTGTGCTTACGGCTATGCTGTCGTGAACATTGACTCAACACGACACAAGTCTCCATTTGTGTTCGGGTGTCGTCATGACACGCTTGTCATCATATTTATATTGCTACTCTATTGTATACCATGTGCTATGACGATCCCGTCTCGCTCGCATCTCCGTGTTTCCGCTATCAGCGTGGGTGTGACAGGCTGGTATCAGAGCCATTGGTTATAGAGAATTAGGCAATTACACTTGACCTAGACTATAACCTAGGAACCTTCATGTAGATTTGCATGCTTAAGCTTGTGTGCATTTATATATCTCATGTATGTGTTCCTCTTTACATGTTTGGTTATCCTTTTGTCTTGTGATCTTTCACCTTGTGCTTGAGCCCTTGTGCTCGTCCCTTATGAGATGTTTCCTATTGGATCTTCCATTCCCTCTGCGCGCCAAGTTATCATAACCAAATTCGGGTATTGAGACCTGAAGAGATCTTCGCAGATCATACATTGCGCTTAACCTCGGATACTGAGACCCACCCGAGGAGGCTATGTCTGAGTCCTTTCAAGGACGTGAGATAGACAACCTCCACCAGACTATATGTGATTACATGTTTGGGCTCTTAGTTGACTTGATGGATTATTATGGATATGATGTGAAGGAAGGTCGGATGTCATGTAACCGGATTAGGCATCATTCTCGGTACATCGTGGGTGTGGTGGGAACGATGCGGGGAACCCTATATATAAACATCACCGGTATACCGAGAATATGCTTGAAATGAGTTGTATGGTGATCTTGACTGACCGGAACATGAAATGTTGGAACTTGATAAGTGGAGTACTTGTGTATCTTAAAGCGACTAAAGCTTATATGTTACCTCTTTTACGAATAGAACATGCCGCCTCGAAGATCTACCCGTAGCAATAGTAGCGGAAGTGAAGCCCCGAGGGGCAGAGGCAGAGGCAGAGGTAGACCTCCAAGAGCAAATGAAGGCCCGTCTGGCAATACTCAAGGGACTGGAAACCCTAATATGGCAGCCCTAATTGCTCAATAATTGGCTGCCCTGATTCCAGCTATTGTAGCTCAGGTGAGCGACGTTTTTCAACAGCAAAACCACCAGGGAGTTGGTGGCAATGAAAATGAGGATAATGGGAACCTGGCTGGGAATGAAAGCAATCAGGAGACCGGGAATGGTGGTACACCCGGTAATGAAACTGGAGTTGCTAATACCAAACGGGGTTGTTCTTACAAGGAATTTGTGGCCTGTAAGCCCCAGGAATTCGATGGGAAAGGTCGGGCGATAGCCCTGACTAGATGGCTTGAAAAGATGGAGGCAGTGATTGACATCAGTGAATGCCTCGACAGTCAAAGAATCAAGTATGTTACGTGCTCACTGCAGGGCAGAGCACTAACCTGGTGGAACACCCAGGTTCAAGCTAGAGGAAGAGAATCTGCGATGCAGATGACTTGGGATGAGTTCAAAGCCCTGATTACTGAGGAATACTGCCCCCTTAAAGAGATGCAGAAACTTGAGCATGAATTTTGGAATCATGCTATGGTAGGGGCTGGGCATGCAGCTTACACTGATCGATTCCACGAGCTGGCTAGACTAGTTCCACACCTGGTCACTCCGGAATCTAAGAGGATTGAAAGGTATATTTGGGGACTCGCGCCTCAAATCTGGGCAATGGTAACTGCAGCTGCTCCTCCTACAATCTAGAGCCCAATCCTGAAGGCTGGCGCTCTCACTAATAAGATGATAAGGACAGGGGTATTGGGTAGGGGAGCAGAGAAAAGGAAGGAAGCTGGGGAAACGAGTCGGCCCGATACCGGAAAGTTTGATAAGAGGGCCAAAACGACCAGAAATTTTGTGGTCGTGACTCAAGAGAAGAAGGAATATGCTGGGCCACACCTAAGATGTGACAGGTGCAATCTCCATCATCCCCCGGCAGTGCCGTGCCGGGTGTGTTTGAACTGCAGACGCCCGGGGCATCAAGCAAGAGACTGCAGAGTAGCGCCAATCCTGGTGGCACCCATCAACGCGGTTAACCCCGCCGGGAATGCCAGGGCTTGCTACGAATGTGGAAGCCTCGATCACTTCAGGAACATGTGCCCCGACTGAATAGGGCACCGGATCAGCAAGGAAACAACCAGCAGCAGATAATGGCCATAGCGGGTGCTCAAGGCCAAGGAAACCAAGGTAATGCTGCACGGGGTCGCGGCTTCGTCATTAGAGCTAATGATGCCCGTCAGGATCCGAACGTTGTCACGGGTACGCACTTACTCAATAACCACTTCGCATCTGTACTGTTTGATACTAGGGCAGACAATAGTTTTATATCATCTGAGTTTGTGCACATGCTTGATTTGAGTGCTAGTAGACTAGAAACTAGTTACTTCGTAGAAATGGCTAATGGTAGAGTTGAACAGGCAGAATAAATTATTAAGAACTGCACCCTAATATTGGAAGACCAGATCTTCAACATAGATTTAATACCCTTGAGTTGGGAAGCTTTAACGTAATAGTGGGAATGGATAGGTTGTCGAAGCATGGAGCTGAGATTGTTTGCCGAGATAAAGTAGTGCGGATTCCCATGTCAGACTGGAAAGTACTCAGAATACAAGGAGAGCGACCAGGAAAGAACTTGAAGCTTATCTCCTGCATAAAAGCACGCCAAAGTCTACGGAAGCAGTGTTACACTTTTCCGGCTCACGTGGTAGAAAAGAAGGAAGAAGAGACGAAATTAGCAGACTTACAATTGTACGGGATTACCCAGAGGTGTTTCCTGATGATTTGTCTGGATTGCCTCCTCCACGACAGGTGGAATTCCGTATAGAGCTGGTTCCTGGAGCTACACCAATAGCAAAGAAGTCGTATCGGTTAGCACCCTCCGATATGCAAGAGTTGTCCAGTCAATTACAGGAACTACTGGAGAAGGGTTTTATCCGACCGAGTCATTCACCGTGGGGAGCACCGGTGTTATTTGTCAAGAAGAAAGACGGATCATTCCGTATGTGCATCGATTATCGCGAGTTGAACAAGTTGACTGTGAAGAATCGATATCCTCTTCACAGAATTGATGATTTATTTGATCAACTGCAAGGAGCTTCATATTTCTCCAAGATTGATCTTCGTTCTGGATATCATCAGCTAAGAGTATTCGAGGACGATATTCCAAAAAACAGCATTCAGAACTCGTTACGGGCACTATGAGTTCTTGGTCATGCCGTTCGGATTGACCAACGCACCAGCTGTGTTTATGGATTTGATGAATCAGGTGTGCAAGCCTTATCTTGATAAGTTCATGATCTTATTCATAGACGACATACTTATCTACTCCCGTTCGAAAGAGGATCACGAAGAACACCTTCGAGCAATTCTAGAACTGTTGCGGGAAGAGAAACTTTTCGCCAAATTCTCAAAGTGTGAATTCTAGCTTTGAGAGGTGAAGTTTTTGGGTCATGTGGTTAACAAAGATGGAATTCATGTGGACCCCGGCAAGATTAAAGCGGTGAAGAAATGGGATACACCCAAACACCCTCAGAAATACGGCAATTCCTAGGATTGGCCGGATACTACCGTCGATTCATTGCGAACTTTTTGAAGATCGCACAACCGTTAACGCTGCTAACCCAGAAAGACAAGAAATTTGATTGGGGACATGCACAAGATCGAGCTTTCCGGACGTTGAAAGAAAAGCTGTGCAACGCTCCAATACTGTCCCTCCCGGACGGAACTGATGATTTTGTGGTATACTGTGATGCTTCACATCAAGGATTGGGATGTGTGCTAATGCAAAGAGACAAGGTCATTGCCTATGCATCGCAGCAACTTAAGGTGCATGAAAAGAGCTACACAACTCATGATTTGGAGTTGGGCGCTGTAGTATTTGCACTCAAGATATGGAAGCATTATCTATATGGAACCGAATGCATCATCTACACAGATCATAAGAGCCTTCAACATATTCTGGATTAGAAGGAACATAACATGCGACAGCGACGCTGGGTAGAGTTACTTAGCGACTACGATTGTGAAATCTGGTATCATCCCGGGATAGCTAACGTGGTGGCTGATGCTTTAAGCCGCAAAGAACGTGTGAAGCCACTACGTGCTCGAGCGCTAGGTTTGACTATTCAAACTAATCTAAAGGCTCAGATTCAAATTGCACAAAGTGAGGCTTTGAAAGAAGAAAACCTTACGGGAGAAGAATTCCGAGGGTTGGATAAACAAATGAGTTGCAAGGATGACGGCGTACATTACTTCATGGATCGTGTATGGGTCCCCAGATGGGGAGGTGTATGTACACTAGTCTTGGATGAAGCACACAAGACTTGATACTCTGTTCATCCTGGTGCAGAAAAGATGTACCATGATCTGAAAGATCTATACTGGTGGCTAGGTATGAAGAAAGACATTGCTATATATGCGAGCAAATGCTTGACATGTTCAAAGGTCAAGGCTGAACATCAAAAACCATCAGGATTATTACAGCAACCTGAAATTCCCGAGTGGAAATGGGAGAACATAACTATGGATTTTGTTACCAAACTTTCGAGAACGCCAAGCGGGCACGACTCGATATGGGTCGTGGTGGATCGAATGACAAAATCCGCTCACTTCTTGCCTATCCGAGAAGACTATAAAATGGATAAGCTGGCAAGGTTGTACATCAAAGAGGTTGTGACACAGCACGGGGTGCTAGTGTCAATCATATCCGACCGGGACAGTCGATTTACTTCACGATTTTGCCAGACGTTACAGAAAGCGATGGGCACTCGATTAGACATGAGTACAGCCTATGACCCCCCGACAGATGGCCAAAGTGAGAGAACAATATAGACGCTTGAGGACATGCTAAGGGCATGTGTCATTGATTTTGGTGGCAGTTGGGATACTCATCTACCGTTGATCGAGTTTTCCTACAATAACAGTTACCATACTAGTATTGGGTGTGCACCGTTCGAAGCGTTGTATCGCCGGAAATGTAGATCACCGGTATGTTGGGCCGAGATTGGTGATAGTCAGTTAACAGGTCCCGAAATCATTCAAGAAACAACCGATAAGATCTTCCAAATCAAAGACAGACTTAAAGCTGCTAGAGATCGCCAAAAGAGCTATGCCGACAACCGTCGGAAGCCGCTAGAGTTTAACGTTAGGGATCGAGTGTTACTTAAGGTCTCTCCTTGGAAAGGGAGCGTTCGGTTTGGAAAGAAAGGGAAGTTAGCCCCAAGATATGTTGGACCATTAGAGATTACAGAAAGAATCGGTCCGGTGGCGTACCGATTAAGGTTGCCACGAGAACTTAACAGTGTACATGACACTTTCCATGTATCGAACCTCAAGAGGTGTTTAGCTGACGAATCACTTCACGTACCTATTGAGGATATCAAGATTGATGAGAACCTTCATTTTATGGAGGAACCCATTGAGACCATGGACCGAAAGGTCAAGAGGTTGAGGCGCAGCAAGATACCTATTGTTCATGTAAGATGGAATTCTAAACGAGGGCCAGAGTTTACATGGGAACGTGAAGATCAGATGAGGCTTAAATATCCACATCTATTTAAGGATGACACTCTTGGACCTAGCACCAGTTGAATTTCGGGACGAAATTCCCTCAACTGGGGGATACTGTAACATCCGTCACCAAAGGTCCGTCATTTAACGTGTTCAGTTAACTTTTGTTATCGGTCATTCCTCATCTCTGTAACCCATCTATGTGGATATCATATTTGCTTGCTTGGTTATCCTTATGCTTGTGCTACCGTTGCTTGCATTGACATCATCTTAAAACGTTTTCTAAGATTGCCCCCGTTAACATTGAACGCACCCTTTTTATATAAATCTAATGTTACAAATAAAACCAATTCTAAATTATAAATATCATTAACTACGTCTTTCATCATTAAATAAAAAAGCCTAATTAATGTCGTTTCAACCGAAATAAAATTTGGGAACCCGGGGGCAAAGTGTAGGGACTAAAATGGATATTTTACCAAACTAGGGCTGGGTATATAAACCCCATTTCCAGCCTTAGCCCTCATTCTTCACCATCTTCTTCATCTTCTTCTTCTTCACCTTCCTCACCATTCTAGCACCAAAACGGCTCATTTTCTTGCGTTTTCACCGACAAATCTTGGTTATCATCGTGAATACTTACTTCTAACAGGTAGATAACCTCGTTGGAACCATTTCTTCCTCGATTTCACTTCTGCGTTTTCTAGGGTTTCGGGTGCTCGGGTTCATCCGAGCACATGAGGTCGTGTGGGCTTGTGTGTTGTGTTTTTGAGTGTGTTTCTTGTTTAGACATGTTAGAATAAGGATTCTAGAAGTTCTTGGGGTGTGAAACGAGTGCACGGAGCAGCCGGAGACTGCTCTGCACTCGGCAGTCGTGATTCTGCTGTTCTTCACGACTGGGTCAGTTCATGCGACTGAGCCGTGCGATTGGGTGAATCACATGACTGAGTCATGCGTCTGAGCGTGTCGCGCGATAGGGCCGTGCGATTGGGTGAATCGTACGATTGAGTCATGCGTCTGGGTGTGTGCGATTGAATGTGTGTGCGATTGAGTCCATGCAAGTGAATGTGTGTGCGATTGAGTCAATGCGGATGAGATTGTGTGCGATTGTGCGTGAGTCGCACGACTGAAAGGCCAGTCGCACGAATGAATGTTCAATTGTACGAATGAAGCTGATTCGTGCGAATGAAGGTTCAATCGTGCGTATGGAGGTTGATTCGTGCGATTGGGTGTTGCATGGTACGACTGAATGCTTAGTCGCACGAATGAAGGTTCAATCGTACGAATGAAACTGATTCGTACGACTGAAGGTCCATTCGTACGAATGGAGGGGTTGAGTCGTGCGTCCAGTCCTGTTGTGTGACTGATGATGCGTGTATGTGTGAATTCCCTTTTTGAATGTCTTGTGATGATAAGGTAACATCAATAAAGTGTCATTGTTTAACCACAAAGATTAAAGTTAACGCTATTAATAGGCACATACTATTTCTATTTAAAATAACCTAACCTTTTACAATTATCGACAACCCATTTGGGACTACAATATTTGACAAGAACTATCTTTTATAATAATGGGATCCCTATACGAATGTCATTAGCAATGACGACTACCCTTAATACTTGGATCAACATAAGGTCCGATATGTGTATGCCTGCTTGTGTGTGCTACCCACGACCGAACCGAAACAGCTCGAACTAATCGAATGTCATCTTATCCCTTGTGCTCATATTAATGCTTGTCAGTAACTGTCAATAGGTGTTTGACCGTTCATAGCATTCTACCATTGGGAATACTCATCATACGTGCTTATCATCTATTCCGTGAGTTTCGTAGCCCCTTTTCAACCTTATAAAACCTTTTAAATATTTTCAACTTAGGGGAAAAGAATGCTCACTTATTTAACTTGATTTCAGGCATCTTCCCTAGTGGAAGCTGGCTGCTACTTCTATGAGTATCTTATCTTGCTTATCTTGTTGATTGATGCTATGTGAACTTGACTCTATGCTATGTCACCACCTTGTATATTACTTGGTGGTATTACATTACTATGCACTACTACTTTGATATTATGTGTTGATTGATGCTACTTGTGATTGCTATTGTTGATGGATGCATCGGCTGTGTGGTTCTTCTAAGCCGATCATCCATTACAACCATTAATCCCGGTAATGGGACCTAAGGATTGGTTTGGTTGTAACCTATACGTATGCGCTGTGTGGATCTTGCTACGTCATGTGGAACTTATGGGATGTTTTCTTTACGGTCAACAATTCCATGTGGAACCGATGTATAGGCTTGGCTGTACCTAACTATATCTAGTAAAACCGCTTACACATAAGTGTAGTCGCGGTGACTCTTATTAAACTTACTTGTTGTTTCATCTTAACATCTTTTATTACTTAAAACCTGCGAAGCTCACCAACAATTATGTTGACCGTTTTGAGCATGTCTTTTCAGGTGATCAAGGTAATTGAAGTTCTAGGAGTGCTGCCTTTTAGAGGAGACCCTAGGATGCATTTTTGGAGGATTAAGCATTTTTGTTAAACCTTTATTCTTGGAACATCTTAGTTGCTTAAACTTGTACATTGTATACTGTTCCCGAATTGTGGGAATTTACACTACAAGTTATCACCAATGCTTATGGGATCATTTTATGTTGTGCTTATGGCTATGCTGTCGTGAACATTGACTCAACACGACACAAGTCTCTATTTGTGTTCGGGTGTCGTCATGACACGCTTGTCATCATATTTATATTGCTACTCTATTGTATACCATGTGTTATGACGATCCCGTCTCGCTCGCATCCCCGTGTTTCCGCTATCAGCGGGGGTGTGACAGTGGCCGGAGCTGCAGCCGGAAACACGGGGGAAAGGGGGGATTTGGTTTGGGATTTCTAGAATTTCACAAATGGTCCTTGTGGTTTATGTTTTTATTATTTTGATTTCAAAGTTTAATTTTTAGTTTAAACCAATTTACAGTTTGGCCCCTGAAGTTTAAAATGTTATTATTTTATGCATAACTTATTAATTTCAAGTTTTAAGATAATAGAAACTTATATTAGTTTTATTTATTTTAAAGATTAACACTTATTATGATTATTGTTATTATTATTATTATTATTATTATTATTATTGTTATTATTATTATTATTATTATTGTTATTATTGTTATTATTATTATTATGTTTAATTTAATAATCAAATTATTAACCTTCAAATTATAGCATTAGTGACAAACTAAGAAGTAAGCATAAATAACCCATAAGTTTCATAATTGACCACAATGGCCCTTACAAGAATAAACGACGTTAACTTGCAATTAACGAAAAATACAAGATGTTACATTATGTAACTAAATGTAAGGGGTAATATGTAAATAATGTTAAAAATATTATTTTACCCTCAAAAGTAGTTGTATCTTATGCATTGAGTAAAGTAATTGTTCTTAATTTTATGGCATTTTAAAATGCACATCTTATATGCTTTATATATAGTATAGGTATAGATTCAATCTTAAATCTTAACTAATAGTTATTTTGGTGGGATCCGGGGGCGACAGCCTAAAGGAGTAGCGACCATGGTTGGGATAAAGCTTGACATCTTGAGTACGGATTGTACCCACCGTGATGCTTTGTTAACATGTCTGAATGTCACCTGAAGAATCGAGTGGTATCCACCATGGCACATTGCCAAGACTTATTCCAATTTCATCATTGAGGACAAGGATGTTTCAACGAGACAAGATTGATGTAAGTTAAATCCATATAAATCGTGCACATCAAGGAGTAGTCATGCAATCAAACATATGTTAGAAGCAACACAAAGGTTCTTGCAATTACTATTCCTCATAATCATTAAAGCAAACATCAAAACACAACAATCGTATACTTTAGCCAAAAAAATATGTATAAAAAGAGCCAACATAGAACTCACCTAAACTACATATCACATGCTAGCGGGCAACCCTCTGTTGCCTTGTGATCAAAGCCAAAGGCTTGGCATTTATCAATTTGGTAAAATAATATATCGTCACAACCAAAAATATAACTTTGTATACTCCTTCGGAGAAAGATTCAATGATATCTATAGCCCATTTCTGGAAGGGCCTTGCTGCACCCACAAGGATCATATTCTGCTTCGAGCAGTGAGTTATTAGAGTACAAACTTATCGACTGTTGTATTTTTGTAATTCTTCCATGGGTGTTCTTCACATAGTAAGTCAATAGAAAGCTGGATTCATGCCTTGACCATAAACCTACTTGGGTTTCCATGCAACCCACATATTTCCTCATGGATTTCCTGAATGATAAAATTTGCCTCTTCACCATCAACACATATCTAATAAAATCTCAGATACGACCTTACATATAGTTCTTCATTATTTAGTTCATACTGGAGGGCTTTAGTATGGATTTTATGTGCTTATAGTTTGTGGTCTAGGACAGATCCCGTTATTAGATATTCAACGATTAGTGTCATCCAATTGGAGGGAGATGGGCCATCGACATTTATGAGCTCCTATTTATTGATAGAAGGGGATTGCAACAATTCACCTTGATTTATTTTGTTAGATCGTCGAAGGCTACGAATGCTAGTTGGTTAAGTGTATTAGCCTTCTTCTGTTTAACTCACGGGAAGTGGATGATATAAAATTTTTTATATGTTTCTACTAAGAGTTAATTAAACGACTGATATCTGTCGTGTGCTCATATTGCAGTATAAATCTCAATTCTTACTGTCAAAAACATACAACCACCACCCATGTCACATAACCACCAACACACCATCATCAACTACCATCATTATACCACCACCACCATCACCGCCCCTCCTCAACCCCTCCCCCTTCCCTTAGCGTTCATCTCACTGCAAACCACCATCCAAAAACCCCATCATTTATAACCACCATTGCTGCAACCACCACCACCGGTGACATCCACTGATCATTCCTTTCATGTCAACGACCTCTCCAACCAATCAAAGGCAACACAAACAAACCTGATTCATTCCAAGTAACCAGCACAGATCTGAATCAAGGACCGCCATATTGATTGACGTTTAGAACTTGGGGTGGAGTTGGGTTGTGGTTGGACACAGGTTGGTGGTTGTCTCTGACAGAAGAGAAGGGCGGTGATGGATGTTACCGAAGGTGGTGGTGTGCAGTGGTGGTGGGGCGTCGATGGCGTGCGGCGGCGCGCTGGGAAGAAATCGAAGTGGATGGGCTGACGGGGAAGGGCATGGGAGTGGGTTGAGTTAATTGGTTATATTACTATTATTATTATTATTATTGTTATTATTATTATTATTATTATTGTATTAAAGGGTATGTTTGTTATTTTACAGTCCCTTAACTGAAAAACTTAACAAAAGTTAATATCAGGGACTAATAATGTTACTATTTGACAAACAGTTGGGCCCAATCATATAATTTTTCAAAAGTTGAGACTATTCTTGCAATATAAGCAAAGCATAGGGACCAATCCTGTAATTAACTCTTTTACTAATGATTTGACTATTCCATTATAGGAAATCATGGTTACATCCTCAGCCTCATACTTTCCATTCATTTGGTTGGCCATCAAAAGTGAGTCTAGATGAGCTTCTAAGTGTTATGCTTTCACTTATTATGCTAGTTTCAATCCTACAAAAAGGCCTCATATTAGGCCACATTTTTAGTGCTGGAAACACATAAATGAATTATGTAGGAAAGCCAGATTGAGTGCTAGGGCCAAAATTAGGCATCGGGGATCTCTCAGGTCTGTGAGGACGAAGGATGTTTTATGGTCTAAGAGGCTGAGATTCGGGCATGGGTCAAGGGTCACGAGCAGAGAGTCAGTGTCTTCTGTCCAGATGGATGGTAGGTTCCGATAGACAATCTGGGAGTAATGAGGAAGAGGTTCAGAACACATGCAGAGTAGGTGAAGTTCTGGGTTTTTATGTTCAAAACCACATTGACCAGATCAGAGAATCAATTATGGGAGTAGTGATAATCTTAACGTCCAATGAATTCGCTATCTTTGAATATTCGGGGGGCGAGGAGTAGCTCAAAAAAGACTTGGGTACAGAACTTGAAGAAGGAGCATAATGTTTTCTTCATCGCCATTCAAGAAACTCATATTGAGGTACCTAATATTGATGATTTTAAAGGTTTTTTGGGTAATTCGCCATTTGCTCTTGAGTTCGTTCCGGCATTTGGTAGGTCTGGGGGTTTAGTATCTCTTTGGAATGCAGATATGTTTACTGCAGAACACATTATCAAAGATAGGAACTTTCTTTTGTGTATTGGAAAGTTTCCTAGATTCTCGGAAACCATTGCAATCATGAATGTATATGGGCCTAAGGAGTTAATCCAGAAAGCTAGCCTATGGAACAAGATAGCATAATTGAAAGGTAACCTTCAAGGGCTATGGGTGATGCTTGGGGATTTTAATGAGGTTAGGTCAACTGAGGAAAGAACTAATTCAGTTTTCAATCCATCTAATGCGGAGCGGTTCAATAATTTTATTGAATAATTAGATTTACATGAATTTAGGATGGGGGGCTGTAAATTTTTGTACATGTCACCTAATGGAACTAAATTTAGCAAGTTGGATCGAGTTCTTGTATGCTCATCATTTAGAGATCGGTGGCCAGAATCTTCTATGATCGCATTACCGCGTAGGTATTCTGACCATGCACCGATTATCCTTAAAACCGAGTCATGGGATTTTGGGCCAATACCGTTCAAATGTTTTGATTCTTGGTTGAAGAAACCGTGTTTCGGTGAGGTGGTCTATAATGCCTACAAGGAGGACCTCCCGATAAAATATTCATGCTCAAACTAAAGGCAGCCAAGGTGGCAATTAAGCAATGGAGAATAAGATTTAAAGAAAAGGAATTAGGGGACATGGAGGCATTAAAAACTCAAATCAAGGACGTGGAATTGAAAGCTGAAATACAAAGACTATAGGAAGAAGAATTAGAGTTAAGAATAAAATGGAAGAAGGATGTCTTTGAGCTTGAGCAGGCCAATCTCAAAGATGTAAAGCAAAAGGCTAGAGTAAGATGGATGGTGGATGATGATGAAAATACAAATTTTTTTCACAGGTCATTAAAGTACAATATAAAGAAGTCAAGAATAAATGGTTTGATGAAAAATAGAGTATGGGAGGTGGAACCACATACTATCAAGAATGAATTTTTTGGTCATTTTAAAGGTAGATTCACTTAACCTGTGGCGATTCGTCCTTCTTTTATTAATAGCAACTTTAAACGTATGTCGGTTGACTCGGGTAGGTCCCTTATAGCCCCGTTTACTATTCAAGAAATTAAAAAAGCGGTTTGGGATTGCGGAGGTGACAAAGCACCTGGTCCAGATGGTTTCAGCTTTAATTTTATTAAGATTTTGAGAATTGGTTGAGGTTGATGTTAAGGAAGATTTGGATTATTTTCACGATTGTGGTTGCATTACGCTCGGGTGTAATTCTGCCTTCATAACATTAATACCAAAGACCAAGGATCTGATACTCATTTCGGATTATTGTCCAACAAATATAATTGGTTGTTATACAAGATAATATCAAAAATCCTAGATAATAGACTTAAAGATGTTATCCATGGGGTGATTGGTGAGGAGCAAACGACTTTTATCTCAGGAAGATATATTCTCGATGGTCCATTTATTGTATTAAAAACTATAGCCTGGTTAAAGGAGAATAAAGGCAAAGCTTTGTTGTTCAAGGTTGATTTCGAAAACGCATATGACATGGTTAACTGGAATTTCTTGACTCCATCATGGAACAAATGGGTTTCCCAAACAAATGGAGGATATGGATCAAGGGGTGTTTATCATCTGCTCGATCATCTGTTATTATTAATGGGTGTCCAACGAAAGAATTCACGGCCACTAGAGGTTTGAGGCAAGGTGATCCATTGTCGCATTTCTATTTATAATACTTATGGAGGCACTTCACGTTGCTATTAAGGGTGCGGTTGATCTGAGATTATTCCATGGTATTAAGCTTCCTAATAATGGTCTGATTTTATCTCATGTAATGTATGCTGATGATGCTTTAATCATGGGCGAATGGTTTATCTTTAATGCAAAACACTTGTCCAGGATCCTTTGATGTTTCCATCTATCTTCGGGGTTGAAAATTAACTTTTCTAAAAGTATCATTTATGGAGTGGGGCTGATCAAATTGAGATAGATCAGGTGGCGGAGATAATGCATTGTGAAACAGGTTCCACTCCGTTTAATCTCCTTGGCATACCTGTTGGTGCAAATGTGAATCGCATTAGTAATTGGAATCCGGTGGTTGAGAAGATTAAGGCTAAGTTGTCATCATTAAAATCAAAGGTGTTATCTATAGGTGGGAGAGTGACCTTGATAATGGCGGTGTTGGGCATCCTTCCTACCTATTATTTATTTTTATTCAGGGCTCCTACGAAGGTAATTAATACTCTTGAAGGGACAAGGAGGAAATTTTATGGTGCGGGTCATCGGATATATAAAAAATTAATTGGGTAGCATGGAATAAAGTTACCATAAGCAAGGAATCAAGGGGTCTCGGAATTGGCAGTATTTGGGATGCTAACCTTGCAGGTCTAACCAAATGGAGATGGAAATTCTTGAACCAAAAAGAGGCGTTATGGGTCAAAGCAATCGAGGCAATCCATCATCAACCTCGTAAGCACGTTTCGCTCCCATTCAAAGCAGCTCTTCAAGGAGTTTGGAGGCATGTTATGAAAGCTAACTTGGATCTAAGTAAACAATATGTCAATCTAGATTATCTTATAAAGTCACGTCTTGGTAATGGTTCATCAACATTTTTTTGGTTGGATCATTGGGTAGGAAATGGGTCTCTTAAGTTACAATACCCATAATTATATGCTTTAGATAAGGAGGAATCTTGTAAAGTTAGTGACAGATCATCGTTAAGCGGACACGGGGTCAATTGCACTCGGAATTGGACACGACAACCAATTTCATATGATGAAAGGGTACAACTAGTGTCGATTGAAAATATGATTTAGGAGGCCAGTTTTTCTGATGTTTTAGATAAATGGCAATGGCTCGGGGATGATTCTGGAGTTTTTTCAGTCAAATCGCTTCGAACCATTCTCGATCAAAACCGTGTCCCGGGTGATTTCAACCCTTATGAATGGCTTTTCTTGGGTTCCCCTTAAAGTCAAAATTTTTGCATGGAGGGCAAGACTTAACAAAATCCTAACTAAAGAAGAATTATGGAAGAGAGGAGTACATATTTCGGTGACCGAGTGCTCCTTATGCTTTGGGGAAATGGAGACGATAGAACACGCGTTACTGAGATGCCCATTTGCTGAGTTGGTTTGGAGACAAATTTCAAAATGGATCGGTATACGGTGGATGGAGAGGGGGTTCGTGAGAAATATTATGCAAATTCCAAATGAGATGATAGTTAATGACAAGCAGAGGAAGGCTCTCCGTGCCATATGTATGATAATTCTCTGGAGCTTATGGAACATGAGAAACAACTTTATTTTAATGCTACACCGGCTTCGGTGTCCAAGGTGGTGGATGAAATAATATATATGACTTATTCATGGGTGAAGAATAGTAAAAACTTAGGAAATTTAGCATGACATTCATGGTGTAATTTTACATTTTCTAGTTTCCCATTGTAAATTGTCGGTTTCATCCCTAGCATCTTGCTAGTGGTCATGTTTAATAATATATGTCGTTCGAAAAAAACTTAACCTCTTTTGGATGGAAAAAGTTAGCCTAACCCCTATCATTCTTCATTTGAAGCACCATTAATGTGTAGTTCCCATACTAGCTTTTCATTATAGGCTTCTTCCTGCACCTCGATATGAAGCTTCGCTTTAAAAGGGGCTTTTGTTAAAATTTTAAGTAAACCTTCTCTTTGAAGTATATGTTGTATTAGTTTATGTGCCAGCATCATAATGACATGCCCTTTAAAGTACCTTATGATACACCTAGATATGCACATAGGTGACATAGTAGTTTTTCCATGGTGGAGTATCTTTCTATCTTTCCTTTTCAAGGTGTGAGGGATAAAGTAGATGTGGATCTAGGGCTTTTCATGTTTTACGATAAGGACTGCATTGATACCTAATTCTAATACATAGGGATACGTAACAGGGGCTTTTTTTAACAGGAGTTGCTAATGTAGGAAGGACATATAGGTGGTTTTTTCAATCCTTAGAAGGCTTGTTTTTCCTTAGGGGTATACATGAAATGATTCTTCTTTGAGTACTTATTCATAATGGGAATGAAAATGATTTCTTGGTGATTTTTGATAGAAACCACCTATCTATTCAAGCGCTTAACTTTGTTGAGGCTCTTTGGTGACTTAGTCTTGATTATTATTGGAATTTTTTCAATATTATACTTGATTCCATCTTTGGTCATCCATACTCCCATGAGTTTACCCTCTTCAACTTAGAAGCTGCACTTGCTTAGATTAAGCTTCATGTTAGTGCTCCGTAAGGTTTTGAAGATTTCAGCTATGTCTTCCAACATTTACCAATCCTCTATTCTTTAATCACCGGGTCATTAAGGTATACCTCTAGATTTTTTTATCTATTTTGATGAAACGGTCATCCATTAACCTTTGATATGTGGCCCTGTAAATTTACTCAAACAACATCTTGGTGAAGAAGAAGATTTCTTCATTAGTGTAGAAAGCAATCTTTTTCTCATCATCAGGGGCCATTTAGATTTAGTTTTGGTGATAACCTTTGTAGGCATCTAAAAACACTTTAAATGAAAACAAGCTAAATAGTCTATCTTCTTGTAAGTTTTTAGAATGAGATAACATTCTTGGAACAACCTTATTTAGATCTTTAAAGTCAATACACATTCTCTTGTTAGCATTTGCTTTTAACCCATGATGAGGTTGGAGATCCTTGAAGGGTACTTAAATTTATGAACAATATTAACCTTTAACAACTTTCGTGCTTCTTTGTAGGCAGTTCTACTATATTCCAGTTTCATACTTTGTTTCTTTAGTTTGACAGACTGAAGTTATGGACAAAAATTCAGTTTGTGTTCACCTTGATTTCGAGGGACTCCTTACATATCGTTATGTTGCCAAGAAAAGATGTCCTTGTTTCTTTAGTTTTCTACAGTGTGACTTAGGTAACCCATTATCTATAAGGGGGTCTGAAAAGTTAATTTGTATTGTGTTGTGTTCAAATTTACTAGCCGATCTAGCTCATCTAGTTGGAACTCGAGTTTCATCTTGTTTTTTATTACGAACTCGGGCGTGATGGTCAGTTCTTGTATATCATCATGAGAGCTTTCGTCATATTCAAGCAATATCGGTCCCTCTATGTTAGTCAATCCCGATAGGTTATGGATTCGTGTTGTTTAGTAATGAAGAATGTCGTGTGTTTTTAGTTGTTCCATCGGTGACAAGGAGTCGTGGCCAGTGGCGAAGCATAGTTGGGACCGGGGGGGGGGGGGGGGGGGCCGCCGCCCCCTCTTTTTTTCGTCGGTAGTGTTAAACTTTAGTCCGGTAGTGTAAATTTTGGCTCGGTAGTGTAAATTTTTATATAAAACTCGAGCTCGCCCCCCCTAAAAAAATTAATTTCGCCCCCGCCCCCCTACTCCCGTGTTCAAGCTCCGCCACTGGTCGTGGCATATGCTGCAAGGGTGAATCCTCACCGACCAAGGTAAAAACAAGATTACAGTGATGACTTTATATGGTTTTTATGGTGATGACTAGGACTAGTTCTAGGGATGGTGCAAAATTAAATGTAACTATGAGCGGGTAGTTGAGTTAATATTTCTTCTTTTTGGAAAAGAAGATCTTTTATACCTAATATTAGTGGCAGTGCATTTAGTGAATCTCATGAGTCATGATACCATTAGCAGTTGTAAGCGTATTATTTCTTGTGCATGGATGATACAATCTTTGTCATCGGCGTGATTCGTGCTTAAATTTCTAAGAAGGGGATACATATATATCCCTATTCATTAATGCTTGGAAACATTAGAATTATTGTCTAGCATGCTTTGATTAATGCATAATTACGCACGAGGGATATAGTAGTGCTTATTTCATGTGAGAGTACACTAACATTGAATATGTCGTATCTTTTCCGAGGAAGGTTTTTATCCTGCGGTTCATCCTTAAATCAGAATTAGTATTGATGTGTATTTAACAATTCTTTCTACATAAGATCTTCCCTAAATAATTACAAGGATCTTGTTGGGGAAGATGCATTCGCTACCTTTCCTGTGCCTTTTAGGAGCTTTGGTTTACTCAATGGCCATTATGTTACGAAGCATATTAATTGGTTCTTATCCCATTTTCGTGAAACGGTCTTGCCTGCGTTTGGGCTTATATGGGTTGTTCAGAGTTTACATCTTCATAGTATTGTGCATGTGTACAGATATACACAAACATACGACATATATATATATATATATATATATAGGTAGAGGTTCTAATAAGAAATGATTATTGCCTAAGTATGCTAAGAAGGAATATTGATTGACATGTGGCACTACTTAAAAATGTGATTAAGGGCACTTTTGTCCATTATTATATTATTATTATTATTCATTCATCTCACGCAACAAAATATCATATGCTACGACAAAAGAGGAAAGAAGAAAAGAAAAGAAAACCACATCTCTTTCTTCCAATCAATCTCTTCAAATCTCATCCCTGTACATACCCTAATTCTGATTTCTAATTTCTTTGTTGCTTCAATCCACCAATGTTCTTCCTCTAGCTCACCTCAATTTCACTCGAATCGATTTCTCTCACAGCCTAGGGTTTGACAACAACTTTCATCAATCAACTTCACAATTTTCCTCTGCTCAATCAATCATGGCGGTTCCGACGATTGCACTCTACGCAAGTCCTCCAAGCGGCGTCTACTCAACGCCGTATCCATGCCAGATCAACTCACACGCGTCATACGATTTCGATTTGAGCAGCCGCCCGTCTTCCTCGTCGACGGCGACTGTTTGGTCGTCGAAACCGATCGTCGGTGGTCTTTCGTCGCTTTTTTCGTCTTCAGCAAGCTTTACCGGTGGCGGATCTGAAGAGTTGCCGCCGATGAGAGGCGGTGAAGATCTGAGCAGCTCGTTTTCGTACTCGCCGTTCGGATCGTATTTGAAACGAGATCATGTTCATCAGAGTCGGTTTCCGTGTTTCATAAATATTTTGTGCTGTATTCTTGATTGTGCTGTATTGTGTTGTATTCTTGATTTGTGCTGTATTGTGCTGTATTCTTGATTTGTGCTGTATTGTGCTGTATTCTTGATGTGTGCTGTATTGTGCTTCGTGCGTTTTGTGCTGTTTTATGAAACACAGCACAGCCTTGTGCTGTTTTTTGAAACAGAGCACAGCCTTGTGCTGGTTTATGAAATGCAGCACAGCCTTGTGCTGTTTTATGAAACACAGCACAGCCTTGTGCTGTTTTATGAAATACATCACAGCCTTGTACTGTTTTATGAAATACATCACATCCTTGTGCTGTTTTATGAAATACAGCACAGTCTTGTGCTGTTTTACGAAACACAGCACAGCCTTGTGCTGTTTTATGAAACACAGCACAGCCTTGTGCTGTTTTATGAAACACAGCACAGCCTTATGCTGTTTTATGAAATACAGCACAAGGCTGTGTTGTTTTATGAAATACAGTACAGCCTTTTGCTGTTTTATGAAATACAGCACAGCCTTGTGCTGTTTTATGAAATGCAGCACAGCCTTTTGCTGTTTTATGAAATATAGCACAGACTTGTGCTGTTTTATGAAATGCAGCACAAAAACGTTAAAAATGTAGCACAACGTCACATAATTTGATTTTTTTTTTTAAAAACTATAGTAATACTATACTCAAATTAAAGAGAAAAAAATGCTTGATTTTATGGTGTAATTTTTTTAAAAAAATAATGTCGTATGAAAAAGTTATTAGCATTTAAAAAAATAGGGGGGAAATTTTAAAAAGTCAACAATTGTGGGTAATGTAATAAAATACCCAAATTACCCTTGATTAGTTATTTTTTCTACACTTTGATCTTAGCCCTTAATTAGATAATTAGAAGGCTAAGATTACTTCTTAGCATACTTAGGCAAACATTAATTTGTAGGGGAACCTCCCTCTATATATATATATATATATATATATATATGTGTATATATATATACATCTATATATACATATATATATACATACATATATATATATATATACATATACATATATATATACACACACACACATATACATACATACATCCATACATACATACATATATACATATATATATATGTATATATAGATGTATATATATACATACATACATACATATATATATATATATATATATATATATATATATATATAGACACACACATAGGGAAGGGATCAAATGAAAACTATCATTTTAGTAGAAAATTTAAAAAACCAATCTTCACCAATCAAATAATTTCTTTTATTATTATTATTATTTTATTAAAAGGCTATTTTAGTAAATTTGTTATCCTATTAATTTTGGTAATTATTCATAACTATTCCAAATTCCTTATCTACCTCCTAGTTTGGGTTTTACGAATTACAATAAATCGAATGGTTTAATATAATGATTGATTCAATTAGATAATTTCTTTAACCATAATCATCTTTTATCAATCATTTGAGAAATTTTATTCACCTTCTTTTAGATCTCTGTGTAATCGATGATGAGGAGGAGCGAGTCCTGCTTGAACAAAATACACACCATGGTGATGAACAATTGATCATGATGAAGCTATGAAGAGCGATGATGATGATTTAAGTATATACTTACGTATACATAATTAGATAATAGAAGAAGATGTTATCTTTTGAAGGAATCGATAATAATACGTATATGTAAGCGCACTATGTTTTTTATGTGAAGCAGAGCATTAAGTGTTATGTATATGTATCTCTTACTGTTATATAGAAACATTGGAATTTTAATTGGATTACCTTTTTTCTCAATATTTTATTCTTAGTGCTTAGTCATCATAACATTTTGTTTATCATATGATTAGCACATGAAACACACATATCATACATTAATTTTGGTGCTTATGTATACGGAACATACGTATACGTACCAAGCCATGTTATTTTCTTAGTAACCAGAACCACTAAATAAAACTACATCATATATGCTTACGTATGTGTACCAAGCAATGTTCTTTTTCTTAGTAACCAGAACCACTAAATAAAACTACACCATATATGCTTACATATGTGTACCAACCCTTTAATATATAAGCAAACCCAAATGCACTATTGCACGTACAAAGACTATCTATATGCTTACGTATACGACCATATGTATATGTAGCAGCTATCCATTATTACACATATTAACCATCTATTACATTAGCATGCATTACACTATTTATATATATGTAACATCGGGCACTACCAAAATGTTTTCCTAGATATCTGTACATTCATTTTGATGCATGTTGAGGTTTTTATGTAACTTAAGTTTCTATACACATACGTAAACTAAGTAAAACCATACAATGATGGTGATACATATATGTATCAAAGCTACCAAGTTAATAAAACAATTGCGTCTGATGTACGTTAAGACTCCTGTATAGTTTTTTTTTTATACATGCATATGTCTAATATAATTTTATGTTTGATATAATATTTGAAAATTAAAAGAGAGAGAGAGAGATAGCATGATTTTAGAGATTTAATTAACTATAAATGAATGTTTCCATATATTTATATATTTGTTTTGACTATTATACCCCTACAACTTTATAATATAATCCTTTAAATACCATTTATTTACCATCTTGCCATTATATGATCTCAATCATTGATTAAACAAATCAATGGTGGATTGGTGGTTTTTATGGTTTTCTAATAAAAATGAGTTTTCTCTTGAACTCTCCCCTACACACACACATACACACACATATGACATATATATATATACATACACACACACATATATATATACATACACACATACACACACACACATATATATATATTATATATATATATTATAGAGTAAATTTCGTTTTTAGTCCCTGTGGTTTGAACAATTTAACCATTTCAGTCCAAAAAGGAATCTTTTGTCATATCATACCCTGTGGTTTTATTTTTGTAACTATTTCGGTCCCTAGCACTAACTCCGTTAATTTTTTCTGTTAAATCTAGGGGTATTTTGGTCCTTTTACATATAACCCATGGTATCTCTCTTTCTTTTAATCAGATCTGAAACCTAAATCACCTACCACCCACCTCACCCTTTTCTTCCCCCTTCTCTGACCTCTGCTCTAATCCCATATAGGATCTGCACACACACAGACACATAGTAGAAGCAAAAATGGTGGTCAGATTGTAACATCCCAGGGAAATCGCACCACGATATTGTCCGCTTTGGCCGAAGCCTCACGGGTTTAAAACGCGTCGCGATGGGGAAGGTATCCAGCCCCTTATAAAGAAGCCTTCGTTCACCTCCCCGACCGATGTGGGATGAGTAATAGCCCTCCCCTATGGGAGTATTTGCAGGCATGTGTCCATCCACCCACCGAAGTGAGACCAGCGTCCTCGCTGGCACATCGGCCCGGCCCTGGCTCTGATACCAACTGTAACATCCCAGGGAAATCGCACCACGATATTGTCCGCTTTGGCCGAAGCCTCACGGGTTTAAAACGCGTCGCGATGGGGAAGGTATCCAGCCCCTTATAAAGAAGCCTTCGTTCACCTCCCCGACCGATGTGGGATGAGTAATAGCCCTCCCCTATGGGAGTATTTGCAGGCATGTGTCCATCGGAGCCGTATGCTTGTGCACTAGGGAACCAAATACACTTAGCCAATCTTATATACTTGTAATCAAGTCGAGGTTTGATTGTGAAGTTATGTGTTCTATAACCTTACTAGCTTATAACCTATGGCATGAATTGCTACTTATAATCTTTTCATATTATGTACGAAAACTTGGGAAACTCACCAACTATTTTAGTTGACCTTTTATTTTATTCATGTTTCAGGTAACCCCAAGTTTAAAGTGGTCTTTGAAGCTTGCAATAAAACTAGGACGTGGACCTAGTTAAATAAATGAAATGTTATGTTATGTTTTGATATTCGTTTGAATGTATTTCATGATTGAGACTTATGTTGTAATTCCTGTTGAAACTATTAATCTGATTATTTACATTTAAACATAGCGTTATGTGGCTGTGAACAATCTTATCCCTCACACCTCGACGATTCCGCCGTCAAGGTTGGGGTGTGACAGATTGGTATCAGAGCCCGTAACTATAGGGAATTAGGTTATTAGAAATGGTGACCTAGACTATAGCATATGCATGAACCTTATAGAGTTATATTTCTATCTTTTAAAGTATATGGTTTGCATGCTACATAATGTTATGTTCCCTTATGTGCAATTTGATGCCTTAGCATAGGATTGCCTAAACATTTCTACATGTCTCCCAAAACTTACATTTGACTCTTAGACTCTCCCCGAACATGAAACTTCTTAATCTTATTCTCGACGACACGTGGAAATCGTATACTTATGCTTATGACTTGGATCTTTAGACGTTATGTCTAATCTATATAAATCTCATCAAGGTTTTGATTTCATGAACCTAAGAAATATGTGTGACACATAGACACCTGTATTCTGGATTTCCTGGCAAAAAGCCTTCGGGCTAAGGCAAGCGTATTCGTATAAATCTCATTGAGGGGCCCGTTACGCTTACCTGGGGATTTCTGGGATGAGTGATAAACTATGGTCAAAATACACAAATCTCTAAGGCAAATGAGTCAACTTACCTTGACGTGTCCACGGTTCCAAATGATAATGCGTTATCAAATGGAATCATTCCGTGTACCTTACAACCTTTAGCCTACCTTTGTCTAAACTAATATTCTTTGTTATCCTCACTCCCGTAACTAGCTCCTTTTTGTATGTCCAGCATGTCTCGACAACTTGCAAAACGTGGAAACTCCAACCGCAAGCTGGCAGCAATGATCGCCAAACAAATGGCTGCTGTGCTCCCAACCATGGTTGCTGAACTTACTAGCACCATGATGGCTAATAGCAACAACACCAATGGAAACAACAACGGTGCTCAAGGAGAAAATAGCAACAACAGAAATGGGAACGATCGTACTTGCACCTTCAAACACTTCAACTCGTGCAAACCCACCAACTTTAGTGGTAAGGAAGGAGCCACTGGCCTTCTTGAGTGGTTCGAAGGCATGGAGAACACTTTCGCCAATTGTGAGTGTCCCGAGGCACTCAAAGTCCGTTATGCCACTAGTATGCTCCAACAAAGAGCACTTACCTGGTGGAATAGCGAGAAGAGAAACCGAGGAGCTGATGCTATTTTGGCACTCTCTTGGGATGAGTTCAAGAACATCGCCATCGCGAAGTTCTGCCCGAGAAGTGAATTGCAAAAGCGGGAAGAAGAATTCTGGAATTTGAAGCAAAACGATGGTGATCATTTGGCCTACTCAACTAGGCATCATGAGTTGAGTTTATTATTGCCTCACATGGTCGATACCGTTCCCCGCAACATCGAGAAATTCATTAAGGGTGTACCGCCCAAAATTCAAGATGCTGTAGTGGGTAGCCGACCCACAACTTTAGAAGAAGCCATTACTATCACCGCTCAACTCACCGAGAACCATATTCGAGCAGGCACCATGTCTGTGAAAGGTGCAAAGAAGGTGGAAAAGATGGCTAGTGAGGACATTAAGGAGACCAAAGCTGAACCATCCAACAACAACAACAACAACAAGAAGCGCAAGTTTACACCGGCACGCAACTATGTTGTGGCTGCAACCAAACAACCCCAAAAACAACTTGTACCTACCACTGCACCTGTGGCACAAGTGCCTGGGGCTAGAGCCTATGCTGGTCCGCAACCCATGTGCAACACGTGTAGGTATCATCATCCGGGGAATCAACCATGCCGTATCTGTACCTTATGTGGTAAATATGGTCACTGGGTGGCGACTTGTCACCGTGCTCCTAACAACGCCACCATGGTCACAAACCGTGTTTGCTACAATTGTGGAGAACCTGGTCATTTCCGCCCATAATGCCCTCGCCCTGTGGGTAATGTGCCACCAGCCCGAGGACGTGCTTTCAATATCAACGCTAACCAAGCACAAGTCAGCAATGACGTTGTGAATGGTACGACGTTGAATCCGTTTAAATCATTTCATGTACTATTGATGTTTTCTGTCTTCGTATTCAACGTATTCAATAATAAAATTTTTACCAAACAGGTATGTATCTTGTGAATGATCATTATGCATCTGTATTATTTGATTCGGGTGCGGATAAGAGTTTCGTGTCGTTAGAATTCGAGCCCATACTTTCTAAACCACGTATTAATCTGAAAAGACCCTACACGGTCGAAGTCGCCGACGGGAAATCTATTGTCGTTGACGCCATAATACGTGATTGCATCATAAGCCTTAACGAACACGAATTCTCCATTGATCTTATTCCTATGGAACTTGGATGCTTCGACGTCATCATTGGTATGGATTGGTTAGCCAAACACCATGCCGAGATCGTTTGCTTTGAGAAGTGTATCCGTATACCGTTACCATATGGGGATACCTTGAAAGTGTTCGGCGAGAAAACCATCCCAAAGACTTAAACTCATGTCTTGCACTCAAGCCCGAAAGTGCTTAACCAAGAAATATATGGCCTTCTTAGCTTACGTGGTCAACACAAAAGTCAAAGGGAAAGAACTTAAGGATGTCCCTATCGTACGAGACTTTCCTGAAGTATTTCCCGATGACCTTAGCGGTTTACCTCCCGTACGTGAGGTCGAGTTTAAAATTGACTTGATACCGGGAGCAAACCCCGTGGCTAAGTCACCATATCGGCTTGCACCATCGGAAATGCAAGAACTCTCTAGTCAACTTCAAGAATTGACTGATAAAGGTTTCATTCGCCCTAGTTCTTCTCCTTGGGGTGCACCTGTCTTATTTGTAAAGAAGAAAGATGGGTCATTCCGTATGTGTATCGATTACCGGGAGCTCAACAAGTTGACCATCAAGAACCAGTATCCTCTTCCTCGTATCGACGACCTGTTCGATCAACTTCAAGGAGCTGCTATATTCTCGAAGATTGATCTACGTTCTGGATATCATCAATTACGAGTCCATGACGATGACATCCCAAAGACCGCGTTTCGTACTCGTTATGGACATTACGAGTTTACGGTTATGCCTTTCGGCTTAACAAATGCTCCTGCAGTCTTCATGGATCTTATGAACCGGGTGTGCAAGCCATACCTAGACAAATTTGTCATGTTTTCATCGATGACATTCTCATTTATTCCAAGTCCCGTTCCGATCATGAACTTCATCTCCGTCAAATCCTCGATCTGTTGAAGAAGGAACAACTGTACGCGAAGTTCTCTAAGTGTGATTTCTGGCTCGAGGAAGTTCAATTTCTAGGACACGTGGTGAATAGCCAAGGAATTCACGTTGACCCTGCAAAGGTGGAAGCTGTGAAGAATTGGTGTGCTCCCACGACTCCGACCGAGATTCGTTCTTTCCTTGGTCTTGCTGGTTATTACCGACGATTCATCGCCAACTTTTCAAGGATCGCGAAGCCACTCACTTCCTTGACACAAAAGAATAAACCATTCGAGTGGGGGCCCGAACAAGAAGAAGCTTTTGAAGCGTTAAAGCACAAACTGTGCAAAGCTCCTATCTTGACCCTACCCGATGGAAACGAAGATTTCACCGTATATTGTGATGCATCAAAACAAGGCCTTGGTTGCGTTCTTATGCAACGAGGAAAGGTTATAGCATATGCATCAAGACAATTGAAGGTTCACGAGGTGAATTACACAACCCACGATCTCGAGCTTGGTGCGGTTGTTTTTGCCTTGAAAATTTGGAGGCATTACCTTTATGGTACGAAATGTATAGTCTACACCGATCACAAAAGCCTTCAACACGTTTTTACTCAAAAAGATCTCAATATGAGACAACGTCGTTGGGTTGAGTTGATTAATGATTATGACTGTGACATTCGTTACCACCCTGGGAAGGCAAATGTCGTAGCCGATGCACTAAGTCGTAAAGTCCATAACAAGATGACCTCGTTTCAAGAGATTCGCGATCGACGACAGTGGTTTGATGCTTTGAGAAGATTCGATACTGAAATTCGACTAGATGTCAACAAGGCTACCGTACTGCTACAAAATTTGAGAATAGATAGTGACATCGAGTCTAGTATCTTGGAGGCTCAACAAATGACTCAACAAGAAGGAAGAATGAAGGATGAACTGGAGCATAACCTTCTAACTCAACTGGAGACGAAATCTAATGGGTTGATGTACTTCGCGAATCGAATTTGGGTCCCAAATCGTGATAATCTTCGTACCCTTGTCATGGACGAAGCTCATCAAACTCGTTATTCTATTCATCCTGGCTCCGATAAAATGTACATGGACCTGCGTGGTCAATATTGGTGGCCTGGGATGAAGAAGGACATAGCGACATATGTAGCTAAGTGCCTCACGTGTACGAAGGTTAAAGCTGAACATCAACGTCCAAGTGGGTTACTTGAACAACCCGAGATTCCTATGTGGAAGTGGGAACACATATCCATGGACTTCATAACTAAACTACCCCGAACCTCTCGAGGACATGATAGCATATGGGTGATCATTGACCGATTGACCAAATCGGCACATTTTATACCCATACGTGACACTTACAAGACATCAAGGTTGGCTCGTATATACGTTGATGAGATTGTAAGTCGTCATGGAGTGCCTCTTCACATCATATCCGACCGAGACGCTCGTTTCACTTCGCATTTTTGGACGTCTATGCAAGAACTCTTGGGTACACAACTAGATCTAAGCACGGCTTACCATCCTCAAACTGATGGTCAAACCGAGCGGACGATCCAAACCCTGGAGGATTTGCTACGCCTGTGTGTCCTTGACTTTGGTGGTGATTGGGATACGCATCTATCGCTTGCGGAATTTTCGTATAACAATAGTTATCACTCGAGTATCAAGATGGCACCATTCGAAGCACTTTATGGTCGAAAATGTCGTTCACCGATCTGCTGGACCGACATTGGTGAAAACCTCATCACTGGTCCTGAACTAATACAAGAGACGACCGATAAAGTTTCTATCATCCGAAAGAACCTTGAAGTGGCAAGAAGTCGACAAAAGAGCTATGTTGATAAGCGACGTAAGCCATTGGAATTCCAAGTTGGGGAGATGGTTCTTCTTAAGGTTTCACCGTGGAAGGGTGTTGTTCGCTTTGGAAGAAAGGGTAAACTGGCTCCAAGATTTGTAGGACCTTTCAAGATTCTGAAAAGGATTAGGAAAGTGGCTTACAAACTGGAATTACCTTCCGACCTTAGTGGAATTCATCCTGTGTTCCATGTTTCGAATTTGAGGAAGTGTCTGGCTGACGAAGGTCTGCATGTCCCGTTGGATGACATCCAGATCGACGAATCATTACACTTTGTCGAGAAACCCATTGAAGTTATGGATCGCATTATGAAGAAGACTAGAACTACCACAACCCCAATCGTCAAGGTTCGTTGGGAGAATAAGCGTGGCGCTGAATTTACTTGGGAACGTGAGGAGCACATGAAGAAGAAATACCCGTATCTATTCGCATAGTTTCATTTTTAATTTCGGGACGAAATTCTTTCAAGTTGGGGAGACTGTAACATCTTGTAATTCTGAATTAATATAAAGTTAGTTTTGCTAATAATAAATAATAAATTAATAATAATAATAATGATAATAATAATAATAATAATAATAATGAAAATAATAATAATAATAATAGTTAATTACAAAAGAATAATAATAATAATAACTAATCATAATAGTAATAATAATATAATGTCAATGGTAATGATAAGATTAATAATAATAATATTAATAATAATAACAATAATAATAATAAATAATAATAATAATAATAAAACTTAGAATTTAAAGTGCAGGGGGGTGTTTTGATATTTTGAAAACTTTAAATAAAAGGTTATTACATAAAATGACAGATTCGAAAGTCCAAGGACCATTTCTGTAATTATTTCAAACACCCCTTTTCCCCCGCCGGAGTTCTCGCCGCGGCCATCGGCTCCGGCGAGCCCGCAGCGGCCAAAATACTCCATTTTAAATCAAAACAAACACACGGACAGCCTCATGTGCAAGATTCGAACGCATGCCTATAGTTTAATTCGAAAATCAGACTGCAATTCGTCTCTGTTCCTCTCCACGCGATGTCGACAACTTTTACAGAACTCAGATCGCACATGGAACTTTAATAATCAAATTCAGATCGCACTAACACACTTAAGATCTATTATAACACTCCTGTAACTTCAATTTCGTTCAAAACAATTGAAACATCCCTTTCGATCGGCTCCACTGCCGCAGACCTACAAGTTAGTCGAGGACCATCATTCGAGCAACGTGAGACGAAATTAGCAGAGGGCTTTGCATCGAGGTCATCACACGAAGCTTCCTGCCAAGTTAATTCGATTATTATCAACTTTTGCATCTTGAATTGTCTTCAACTCAGTCGCGACCATATTCGAGCTTGCAACCGACGAATTCCATTGAACTAATAGGTGATTTTACATTCTTTAGGTTCGGTTTTACATGGGGAACAAAAGCCCCATGGTTAATTCCATTAACATCTGTGTTTGGGTGCTCGATTTGAATCCAAACGAATTAGGGTTCATCGGTTGAAAGGAGGGTGTTGTGTATTGCTTTTAAGATTTAAAAACCATGTTAAACCGCGGCTAAGGCCTTGGTTTACTGGTTCACGCTTCACCTGCAAAACTCGGAGGTCCCGGGTTCGAAACCGGCTACCCCACTATTTTTTTAAATAGCTTTTTCAGCCTTAAAAATTGCATAAAAATTCTAAAAAAATTACAAAAAAATCAGTTTTATACATTTAAATTTATGAAAGCATTTAACCATTTTCTGTAAAAATTTTTGTTTAAAAACCTTAACATTTATTATATAAAACATTATTTACAAACATTATAAATAGTTATGTTTGCAATTATATATATATATATATATCTTATCTTGTAAATTTTACAATTGATTACAAAGGTAAAATTTTGAGTTATCTTATAAAATAGATAATAATTAAATCGTTAAATTATTACTTGACACATGTTATCTTTAATTATAAATCAATCATGATAAAATAGATATTTTATAAATTCATAAAATATTTACAAGAGTTGTTTCAACTAATAGTTTAGATTAATAAATTGTCATTGGCCAACATGTTATTTTAGTCATTATTAGATGTTGTTTATTTCATAAGATTACAAGATTTATTTTATATATCTAAACCTTATCAATAAATATACTTAATTACCCTTATATAATAAAACTGATTAAATAGAATAATTCTTTTCACTTATTCAAAATATAAACAAATACATTATATAAATTCATTTACTGGACAAAACTCCACCTAAAACCCTAGTTCACGTTAAAACATTAAAGCTTATTATTGAGACTTTAACCTTGTGAATATTTAGGTGCCTTGTAACGATTCACGTTGGAACGACGTCTACTATTATTCTTATTAATCGTCATTATATACTTATTTGACAAGTGAGTTTTCCTTGCCCCCTTTTACTTTATTTCACACCATTTTGGGGTGAAACATGATACTTATACATTACACACTTATAAACGTTTGAGACTTGTAAAGCACTTGCAATTCATCTTTATATCTTGTCATGGTTATTTGTATGTTGTAAGTGATTATATGAGATACATAGTTTGTTACAATCATTAACTATTGCTAGCCTGGCGACGTCTTAGATCTTTGGGCCTGACAAGCCTATTTGGTGCTAAAGTCGATGTATTGCCGACTCCTAGGAGCCGTATGCTTGTGCACTAGGGAACCAAATACACTTAGCCAATCTTATATACTTGTAATCAAGTCGAGGTTTGATTGTGAAGATATGTGTTCTATAACCTTACTAGCTTATAACCTATGGCATGAATTGCTACTTATAATCTTTTCATATTATGTACGAAAACTTGGGAAACTCACCAACTATTTTTAGTTGACCTTTTATTTTATTCATGTTTCAGGTAACCCCCAAGTTTAAAGTGGTCTTTTGAAGCTTGCAATAAAACTAGGACGTGGACCTAGTTAAATAAATGAAATGTTATGTTATGTTTTGATATTCGTTTGAATGTATTTCATGATTGAGACTTATGTTGTAATTCCTGTTGAAACTATTAATCTGATTATTTACATTTAAACATAGCGTTATGTGGCTGTGAACAATCTTATCCCTCACACCTCGACGATTCCGCCGTCAAGGTTGGGGTGTGACACAGATCATGTTCGATTCGAATATGGTGGTCAGATCATGTTCGATTCAAATGGTGGTCAGATCTACATACACACACGCCCAGACAATTCAAATATGGTGGTCAGATCTACATACACACATGTGCAGACAATTCGAATATGGTGGTTAGATCTACATACACACACGCGCAGAAGAAACGTAATGGTGTGATGGTTCAATTATGGTGTTGAGTCTAGCGGCAGTGGTGTGGTAGTTTCATCTTTCCCCACATCATATGCTTGATGCGATTGGGGTCAGATCTGCATATACAAAGATTATTGAATTGACAGTGGTGTGGTGGTTCAAAGTAGCACTGTTGGGTCAAGAAACGATGACAGTAAGGGTTTGTGGCGGTGATGTTGGTTGATGATTAGAAAGTTGGGGATCTAAAGGTTGGAGACAATGCTAATGATAGGGGCAGATATATGGGCATATGGCTGTAGATTTTAAGATAAATAGATTTAGGGTTTTGTTGGATGGTTTTTGGCAAGTGGTGAGGTGATGAGTGGTTGTCGTCAAGGTGTTGTGGTAGTGTTGCAATTAGAGTGAATCGATGGCCGGAAAAACAAGGTCGCTGGAAGCAATGGTGGTGGTTGGCTGGTTGCCAAAGATTGTGGCGGCTGGATGGTTATTCGAGACGGTGGAAGAGATAATGTTGAAGACAAAGTGACGTGTCTCACCATTAAATAGCTAATAATTATTTTTTATATAATTTGATGTAAAATGACCAAAACACCCCTAGACTTAACAGACAAAACTAACAGAGTTAGGGTCAGGGACTAAAATCATTACCAAAATGAAACCACGGGACATGATATGACAAAAGATTCCTTTTTGGACTGAAATGGTTAAAATGACAAAACCACAGGGACCAAAAATGAAATTTACTCTATATTATATATATACACATATATATACATACACCGTATAATTATTTCTATCTAAAAGATTGGCCATAGAAACTTAGGGCCAAAGCTCAAGCTTAGTTACCAACACTAGTCGGGAGTGGTTATGCATATGAGTTTGGTTACGGTTAATCGATTATGCCACTCACCAAAACCAAAAAACCCCGACCATAGATTTCACTTTTTATAAAATGGTTGAACCTAACCAATGATTAGTGGTTCGATTTGATTTATTAGCTTTCAGTTCGATTGATTAAATTATTGTTCATCCTAACTTGTATCACAAATAAAACAATATGCCTTTAAGAATGTCAATATTCTCTCACAAAGCACTTTTCATAACAGTTAAATCAAATGTTACAAGTGGTTTAGGGACATTAATTGTATGCCCCTTAAACATGTTTCTTATAAAGATACAATATGTCCCACATGAAGTTATAAATATGGCTTCCTCAAAATAAGTAAACTTACTATTTAAACCTTATAGTTTTCATTTGTTTTTACTTTTAACTTTCCGACCCAAGAAGATTTTGACATGGCCTACTTATAGCTTTTTCTTATTTTTCTCTTAAAAATTATGAAATATCATTGCGATGTTTTTATTTTTATCTATATTTTATTGTGCATTTTATTTAAAATTGAGTTGTGTGTGTTTATGTACAAACTAGCATGACACAAGCCCAAAAGTAGTTAGACTACTTTAGGGTTTCAAGTTTCATTTACACTTTTTCTCTCTTACAACATTTAAAATACGATTTTAATAATTCTTGATAATCCGTTATGACTTGCTTATTTTTATTAACGTTTGAATATTGAGTACTAATGTAAAAGTCGTTGTAATCGAGCCTTATAATTTTTAACACCCACACCATAACTCGGGGCTTTCGTCCGTTAGTTTTAGTTAGTTTTAGTTAGCTTTGATCTATATTTTGAAATATCTTTATAATTGATTTAACATAGGAGGGTGGCATACTGTACGTCTATCATAGCAAAATACATTTTATTTAAGATTTACTCTTTATGAAGAGTAATTTTTTTTTAATGTGACAGCGATATATCATGTATTTATAATCTTAGTCTCACATTTTATTGTAACTTCGTGTCTCACAACAATCAAAGTTGTTTACTTATTATCCGTCGGGTAATAGAAATACCCATTAATTCTTAAAAAAAGCTATCAGTTGAGATTTTCAACTACAATTTTTACTAATTTTGTTTTCATATAATTCTCTTAGTGGGTTAGTATATTACTAGTTAATCAATTAGGAATAATGAAAATAAAAAAAAAACTCTTTACGAGTATTTTTAGACACATAAACATTTATGTTTTGCGTAATCAAGACTTATGACATCTAATATGATACTTGTCTTAAACTTAACAAAACTTTTCAAACTAATCTCATAATTGGTCATATATCCAATCATACACACACGACAATCCTAGTATCCATCCTAAATGTTTCGGGTTATAACTCGGACCATCCATCTAAAATCACCATCGACTCCACTCCAAAGCATAACCGTGGGATCACATATTTCAACCTCAACCATCCGATCAGAACACCAAGACCTCATCTCACCGTCGAATATTTACAAAAATTGAATTTCAAAAGCTCAAGAGAGGGAGGAACAAAGCAAGCCCCTCTTCTCTTTTCCCCCTTTTCGATTGTTTGTTTCATCGAATCATCAATCAAAATCACAACTCTCCCATCACAATCACCGCCTTCGTATGCTTTCACGAGGCGTTTGAATCAACGCTATGTTGATTTGATCCAAATCTTTGACGAATTCAAGCTGTGAATCTGAGCTGTTGGAGTTCAGTGATGAATTCCTCTTCTGGGGTTCGGTTCTTTTGATCCGATTGGTGTTGAATTCTATACCCAATTCGGTATTTTTTCCAAAAATTTGATTTTGGGTTCTTGAACATTGATTATTGATCCACAAGACGATTTCATATTCGGATAGGTAAGTTCTTGCAAGTATGGACAAGGGTGAAGGCGGAGGTGATTTGAATTTCCCTCCGAAAAGCACTAAAAAGGACGGCGTAGTGGCGGCGGTGGATTTTCCCGCGGCGAAGAGGCTTGCCCGCCAGCTGGATTTCAATAGTGTTGGTGGTGGTGCACCGGTGATGGAGACGGCGACTACGGTTGTTTTGCCGGAGCATCATCAGCGGATGGTGGTGTCGCAGGTGCAACAACCACCGTCATCTCCGCTGCAGCTGCAACCGCAACAGCATACGATACAGATGATGCCGTCGATGCAGCAGTCTTATGTTGCAACAACTCCTCAACAACCACCTATAAGGCCTGTGTAAGTGTTCTGTCATTATGCATAGTTAAAATACTAATCAAGGGGTTCTTTTATTTTATGATTAAGATTAAGATTTGAAAACTTGTAAGCGTAATTTGTAAGATCATGTCTGCATTTAAGAAGTTGTGACTTTTTTAATGTTGGTAACATGCTTTAGTTTTCTTTAGAATTTGATGTGCTTTAGTTGCCTACCCTTGGGTACTAATACTGTTCTTCTTAGACTAAAGATTTTGATTGGGATGACTGTGAGTGTTGTCATTCTTTGTTTAGGATGAAGTTATAAACTGAGATAGTAAATGCAGTTAGATTGAAAAACTATAATGCAGGAATGAGTAAGCAGCTACATGTTTATGTGTGATACTCTGTATGCTCCGTAGTACAAGCTTCCAAACCTTCTTTTAAAATAGAGATATGCAGATTTTGAATGCTTGGGAAAACTTATGACATTGAATTCTATAACAAGTACTAGAAATAGTATAGTTGTGCTACGAAGTTAGCAACAAAATCCAAATTCATCATGCATAAAATAGTATTTTCTATCTCTTTCACAAAGAAATTACAAGGCGGAGGTGTAAGTTGTAATGAAATGATAGCGTATCTCATATACTTCATCGGAGGATTCAAATAGGGTGTACAACATCAGAAATGGGGAATGGAGGTAATAATGTTAATGCATAAACTGTTTTTGACCAAAAATAACAACATGTCGGCATCAGTATTTTGTAACATTTACTAGTGACTGGTGAATAAAATGATTATACATGGATGTATAATCCTGACATTCTATCATGTGCCAGTAGTACATGTCATTTATGACCCTTAAACTAAGATGCAATGTTAGCATATGTGTAAGATGCTTTGTAATAAGTCCATGAGGTCATGATACTATAATATATGTGTGCTGATATAGAACTTGCTATTTGCTTATTTGATCTCATCAAGTAGTACACTATGTGATCCCGAAGGGTTGGTCTACTGGATTAGGCTTTTGGTACTTGTTTATGAGTGGATCATACTATCATAGGGATCAGGTTCAAATGCTGCAGGTGCTATCAACTACTTGACCGTTCTTTCTTGACCTAAAGTTTAGGCAATCGTGAAAAGGTTATTTGAATGGACCCTATGGACAATTTGGGTTTAAAATTTTAAATACTATTGTCCTAAAAAAACTAGTACGCTATAAAAGGCGTTACCTTTTTGTGTTGTTCCAACTATCAATGAGGCACCATTTTAGGTTACATGTTTGTTGTGATCTTATGGCGATTGTTCGTTATAAACCAATGCTGCACTTATATATCTTTTCGTGTGATCTTTTATTATAGCAGCTAAAACTTCTTGGCTGAAGATAATATCCAACCTTGTAACAGTACATTTGAAATTTTTGCCTTGCGGACATATGATCACTGTATTTTGCACACAGATGGGAGAAGGCATTAGTTTTGCTAGTTGTTTTCACAAAGAAAACTTTTCAAACAATAAAAATCTTCCCCTTTCTAATTTTGACTAGTTCCCTTTTGAAGGTGAATCATGGATGCACCTTTTTCTTAATTTTGTACATCATCCAATATCATGTATGCTATTGGAATTTATGATAGCCTGATTTTTGTGCATTTAATGAGGCCTTGTTTTGTGAACAATGTAAAGTTATAATCTATATTATGAACCATATATTGATGTCTTTTCTGTGGACCCACGGCCTGTTTTTCAATCTTGTCAATACGCACTTTCTGCCACAAGGAAGGCTCAGCATTGTCTATATATTATAACAAAAGTTACTGTTTTGCCATTTCAGGAAAATCGAATCTCCAAAAGCCCGACCAAGACAAAATGTAGAAATAAAGGATGGTACTCCAAAGAAGCAAAAGCAATGCAACTGCAAACACTCACGATGCTTGAAGTTGTAAGTTAATCCTTTCCCTTTTACCTGCTTAATGAACCATTAAATTGGTAGTCTTAAACAGTGTTACCTGATGAATCTTTTAGTTCTGATGATGTACATATTTGTCATTTTGTGGTCAGATATTGTGAATGTTTTGCATCTGGAGTATACTGTGATGGTTGCAACTGTGTAAACTGTCATAACAATGTTGAAAATGAGCCTGCAAGAAGAGAGGCTGTTGAAACTACTTTGGAACGCAATCCGAATGCGTTCAGGCCTAAAATCGCTAGCAGTCCCCATGGAAATCGTGATAATAGGGTGAGTCTTCTTTGATGTACAAGCCTACGCTTAAAGCCCACAATTGCCATGCCATTATTATTTCTGTGCCAATCGTGATAAAGTGTTGCTACATGATGAGTGATTAGTCAATTAACTCTACTTGCGCCAATGTGGGGCTAGCCCACTTGGTAGAGTCTTAGCCTCTTATAGGGAAGGTCTTGGGTTCAAACCCAAGCATGGTGTAAATTAGTTTGGAGTAATTAAGGATTAGGAGTAAGATAGATTTGTTGTTCAAAAAATAAGTTAAACTCACTTGCTTTCAATGATTGAATTATGCATCTCCACTTGGATTGGAAATTGGAATGGGTCAATTTGGTTTATGCTTTATCCCTAATGTGTCAGTTTTTGTTTTTAGCAAAAAGAATCTGTCAAATGAGTTGAACGTCACATAAAGTGTACATATAAATTTTAATGCTTATAACCTTTGAAATTGCTTTTTTAAAATATGTTATTATTGTGGTAACATAGCTTTATAGGTTACTAACTTACTATATATAAAAAGTGACAAAATATGTTTGTGTGTACCCATTTTGCCATCTTAATCTCAATTAGTGAAGATATACAAACAATAGTAGCTTCACTTATTATAATTTCTGTATAGAAACCCCTTTTGGTGTTCTTCTTATTACATAAATGAGAAATGCTCATTTGTGGAAAGTTTCCTACCTGCTCATTCTCATAATTATTTAGAATACATGTTATTGAAGGGAACGTAACACACTTTCTTTGTACCTTAATATCTCTATAAAAATGTACTGTAAAATGTTTCAACTTTTATGGGATGTGGGGAGTAATGAAAGTAAATGGCCTCTATCAAATGATACTGTTGTCCACTGGTATTGATTCATCTTATGCCTTTTGCTTCTTTTTTGGATTTTCGTTTATTCAGGAAGAGGCTGGGGAAGCTGTTGTATTGGGAAAGCATAACAAAGGATGCCATTGCAAAAAATCAGGATGCTTAAAGAAATACTGTGAGTGTTTCCAAGCAAACATTCTCTGCTCTGAAAATTGTAAATGCATGGACTGCAAGAATTTTGAAGGAAGTGAAGAGCGGCAGGCTCTTTTCCATGGGGATTCAGCCAATAACATTGCATTTCTTCAGCAGGCTGCAAATGCCGCCATTACTGGTGCTATTGGATCCTCTGGTTATGGTTCTCCACCAGTCTCCAGGAAGAGAAAGGCCCAAGATTTATTCTTCGGAGTGCCTTTAGAAAAAGATTCATCTATTCATAGGCTTGCACAATTTCAACAGGTATTAGCACTTAGTTAATTGTTAAATAGTTGACTTTGACTCTTAATTTCTTCTTGTTATTTAACAGACAAATCACATCAAAGCATCTGCACCTTCCTCTTCATCGTCTCCTATTCCTGCCCCACGTGTTGCTAATGTGACACCAGTAGGCACTTCAAAATTTACATACAGGTAAAGTTTGTAAAATATGTTTGTTTCCATATATTAGAGGGGGGATATGGACAGGTAAGGTTGGTTTTGTAGCGGGTCAAAACAGGTCTCGATTGAAACAAGTGTGGTTGGGTTAACTGCAAACAGTTTTGGAACTTGAAAAAAATTATACTTAACTAATGGTCTTAGGTTTGATTACAAAAACAATGATATTACAATAATAAGTGTTAGTGTTGAGTAAAAACACTTTACGAGATTGTAAGGATTCAAATAATACTTTGGGTGACTTATGAACCATTTGACTTGAATCTGTGTAGTTAGAATTTTTGTTTTTACCATTTAAGATAAAAGGGGTGAACCTTGGAGCAATGGCAAAGTTGTTGCCATATGATCTGGAGGTCATGGGCAAGTCATGGATATGGTTTCTTGAAGAAATATAGGGCAAGGCTGCATACATCAGGCCTAAGTTGCTCCGAGTCTGACACCCTCCTGGACCCGCGCATGCAGGAACTTTGTAGCACCGGGTTGCCCTTTTTATCCATTTGAGATAAAACATGATCCAAACCTATTCATATATAAATGTGTCATACTAGCCTCAACCATGCATCGTTGAAATGCTTTTGGAGTTAACTAGTCAATTGTTTGAAGGTCTCTTTTAGCAGATCTTATCCGACCAGAAGATATGAAGGAGCTCTGTTCTGTTTTGGTTGTATATGCAAATGAAGCTGCCAGGATGATTGCAGGTAAGCACAAATTTCTTGATGCTCTTATTTAATGGCGTGTAACATTCTTGTTTGTTAGCATTTGACTTCTTCATTGCTTACACAACATTTTTCCAACATGAATTAATTTGAAGTTAACAATTAATATCTTTTACATTTATTTGAAATATTATGGTAAGTTAGAAGAATTGGCAAATATATAGCAAAATGTAAATGTAGTAGATTAATGATATCAATTCATAGTCAGATAGAGCATAACCTTCAGAAGCTATGCAATTGGAGAAATGGTTTAAATGAAGTTACTTTAATCTGAAGAGTGTTTTGGTTCACTTAAAAGTCACATCTTAATGGTTCATGAAGCCTCTTAATGGGTAAGTTTCAGAAACATGCTGAATGATTTAGAGGTGACTTCTTATGCAGTCAAACCTCTTAATGGTCCGGCATAAGGTTGCCAAACAGCCACTTAGTTTTTTTGAAAGCCTAATGTTGTTCTTGGTATTTGGTGGAATAAACCAGACTTAATCCATGGGAAAATTAGGTCTGAACTGAAACTAATGAGTCTAGAGGTGGCAAATTTGACTCGTCATCCGAAAATTGATTGATGTAGGTTATATATATATTTTTATATCAAAGGGTCAAATAGAGTTAAGAATGAAATGTTTTGAAACTTGCTCATAGTTTATTCAAATGCTTATAACCTCCTATACAACTTCATTATAAGATTATAGTTTTAATAGTAGACTTCTCTATATTCACCAAGTTACTTGTTTATAAAATTATAAATTACAGATGATAAGAGAGAAAGCACCGAAGCAATGGCACTCAACGACCGAATGCAGATCCAAAAAGAAGACGACATTAACAAACCAGTGGGAGATGGTGGAGCCCAGGTTGATAAAACTAGCCCGAATGAGTCTACTTCAGATGGTTCTAAAGGGAGGCCCATGTCTCCTGGAACCCTAGCTTTGATGTGTGATGAACAAGATTCAGTGTTCACTACAACTTCTAATGGGTTGGGGCCGGGACCAAATGGCACAAATGTCCCTTCACAGTTGCCAAATGGTCAAGTAGTGACTGAAACCTATGCTGCACAAGAGAAGATTGTCTTAACAGCCTTTCGGGACTGCCTTAACAGGCTCATCACTTTTGGAGAATTAAAAGGCAAGTTTCTATTTCTTCATTGGGGCAATTTCATATGTACCTCTAATGTCTAGAACACCCTCGGCTTTGACTAAATAAGGAATCTTGTGGACCCAAATCCATTTTTGTAATATTATTTTGAAAAAATACGTAGTTATAAGTTGAAAACTTTATAAAAATTAGTGTGTGTGTGTTGGGGGGGGGGGGTGTTTGGAGTATTGGAATCTTGTTTTTGAGACTAGTTATCTGATTATTGCAGCTTAAAGTCACAGTAACCAGCTTTCAGTGTTTGGATAAATAGGTTTTGCATCAGATTACTGATTTTTTTAAGTTTTGGATCATGAGGTTCATACCAAATAAACGATACTTATTATTTACCCGGTAGAATAAAACTACATGCATACCGTTCAACATAACTTGAAATATTCTTATTTTCATTTCACAAATCACCTCAAATTTCCATAAAAACATGTTTGGTGATTTTTAATTTAGTTTCTTAAGTTGGTCAAACATCCAAATGTAGATTTCCTATGACAATTCCAAACAATAGAGGCATCTGTGAACACTATTCCGTGAATTGTTTCGTCACATCTGCTGATCATGATTATCCAATGTCGCATAAGCTCTTTCACAACTTGCATCCAAACACCCCCTATGTTCTTTCAAGCTTTATAGTGTGGTAGGATGGTTTGGTCTCACTTCTTAATGAATATTTTACCTAACAGGCATCATTCCTCTTTTTTTCTTTGTCCACAAGAACCCATTACTAGTAAACTTAACAATCAAGTTTCTGGAACACTGAAGTCACTCACACTTTTTTCTAACAAAAAACCATTCAAGTTCCAATTTGTAACAATCTTGTGAATTTTTTAGTAAATGTTTTTTTTTTGTTAAATTGGTTGACTTAGATGGAATATATTTGAAACTTGGTTACTATTCGATGATTATATTTTTTTAAAGTTTAACCTGAAAATATTTTACTTAATTAAAAACCAAGTTTCATAATTGCTCCATATAAGTCAACTTCTAAAAAGTAAGACTAAAATTAAGTAGCGACCAAGGTCCATAATCTCTATTTACGTCACTTAATTTTAAAATATTTTAACATTTATAAAAAAGTCTCGCAGATTGGAATATTATTAAAATTTGAGTGTTTTGTTGTTTGAAGACTTAATTGGAACAATATTAAAGCTTGGTTACTATTTCATGATTTTATCCTCTCTATTGTAGCGACATGTACAAGTCACCATAGCATTGTTGGTCTGAGGTTGTCTTTATTGTATCACACTTCTCTCTTCTAACTAGTTTTCCACCCTACAGAAACACAATGCTCTTCCTTAGCCAGAAGTGATTCAGGGAGTCAAAGTCAAATGGAAATAGTTGAAAGCAACACCATCGCCACACACACAAGTCAAACTACAAGTCAACATGAACCATACAGAAACGGCTTCCAGCGGTCAACCTTCATGGCTCCTCAAGCCGGTAATGCAGCAGTGGGCACATTTGAAAGTAACAGTTCGCATTTGAGAATCCCTTTTCAGGCTGACAATGGAGAACTGAAACTAAAACCCAAACAAGAGACGTAAAGATTGATTAGCAGAGTAAGTGTGATCATCATCAGATTATGGTAGCTGCTGGGCTTATCTTTGATGCAGAGTTGAAATTACAGTTTGGTTCTTCCCAATTGTTAGAAAACTAACATGAATATTGTTTATTTTTCTATTTTTTCTAATTTAACATAGTTTTTTTTTCCAATGAATTTATAGGCTGTAGTGATTGGTAGAGATGTAATGTAATATGTGCCTGTGATCTTTCTTCTATTGTCCTAATAAAAAGCAATTTTTACTAATTTGTTTTGTAACAAAGTAGATGTGAATTATATCAGAAAAAGAAAATTGTATAGCAATAAATGTATATAATGATTTACGAATTTAAAATGTATGTTATTTACGTTTATCTACATGTGTTGTGTGTGTAGACGTAAAAATTTGACAACGTTTACTATAAGAAGGGCTGGAGGGATTTTCCGACAAATTTATGCAACGTTTAAATATTTTTTTTGTCCCTGTGACTGTAGCTTACTCATGTGAATTCTAACTAAAGATACATACATGTTCACAGATTCACAAAGTTGCAGATTCTTATCAATCTATTTTCTTGAAGTCTAACCAACAGTTGTTGTAAGTAAGTAGGTTATTTTAACATTTTACAGGTTAAACTTTTATAAATTTCAATCAGTTTTAATAGAAGTTGTTTGGTTGTATATAGTATCAACCCCTCCCCCCCCCCCTACCTAATTTAAAAAGTTAATGGAGGAACAAAGCAAATATATTGAGATAGGAAGCTGAAAATTTTAATGTAAAAATTATAATCTATATTTATCTTTATGGTCGGTGGGACTCGTAGAGATTTTAATATTTATACTTTTGTCACAATACTTTTACGGTGTTCAAGATTTTTTTACCCTATACACAATGTGATAGTGAGCATAATTGGAGAGAGAAAATAGAGAGAGGTTGGCGGAGGATAACATTGTGCACTCATCTCCGGCGCCCTTTCTCGCCGAGGGACGATCGTCGGGTCCTTGGATCATGACGTCTAGTGCCTCTCCGTCTCTATTTTTGCGATGATCTCCATTTTTAGAGAGAGAGATCCGTCGATGATGGCTAGCATAAGACAGTCTTGTAGCCTAATGTTTTCGGTTACTGACCGTTGACTTTTTCTAGCGGTGGAGGTTAAGGTTGTGCCTTGTTAGTGTCGGGTCTACAGTCGTTATGGTCGACGAACGGTTGTCTGACTTTGTGGTCGAGAATTCTGGTGGGTCTTTGTCTCCATCTCCTTGATTTTCTCTATTTATCATTTTATTGGGGTGTTTAGATCTGTCGATGATAGTTATGATTACTCTCTTGAGACTCTCTTGTGGTACTCGATGTGCATTGAGGTTTTCGATTTCTTCAGTCCGTGATGATTGGGCCCGCCTGATCTGAGACTTGATCACATTGCCGACATTGATTTTGTTGTGTCTTTAACTAGCCATAGTTGGTTTTCTGTTAAAAATCGAGATCAGGTTGCTATGAGAGTTTTTAGATCTGCTTATCAATGATATTGTGGTTCTTAAATTTGCATGTGTTTATGCCGTTGAGCTTTGATTTTACTTTATGAAACTTAAATCTGTTCTGCATTGTGTTTTTTGGTTGGGCTTTCTCTTGTGAAGTATAGATTGGTGGTATGTTTGTGATGGACCCTAAATTACTAATGACGGATCTTAAGTTTTGATATCAGTTTCTATACATATGCATTATGTTTGCCAGTTGCGGTTGAAGAAACCGCATGCAATTTGGTTACGACTGTCTATTATTGTCGCATCTGTCCAAGAGGATTAATACTTATATATAGTCTCGATGAGTATCAATTCATTTGGCTACGATGACTTTGGTACAAACTGGGTTTTGACGTTGACATTTCCATGTACGGTGAGTACAGTTTTGTGTACTTACAATTTGAGTTGCAGTCGATACCCTCCGGGATCAAACGCTGAGCCTAAACCAGTTCTCCAAATAAGGCCTAATGACAATTGTATCAATCTCCCCGCGGTAACGTGCGGGAAAATTAACTAGTTGAATTTTAAAATAAAAAGCTTGAATTCTAGAAAATACAAAAACTTCGATCTGCAAAGTTGTAAAGTACATGCAGACATACATACGAAGCGCGCTCTGGTAACCGTTGTGGATCATTAAGGATCTGTTTCAGCTAACAAATCTTGTTCATCATCTTTTAAGATGTGAATTCTTGTAAATCCAATATAAGAAGAGCTAGAAAATCTTTTAGAATGATGATCAAAGATGATAAAAAAAAAAACCTCCAAACAACAAGATCTCCAATCAAGTATGAGACTGGGATTAATATTTCCTGTCTCATTCCCAACCCTTTTTACAACATTATAGTTTTATTTTCATATAAACATAAAATTCACTTATTCACTCAAATGTACCAAAATTGAAATGCATCGATATCAATCGTCATGTGTATTAAAAAATTTAGGGTCTTAAGTTTCATGCACCAATGATTTGATAGCGCTCATTAAACGGGTGTTTGACCGCATGCAAACTGTCTTTTCACCGTTCCTAAACGGTTGTTTACACCGACCACAACGGCCGTTTACTTTTAAGGTAAACGGTCGTTTAATCCCTTATAAACGGTCGTTTAATCCCTTATAAACGGTCGTTTACTTTTTTCTACTAAGATCCATTAATGACACAACCACCCACCACCACATTTACTTACCACCCACCCTCTTATTATACATGAATTTTACTATCTCATTCACCACATTTCACCAACAATTAATTTTGATATCAAACATTCAACCATCCCAAATACCACATTTCACCAACAATTTATCCCCTTCTTATTTTTAAAGTTTTTAAAGTTCTCGGTATTAACAAAGGTTAAATTGTTATTATTAGCATAAAACTTTAGTTAAACATATTTTCTTTTGTTACTGATTGTAATTATTTTAGGTAATGCCTTCAAGTTCACGTCAACATACCGCGTCGGTCCGTATTTTGAATTACCCTTTGCTTCAGTTTCGTCGAGTATCATATGAATATAAAAGAATTCAAAAGCTATTACATAAAGAATTCGAGCCTTCACGTTCGATATCTTGGATCTTGTTACGGATGTCACCGTGCTTGTAACAAGATGTCGAGTCGTGAAGAAGGTTTATTGCCATTAGCGGCCCGCAATATAAAGAGCTTTGTCTGAAGTTTTTCTTCCCATTTAATTTTAACTTGAACAACCATAACTATAGGTATGCTAATCTAATAAGATTATATATATATATATATATAAATGTCATTAATGTCTAATTGATTTTAATTAACTTACTTTTTTTGTCATTAAACAGTGACGAATATGCTATCACTTCTGTTCGGGGGGGGGGGGGGGGGGGGGTGGGTTTGCCACATAATTTTTCTGTGGTCCGGTTTGATGTTTTGATAGATTTATAAACATTTCAGGAGACCCATAATATGATTTTTGAATGCTCCTACGCTATTTCTTAAGATTATAATTATGCAATGTTTTGGTAAGAAATTGATGAGGGTCACTATGATCCTAATATTAAAATGAAAGCTACAAGAATGAATGATCCGTTGTATAAATATCTTCACCGGGTTATTGGTCATGCTATAGTTTGACGTAGGATGACTAATGACGGGGTGACTAAGAAGGATTTGTTTTTTTCATTTTGTTTGATTAATAGGCGATCGTGCAACCTGACATTTATGCTTGCTGATTATTTACTAGTTGCACGAGGATAAAGAACATATATATATATATATATGGTGATACATATGTTATTCGTCTTGCTGAGTATTTACAGGTTCTCATCCCTGAGAACTTGACAAGGTTAAAGGGGTCGGTTCTTATGCCCGGGTTTGTTGACCGTGAACATCTTATACGGATGGACATGATTGCAGATATCTGCTAATTATGTGGAGGTTTAAATATAATAATGAAATGTAGGTACTTTCGTATCAAGACCCTTATGAAGACCCATATAAATAGAAATGTTTATTTTGTATTTACGTAAACGTAATTTTTTTTTATTTTTCTAATATTTTAATTTCCTTCCAGTTATATAAAATTGAAATTTAAGTTTTCTTTGTATACACAACAAAAATATATTAAAAAATTAAGACATAAAAAATAATGTTATCACGATAATGGCAGGCAAGAGATGATAAAAATATTATCACAATAATGGCAGACAAGATAGAATAACATATTATTATCTACAACTGTATTCAATCTGATCGGTATTTCTAAATTCATCGCAACTTGGCTGATTTGATATAAAGTGAATGTAAATATGTCTATAAATTCACAATTTACAATTCACGATTCACGATACATAATTCATAATTCATTCACAATTTATTTGTAATTTAACTCTATAATATCTTAATTTCATAATGATTGGGTGTACTAAACAAAAAGGAGTTGATGGATTAGGTGCAAAATACCGCACACACTCTTGGATAGGTCATTGTCACACAAGAACAAAGAAGACTGTATATGTCTTCGTAACAAAGCACTCCTTATGTGCGATCGTGGTGGTGTATACAAGTCAACATTAGATTCAACCACACATTTTGACATAAAGAAGACATGATGTCCATTTAAACTTATAGTAAAATATCATGAAGAAGATGGAGGTTAGAAAATACATATTGTGTTTGACCAATATAACCATGAACCTTTTAAATTTTTGAAGGATCATGCTTATGCAAAAAGATTGTCTAAAGAAGAGTACACATTGATGGAAGACCTTACAAGAAAGAGCATTGGTGAAAGACCTTACAAGAAAGAACATGTAGCTATGTGATATTCTTATGACACTAAAAGAAAACAAAGATAAAAATGTGTACACAATTGAAACCGTGTATGATGCACGAACAAGGATAAGAAAGTTGGATAAAGTTGGAAGCACCCTTATTCAAGCACTTCTCCAATCTTTATAGATGGGTGGATAAATCTATGATTTTACTACAAATGACGAGTCAAATCAATTAAATTATTTATTTATTTATCAATCCCACTTCATTAAAAATATGGCATGTGTTCCTTTATGTGATTATTTAGATTGCACGTAGCAGACGAACATATATTGCCTTCCTTTTCTTCAAATTGTTGGCTTAATTTCAATAAACAAAGCATTTTGTATTGCTTTCGAGTTCATACGAAATGAGAAAACAGATAACTTCAAGTGGGCTTTAAATTGTTTGAAAAAGACACTGGATGATTATATGTTAACACATGTTATAGTTACAGATAGAGAGTTGGCTATAATGGATGCATGCCAAATAATTTTCCAGGAAGCAACCTGATTACTTTACAGATATCACATATAGGAAAACATCAGAAAGCATTACAGACCATCTTTCAAGTTTCAGACTGAGTGAAATAAATTTATGTATTATTGAATATTTCTGCTTCAATCTCTAACAACTGAGGCTTAGTATGAAAACCGAACACGATTGCCACAAAGTTGATAAACAAGCATCAAAATATTTTTCTAACCTATTCAAATTATTGCTTTATTTTATATATTGAAACTAACATATTTGATTTAACTTTTCAAATGTATTTAGTTACTTGGATGTCAACAGCTTGCAAAATTATAAAAAGATGTTCATGTCTGCATAGAGATCAACATCTAAATTTTGAAGAATGAACAACAAACAGAAGAGAGATAACATGCTTTGTTAAAGAAATATATGAATTCTGGCAAGTTAAATTTAGATAAACTTATAGGAATTATAAATAACTAGGTTTGGGGCCCGCGCATTGCCGCGGCTATGCGAGTTTTAATGTAACCCTAAATCAAATCAAAATGAAGGTTTGAAACCATAAAATCAGCAAAAGGGTACTTTTATTGCTTCTAAGCTCACAATAGTTGTCCTTCGACTCTTTCTCAGATAAGAAAATATAAATGTTACTCATAGCACCACAAATTCACATACTAATTTCTGAATGACGTTACCTGATTGACAGAAGCTAGTCCCCCTCTCATGTTTTGAGGTGCTATTTCGGCTATATAGACAGGAAGCTTCATAATAGATCCAGAAACACATATCATATCAGAATGCTTTTCACAAACAATCTCTTTCTAAAACAAATTTTAGATTAATAAAGTTACCGTATATGATATAATCCCAACACCCAATCCTTCTAACAATCTTCCCATGTAAAGAAACGATGTATCCTGTGAAAACCACAGCCATTGTGACTACAAGGTTAGGATTCTAAGAAACTATAGATAAATTATAGCAACTAAAAACTTGTAAGTAGGAGCTCACTTTGGCGATTGCGATACAAAGCCATCCAATAATATTAGGGATAGCTGCAATAATCAAAGACTGCAATTTTGACTGCAAAAAAAAAAATCAAAACTATCATTTATGCATATCATTAAATTTCTATCTAAAATTGTTTTCAACACATTGCAATCATCAATCCTGCACAAGCAAATATATCTTAATGCAGATTAAGAAATGAAAAGATAAGGCATACATATCCCTTTTCGGCCGATATAGTCTGCAATTTGAGCAGTAGCTATCGCCCCAACCATGGACTCCACATTTGACAAAGAACCAAACAAAGAAAGCTGAAAACACTTCAAATCAGTTCATGTCCATCATCACAACAAATCAAATTCTACATTATTCACATGAGCTAATTAGTAAGCATACCTCAGATACCGTGAGATTAAGATCTCGAGTGATAGCAGCCTGTGTAGGTGAAGAATAACCACCCTGAAAGAACAATAACCATCAAACAAAATCAAAACATACCATCATTCCACTTTTCCGAACTTTTGAGATTAAATGAACTACTTTCAACATCAAAATGGTGAAAACTTTAAATGCACAATCATATCGAAATAAGTGAACTTCAATTTGAACTTTAAAGGGCAACTGTAAAATGTCAAAGTGCAAAACTATTAGCCAAAATAGGTTCAATGTAGTTCGGGTCGAAAAACGCTTTGGTCAAAATAGGTTCGAGTCAAAGCAAAACTATTTTCGGTCCACTGGGGATGCTTTAAAAAGGTATCAAATGGCTGAATAAAAAATATAATGAAGACCATGTTAATTGATGAGTCTGCAATGTACCACATAACCATACATATACAACTATTTAATCAAAATTTGCATCCAAAATTTCTAAAACCATAATCAAAGATAACAAATTTTCACTTTATAAGAAGAAAAAGAAGATTTCCGACTTTAATTCTATGCCATAACAACTCAATGTCCTTATGTTGGCAACGTTAATAACCCAATAGAATTGATGTTAACAATAGTTACTTGTCAGCCCAAAATATCATAACTACACCATCACCTATCAAAATGCAATCAATATATCAATATGTGTAGAATATGTATTTGCTACCATGTCACTACTAACCATAGTTAGGTTTGCGTACCATGGAATCAGCAAATTTTTCAACCACACTATGCTTCCTCGACACCCCCATCTTGTTTTTTCTAGTTGATCATGGAAAGAAATTGATGCATACCTTAAGACCACAGATGTAAGTGCATATACGAAAAGGAGTGGGACAACTTTAGCATTGTCTTTAACCACCTGAGAACATAGAAAGCTACCAATTTCAACATGATTAACAAAAGAATTGATAAGCGAGAAAATAGGGTAATAAAAGTACGACAAACCCGATCACGGACAAGAAGTGAAATCGTCAATACATTTCAACAATAAAAGACACAAAGTACCATCATAAAGTGAAATGACTTCCAATTAGAACCCAAAATAACCAATAAAAAATCAACACCAAAACAAAACAATTTAGGCAACTAAGAATGTATACGTACCTACCTAGAAGAGGATACATACCTTGCTTGAAGATAACAGTTACTCAAAGAAATCACAGAACTTCCTCTGTAAAAACCAAAGTGTTATTCCACTTCTACTCCATATTGAACAATTCATTTCCTAAGCACCCGTTAAATTTTTCGTATCAAACTAATACTCATAAAGTGAAAATTTGTAGTAACATTTTCACTAACATCTTCGTTTCACGTCGGCCTCTACTTGTAGCATAAGTTCCGTAAGAAATTCATTTCTAATTCAAGTTCTAAACTATCATAGCCATAACCAAACTCCCATTCATAGCAGAGCTATAAATAGGGTCTAGGGATATAAACTTATATATAACTGATAGAATAGACCCTTTGATGGGAAATATTGTGATGGCCAATCTTCCCCTTATCCGTGATTATACATGAAGTCAGTTGGTTATCAATATAAAATATCTTCTAAAGTTTTAAAACTTGTTAACTTTGGTTTTCCATCAAAGGAAGAGATATGCGCGGCAGATACTTCCAAAAAAAAGCTGTTAAAGAAAGGTATGTTATCAACTATGTATGCAAACATCATCTAATCATGTTATGATATGCGATTATAATTGTTGGGAACATAACGCACATAAACTTTATCATGATAAAATGATTTTGCAATAATTAAATGCATAAAATCTTACTACAAGTGTAAACATACCATGTCCTGCTTGTTTGCAAACACCAAGATGACACAGTTAATCATGAAAGGGTCATTGATAATGGCCTGAAAACAAAATGAAAACAGAGTGAAGGTGAAAATAATATATTTGAGCAAGGATATTTCTCTGAATTAATTATTTAACATACAAACACAATAAAAATACCTAAAACTCTTCCTTCGCTTTGCCTATTCTCTCTCGGTCCAAAGAGTCAACAACATAAATCTGGAGATAATAATGTCAATAAAGCACATAGTTTATAGGTCAAAGGATAATATACTAACGACATACAAGAACAATTAATGTCACAGTTTATGAATCTTCAAGTCATTTCAAAAAAAATTAACTGCTATAAAACGTTGAACTTGTTAAACATATAAAACTAAACATATAAACACAACACATTTTAAGTACAAGAAAAATCATAGCAAATGGTGAAACTTACCAATCCATTTGTGTCATTAAAGTAATGCCTCCACAAGGGCCGCAACTTCTCTTGGCCACCAACATCCCAAACTGTGAACATCACATTCTTATACTGAACCTTTTCCACATTAAAACCTGCCTCAAAGAAATTAATCTCAATCTTGACCAATTCTTTAATCTCAGAAGAGTTGCGCAAAAATAAAATAAATAAATAACTACCAATAGTAGGGACGGTTGATAAAACTTCTCCAATGTGCAGCTTGTAAAGTATGGTTGTTTTCCCTGCTGCATCTAGGCCCAGCATAACAACCTAATTGTGCAAAAAACACAAATTAAAAACTTAACAAAGACATGTGTTCTAATCAAATCTCACTGATGTAAACCGCCCCTAAAGTTTATAGCAAAATAAAAGACATAAATCAACATAACCAATAAGGGAAAGAGTTGCATTCAAGCAAGAACAAATTAACAGAAGAGTATAAGTTGAAAATTTGAACAACAGTTCCAAACTACAACCATATGAGAAGCTCAAGCAGCTGGAATCTGGTTCAATCATTTGATTATTACACAGATAAAGTCAAAATTACAGATGAAATCGACTATCAATTGACGATAGTTTCAAAGTTCACAGCTGAATCAAAGATGAAAGTATCATGATTGAGCTAATCAAGTTCAGTTTCTTACCCACAATTCAAACATAACAGAGAACACAAGTACAAAACCCTAGATCATCTTTCTAAACACCAAAAACTCGAATTACAAAGAAGAATTAACATACCCTCATCGTTCTGATCTGAAATTCCCAAAATCAAACTCAAAATCAGAAGGAGACCACACATACAATTCAAAATAAAAGGAAGATATAGAAACCTAAAGCGAAACAAAGATCGTTAGTAGGTTATATGCGAGAAGAAGCTGACCTAAAAGGGAAGAAAGTTCGGTAAACCACAACCTCTGCAGAAACAGAGCACTGTATACCCGATTGACACCATCGGGACGACCGTCATCGACAATAGAAGCGAGGAGACCAAATCAAAGCAAAAATCAGGGCTACCTCATCTATCACGTCCACAGCGGCGGGTGGATTAGATCCCTGAGACGGTACAGCGGCCATGGGAGGCGAAGGAACCACCGCCACACGCCGGAGAGGTTTTACAACCACTAGAGACAGCGCACAAGAAACGGGAAACAGCAGACAGGCCGGAGCGGCCACCGCCTCCACCACCTCCGTCACCACCAAAGAGGTGAAAACCTCTTTCTCGACCTCCTGTAATCGCTTCAGGGGATTAGGGTTTGTTTTTGTTAGTGATGATGATGATTTGATTTGAAGATGGTGATGGTGTGGAGGTCGGTGGCACTGTAGCCACCGACATAAGAGATTAATATATATATAATATAGTTCATTTACAATAAACACGAATAAAGGCAAGGTTCAATGAAAGACATATTAAAATAAAACATCTACATAAAAAGTTATTTGTTTTATTAATATCTAATGTTTCTCATAAAGCTCTAAATATATTAGTTGAGGAGCTAAGACGAGTCAATAAGATTCCTATAAATATGACAGCCACAACTTTGTGATTGGATTTGAATCTTATCAACTTGCCTCAGCTCTCCAACTAATATATCTAGAGCTTAATTAGAAACATTAGATATTAGTAAGCAAATAAATATTTTTATGTAGATGTTTTATTTTAATCAGGCTTTCCTTGAAGCTTGTCTTTATTTGTGTTTCTTGTAAACGGACTATACTATTTAGAATTCCTATAAATTTATCTAATATACGACAGGAGATATAACACTCAAGGCCACAATCAAGACTCAATTAAAACTTTTATAGTAGAAACATAATCCACACGTTGCGTCAAAATCCACAAACATAAAGTTAAACACTTTATCGCAACTAGTTTTAACCCAGTCTTAATCTTCTATATGAAGATTTTATTCAACTCTAACCATTAAGAATTATTGACCTAGCTAGTGTATTTTAGCACTTTCTTCACAACCTGTATCACGAGCTAAAACACGTCAACAAACACTTTGTTGGTGAGTCTTCAAAACAGACGGCCAACATAAAATAACGATGTGTGTAAGTAAATTGTTTAGCAAATTAAATCTCACTAAGCAATGACACATGTCTGGATAATGTTCGCATAACATATATGCCACTCCCGGTTTCACAACGACGGTGGTAAGGTTAAAGGTGTAACATCACGTATTTGCGTTAAACAAAAAAAAATTAATTTTGTTTAATACGTTGATTGTAAATTCCAAAAATCTCAATAATCATAATAATATTAATATTGCTATTAATAATTGTAAAAAAAAAATAATAAAAAAAAAACAATTATAAAAAAAAATTTTGATTTAAAAGTCTAGAGGGTATCTTGTAAATTATGAAACTTATTTATAAGACTTTAGCATAAAATAATGAAACAATCAAAGCACAGGGACCATTTCTGTAATTTGGCAAAAACAACCCAAACCACCCCCCTCACCCCCGTCGACCTTCACCACCTCCGGCCACCCCTCCGGCGAGGCCGAAAACCCCAAACAAATCCATATTTAACCGGGAAACACAAACCAAATCATTTGTATGCGAGATTCGAACCAATACAAACTTTAATAATTGAATCACAACTCACGATCCACTCATCGATCGCACTCTTTGGTCGGCAACTTTCCACCTCGAAACCGCACGAAAACTCGAAGATAATCAAAATTAAATTCGCACTATCATACTTTTACACATTTATAAGTTTCCTTTGTGTTCAATTGCATCAAATATCAACAAAAAACACCCTTCGAACTACCCCGAACCCGTCGGACCTGCAACTCCAATTAAACCCCATCTTCAATCAATTTTATCCAAAATTAACATAAGGCTTTGCTTCCAAATCGTCATTCGAAGATTCCCTCAAGTTTAATTTGATTTAAACACTGTTTGAGCATCGTTCGGATTGTACACTGTCGCGGGTCTGTTCTTCATTCTGTTCATCTTCAATCCGTCACCATATAGGTAATTGAACGTATATACATACTCGAATTTACACGGGCAATCAAAGCCCTATGATTATTACAGTAAACATCATCAAATTGGGATCGATTTGGGTTGATTCGATCTAGGGCTCATATGCAAAATTGGGGGTTCTGTAACTGATGTTTAAAACAATTAGGAACCACTCTCTCTCGCGGCTGAGGCCTTTAGTCTACCGGTTCCACACTCAAACTCTAACCTTGAGGTCTCGGGTTCGAGACCCGTCACCTACACATTTTTTAAAAACCTCTTTTTGAGCCTCTAAAAATTATAAAAAAATTGTAAAAATTATAAAAATGTTTTAACAAACATTAAAATTTTTAAACAACTAAAATTATTTTTCTGAAATTTATTTTAACACTTTATCGATTTTAATAAATGTTTTAAATAAATAAATTACAAATAATACAAAATTATTTATACGAAAGTGAACTTTAAATAATAATTTAATTTATTAAATTATATTCGACACTAAATTACTTTTATTTTATTTAAATAATATTTTTATTGTTTAAATCATGATTAAATATAAAAAATTTTATATTTAGATCATTCCAAAAACGTTTTCATTTCTTTTAATAATTTAAATAATTAAATACATTAATTAATTAATTAACATATAATTAATTAATAAAATTAATTATTTATTTTCCCACACTTTCACAATAAAACAAACGGTTACGCGTATTGATACGTTTAATTTAAAATTCTAACCATAATCATTTTCAATAAACTCATTTTAATTATTTCAAACAATTTTAACCAAATAAAATTAATCAATTTAAACTACCATTTAAAACCAAATGGAAATCCTAATACATCCCAAATTCCAAATTATTATTATTCTAATTCTAGACACCGTTCCTTAGGTTAATCGTAAGGAAGTCGTTGGTGTTTAATCTATCACATCCAGATTCTAATCTCATCAATCAAGTGAGTATTCATATCCCCTTTTTATATCATTTTCTATTTGGGGGAAATCATGTGATACAATATATTCAATCATGATATTCTATTGTTATTTCATTCTAAATTCAATTCAAGACAGGTTATGTTATTACTTGCAATTATGTGAACATACTATGGTAAACTGGACGACAGTAAAACCCTAATTCAATCAATCAATCCTGGTATCAATGGTAGATCTACTGGTTTGGGATAATCCACCCCACATGGCTTACGAGTAGTGATTATACAAACCCACCCCATATGGCTTACGAGTGGTGATTGTGCCAGAGACAAGTAGTCAATCTATGGTGTTTGTGTGCAAGTCTATTATATGCAAGTATCAAGTCAAGGGGTTTATATTGTGTCGGTTTATCTATATGCTTTACTATTGCAACATAAGTCTTAATATTACCTTGTGAATTGGATTATTCTCAATCAATCAATCAATCTATATGTATACTCAAAACTGTGATTACTCACCAGCTAATTCGTTAGCTGACTTTATTTTCTCACATGATTTCAGGTTAAGCAAGCTAGTGGACTTCTACTTGATCATATAAGACCTGGACTTAGTCAAACAAAATACAATTACTATTTGTGACTTTAACTGTTGTATTTGTATCTGTTAAATTCATGTTATCCTGTAATCTGATTTTAATATTATTATCACTATTAGACAATCATGAGTTATGAACAATCAATCATTCCCTCGTCCGCTCCGATGATTCCGTCGTCGGTCGGGGTGTGACAGATTGGTATCAGAGCCATGGTTATAGGGAATTAGGTTATTAGAAATGGAATGACCTAGACTATAACTAAGTACCCTTACACATGAGTCCTCTCATGTATTTTACATGCTTAGATAGGATTTTATGTGCCTTATATGGTTATATTTGTTTATGTGATTATATGCCTTATGTGATTCTTCTTATGCTTTGAATCTTATCAATGTACACACGAATCTTAAATCATATTCTAAGGCATTGTGTACCTAATTCAAGTGATTTCAAACTCCAAAACTCGATTGTTATTCATGGTTTTCAAAATCTCGTCAAAGTCTGTGTCTCACAACTGAATACATGTAATGCTGGAAGAATGGGATGCCTGTATCTCGGGGTGTTCTGTCTAGGCAAGGTATTCGCATAAATCCAAACCAATCGATGGACCTGTCTACCTTACCTGGGAACCCTCGAGATGAGTATTCGCTTATAGGTACGCATGTCCTCGATAAGGTTGTGGTGGACACAAATACTTTGATAAGTCAACGTATTCGCTTTGATTTACGAATCAAACGATTACACTCGGAACATATCATTGTTATTATGCCAAATTCCCGATTGTCGTTTTCATAGCTCATATTAATCCAATTTTCATAAAAATATCTTAATGATATTCCAGAATGTCTTCTCGTCAAATCCGTTCACGGTCTCGAAACTCTGGCCGTAAGATTTCTGCTATTGTAGCACGTGAAGTTACTGCGGTCATCCCAACTCTACTTAACCATTTGAACCAAGGCAACAACACCGTTCAAAATCAAGCCGTACAAAACCCAACTGCACCAAACCCTCCACGAGTTTGTACTTACAAGCATTTCAGTTCTTGCAACCCCACTAAGTTCAGTGGAACTGAAGGTGCTACCGGATTACTACAGTGGTTCGAAAGCATCGAGAACACTTTCCTAAACAGCGAATGCCCTGAAAATCTAAAAGTCCGGTATGCCACAAGTGTTCTTCAGAAACGCGCACTTACTTGGTGGAACGGAGAGAAACGAACCCGTGGAACTGAAATTGCTCTAGCCTTAACATGGACTGAAGTTAAGGAGCTCATGACTAAAGAGTTCTGCCCAAGAAACGAAGTCCGGAAACTGGAAGCTGAGTTCTGGGAGTTAACCCAAGACAGTGGCGAGAACCTCGCATACACTAACCGATTCCACGAACTGAGCCTTTTGGTACCGCATCTTGCTACCCCTACCTCCCGAGCCATCGAGAAATACATTGGTGGTCTACCCATGCAGATTCAGGATACGGTGCTAGGAAGAAATCCTTCGACACTAGAAGATGCTATCAGGCTGGCTGCACAGTTAACCGATAATCATGTGAAAGCTGGTTCCTTAACCAGGAAAGGATCGAAGAAGAATACCGATAAACTTCCTAACGAAACCATCAAAACCGACCAACCCGAGCTTTCCAAGAACAAAAAGAGGAAGGCTAATTCTCAAAACTTTGCTGTAATTACCCCTGCTGTACCAATTAATCAAGTCCCTCCAACACATCAATAAGCGGTAAACAACCAATCGCTGATGAGAAAGCCATACGCCGGACCCCATCCACTGTGTAACATCTGCAATTACCATCATCCCGCTAACACTCAGTGTCGTCAATGCACAAACTGTGGTCGTTTGGATCATACATTCAACGTATGCAGGAGTGCTGCTAAAGCTCCGACCAATGCACCAGTTCACCAACATCCTCCTGCAATTACCCAGGGTCGTGCATGCTATCAATGTGGTGATCCGAACCATTTTCGCAATCGATGCCCTCAACTTGCCAGCCTAGTTCCTACGGCTCAAGGACATGCTTTCAACATTAATGCTCAACAAGCTCAAGCCACCAATGATGTGGTGTTGAATAATTCTTGACCTTGATTTTGTTTTCCTGATTTAATTCAAGATTTGTAATCGTGATTTCCTTTTGTTACATTGAAGTAATTTGAAAATTTCTAAATTTCTAATTGAAATATTTTTCTTTCGTTGATAAGTCGAACTTTGAACCGTTTGCACCGCGGGAGATGCAAGAGTTTGCAAGTCAACCCATGACTAAGGACACTCATATCTCCTAAATGATTTTAACTCATCAAAACAAGGGTGATTCCCTTAATTTGGTGATGATTCTTTATTCATTTCAATAAATGGTTTTCCAATGACGTGTTTTATGAAATTTCATCCTCTGGATTAGGGTGATTTCCTTATCTCGAGAACTGACTTCAATTATTCTCTTTGGAACTTACATTTCACAAATGACAAGATCTCACTAAAATAGGATTGAAACCCGTACTTTGGTGACAAATGTCAATCTTCGATTGTTTTCTTGTTAATATCAAGCTCAATCATCAAGATACGTGTGAAATTCATACCTTGATGATAATATCATTTTTATGGATTGTATTTTTTCAAATGAAATGACCTCATCAAAGTAGGAGTGAATTCTGGATTTTGATGAAGAAGTTCATCTTGTTATATTTGTTTTTGTAAACTTCATCGTTAAGATAGGAGTGATTTCCCTTACCTTAATGGTGAGTTATCTCGTCTTATTTTTGAAGATTATCAGATCGAACTTTTGATTGGTAAGTTAGTAGTCATACCTTGAGACTACACCATCAAGTTAGGGGTGAAAACCATACCTTGATGACTATTCTCATTCCTTGATCATCAACTTACCATGGTTGTAATCAAGTGACGAGACGCATGTAGTAACTTGAAGGGTGAAATAATGTTAGTGTTTCGACCTATCAAGCCAAAGCATGATCTCTGAACTTGAAAAGAGACCCAATCGCTTTAGGTTGATTTTGATTCCAAGTTTGGAGCATTTAAATTCTTAAAACGATTTCTTTCCCTTTATTCTCATGTTTTGATTTGATCTAGCTACATTAAACCATTTATTCCTTATCTATCGATTTTCATTGTGAGTTATCATCAAAACCCGATTACGTGATGGTAGTCTTCTTAAACAATCTTTTGTCAAGTAAAGATATTATCTCTGATCACGATGGTCGTTTCATCTCTCGTTTCTGGAAAAGTCTCCAATCAGCTCTCGAAACTCAACTGAATCTTAGCACAGCCTATCACCCACAATCGACGGTCAGACTGAAAGAACGATACAAACCCTCGAGTATATACTCCGGGCTTGTGTCATTGATTTCAGTGGATCGTGGGATTCTCATCTTCCGTTGATTGAATTCTCTTACAATAACAGTTACCAGATCAACAGATGGCACCATTTGAGGCCTTGTATGGTCTGAAGTTGGTGAATCACAAATTACTGGTCTGGAATTGATACAAGAAACAACCGACAAAATTCATAAGATCCGTGATAACTTGGTCGCTGCTAGAAATCGTCAAAAGCATTATGCTGATAAAAGACGTAAACCCATGGAATACAATGTCGGTGATCTCGTACTTCTTAAGGTGTCACCTTGGAAGGGAGTGATTCGCTTTGGAAAGAAAGGGAAACTAGCACCTCGTTACGTGAGTTCATTCAAAGTACATGAGAGAATTGGGAAAGTGGCCTACAAGCTTGAACTACCCAAGAGCTCAGCAAACCTCAAGAAATGTCTTGCCGATAAAAAAATCTCCACATTCCACTCGACGAAGTCCAGATTGATGAATCTATGCACTTTATTGAGAAACCTGTGGAAATTATGGATCGGGAAGTCAAACAACTCAAACGTAGCAGGATACCTATTATCAAAGTCCGCTGAGAATCTAAACGTGGTCCAGAATTCACCTGGGAACGTGAGGACCAAATGAAATCCCAGTATCCTCATCATTTCGTTTCAGCCTCCTCGTGATTTAAATTTCGGGACGAAATTTCCTAAAGCAGGGGAGACTGTAACATCACGTATTTGCGTTAAACAAAAAAAAATTAATTTTGTTTAATACGTTGATTGTAAATTCCAAAAATCTCAATAATCATAATAATATTAATATTGCTATTAATAATTGTAAAAAAAATAATAATAAAAATAAACAATTATAAAAAAAATTTTGATTTAAAAAGTCTAGAGGGTATCTTGTAAATTATGAAACTTATTTATAAGACTTTAGCATAAAATAATGAAACAATCAAAGCACAGGGACCATTTCTGTAATTTGGCAAAAACAACCCAAACCACCCCCCTCACCCCCGTCGACCTTCACCACCTCCGGCCACCCCTCCGGCGAGGCCGAAAACCCCAAACAAATCCATATTTAACCGGGAAACACAAACCAAATCATTTGTATGCGAGATTCGAACCAATACAAACTTTAATATTGAATCACAACTCACGATCCACTCACCGATCGCACTCGTTTGGTCGGCAACTTTCCACCTCGAAACCGCACGAAAACTCGAAGATAATCAAAATTAAATTCGCACTATCATACTTTTACACATTTATAAGTTTCCTTTGTGTTCAATTGCATCAAATATCAACAAAAAACACCCCTTCGAACTACCCCGAACCCGTCGGACCTGCAACTCCAATTAAACCCCATCTTCAATCAATTTTATCCAAAATTAACATAAGGCTTTGCTTCCAAATCGTCATTCGAAGATTCCCTCAAGTTTAATTTGATTTTAAACACTGTTTGAGCATCGTTCGGATTGTACACTGTCGCGGGTCTGTTCTTCATTCTGTTCATCTTCAATCCGTCACCATATAGGTAATTGAACGTATATACATACTCGAATTTACACGGGCAATCAAAGCCCTATGATTATTACAGTAAACATCATCAAATTGGGGATCGATTTGGGTTGATTCGATCTAGGGCTCATATGCAAAATTGGGGGTTCTGTAACTGATGTTTAAAACAATTAGGAACCACTCTCTCTCGCGGCTGAGGCCTTTAGTCTATCGGTTCCACACTCAAACTCTAACCTTGAGGTCTCGGGTTCGAGACCCGTCACCTACACATTTTTTAAAAATCTCTTTTTGAGCCTCTAAAAATTATAAAAAAATTTGTAAAAATTATAAAAATGTTTTTACAAACATTAAAATTTTTAAACAACTAAAATTATTTTTCTGAAATTTATTTTAACACTTTATCGATTTTAATAAATGTTTTAAATAAATAAAATTACAAATAATACAAAATTATTTATACGAAAGTGAACTTTAAATAATAATTTAATTTATTAAATTATTATTCGACACTAAATTACTTTTATTTTATTTAAATAATATTTATTATTGTTTAAATCATGATTAAATATAAAAATTTTATATTTAGATCATTCCAAAAACGTTTTCATTTCTTTTAATAATTTAAATAATTAAATATATTAATTAATTAACATATAATTAATTAATAAAATTAATTATTTATTTCCCACACTTTCACAATAAAACAAACGGTTACGCGTATTGATACGTTTAATTTAAAATTCTAACCATAATCATTTTCAATAAACTCATTTTAATTATTTCAAACAATTTTAACCACATAAAATTAATCAATTTAAACTACCATTCAAAACCAAATGGAAATCTTAATACATCCCAAATTCCCAAATCATTATTATTCTAATTCTAGACACCGTTCCTTAGGTTAATCGTAAGGAAGTCGTTGGTGTTTAATCTATCACATCCAGATTCTAATCTCATCAATCAAGTGAGTATTCATATCCCCTTTTTATATCATTTTCTATTTGGGGGAAATCATGTGATACAATATATTCAATCATGATATTCTATTGTTATTTCATTCTAAATTCAATTCAAGACAGGTTATGTTATTACTTGCAATTATGTGAACATACTATGGTAAACTGGACGACAGTAAAACCCTAATTCAATCAATCAATCCTGGTATCAATGGTAGATCTACTGGTTTGGGATAATCCACCCCATATGGCTTACGAGTGGTGATTATACAAACCCACCCCATATGGCTTACGAGTGGTGATTGTGCCAAAGACAAGTAGTCAATCTATGGTGTTTGTGTGCAAGTCTATTATATGCAAGTATCAAGTCAAGGGGTTTATATTGTGTCGGTTTATCTATATGCTTTACTATTGCAACATAAGTCTTAATATTACCTTGTGAATTGGATTATTCTCAATCAATCAATCAATCTATATGTATACTCAAAACTGTGATTACTCACCAGCTAATTCGTTAGCTGACTTTATTTTCTCACATGATTTCAGGTTAAGCAAGCTAGTGGACTTCTACTTGATCATATAAGACCTGGACTTAGTCAAAACAAAATACAATTACTATTTGTGACTTTAACTGTTGTATTTGTATCTGTTAAATTCATGTTATCCTGTAATCTGATTTTAATATTATTATCACTATTAGACAATCATGAGTTATGAACAATCAATCATTCCCTCGTCCGCTCTGATGATTCCGCCGTCGGTCGGGGTGTGACAAAAGGCACCCCGACTGGTCGAATCCCGACACGTCAACAACACACAGGGTCAGGTGCAACAACAATCTTTTCGGACTTATCGGCTCACTCGGCTGATTCCATAGGATCACAAAAATTAACGCCACAACACAATGTACCACAACCCGATAGCCTATACCGGATTCGACTAAGCACACATATGCCCCTAATGTTCAACAATCTACTTAAACCCATCCACTCATTTTAATGTCGTTTTTTGTGTGTTCAGTTATGTTTGTTTATTATTGTTCATTTATGTTTGTTTATTATTGTTCAATTGCGTTCATTTATGTTCGTGAAGTGTTCATACACGAACATTTTTATTTTCTTAATAAACAAACATAAACAAAAAACAATGTTCAATTATGTGTTTGTATTCGTGTTCTGTAAAAGTTTAATGAACGAACACAAATATATTGATGTTTATGTTCGTTCGGTTCATTTATATCTAGCTTCAAATAAACTCTCAACTAGTGGTGTACAAACCGGGTTTTTGGCCCAAACCGGTTCGGGTTCAAACCGAAACCGGTTTGGTCAAAGTTGGTCAAAACCGGTTTGGGTCCAAACCGGTTCGGGTTGGAACCAGTTCCAAACCATAAAAACCCAACCCTATCAAACCGGTTTGGGTCGGTTTGGAAAACGGTTCGGGCCCAAATCGGTTCGGCCCAAACCGGTTTTTTTTTTTGGAAAATTTGGATTTTTTTTATTCAAAGAAAATTTTAAACTTTTAATTAAAATATTTAAAACATAAAACAATTTATATAATTTAAACAATTTATAACATTTATAAACATATATAAACATTTAAACAAATTAAAACATTTAAACAAATTAAAACATTTAAACAATTTAAAACATTTATAAACATATAACAATTTAAAACAATTTAAAACTAAACATTTAAACAATTTATATAATTTAAACAATTTAAAACAATTTAAAACATTTAAACATTTATAAACAAATTAAAACATTTATAAACAATTTAAAACATTTAAAACAATTTAAAACAATTTAAAACTATTTGAAACTAAACATTTAACATAGTCGTTTCTTCGTTCGTCCGTATTATACTTGTACGTTTATTCCTCACCACCAGAACCGGAACCGTTACAAAGGAAGTCATCATATGCCGCTTCATCATCAGTCATTCCTGGTGTCAATCCGCTTCATCATCAGAATTACAATGTCGCTTCACCAGAACCGGAACTTTTATGAAAAGTGTTTTTGATTTTGAGAGTAGAGAGTGTTATAAGTTGTTGTGATTCAACCAAAACATCAAATACATATATATACTAACTTAGTGAGGGTATAATGGTAAAAAAAATAAAAAAAACGGTCAAAAAATGAAAAAACCGGCTATATAGCCGTTAGCCAACGGTAACCGGTTTGGAAAACCGGGTTTAAAGCCGGTTTGAAAACCGGTTTGAGAAACCGGTTTGGAACCGGGTTGGAAAACCGGTTTGGGACCGGTTTGGAAATCGCTTTTGAACCGGTTCGAGTTGGAAACCGGTTGTAAATTCGAAATGGAAAACCGGGGGAGGAACCGGTGGTTCGGGCCGGTTTCGGACCGGTTTGGGCCAAACCGGTTTGCGCCCTAAACCGGTTTCGGTTTTTCCGGCCGAACCGGTTTCCGGACCGGTTTTTTTTTTGGCCTCCTCTACTCTCAACCGGTCAATCTTTAATTTTATGTCAAATGAACACACATGTCCAATGTTTTAGGACCGGATCGGACCGGCCGGTCCGACCGGTTCGACCGGGATTCGGAGGCCTGTCCGGTCCGGTCGAGGGTGGTTCGTTTTTGGAGAGTTGAACCGGCCGGTTCGAACCGAGTCGGCGGTTGGACCGGCCAACCGGTTCGGGTCCGACCGGATTTTGATTTTTTTTTTTTTTTTTTTTTTTTTTGATTTTAGTGGGTAAAAACGGGTGTTAAACCATAAATTAGTACTTTGTATATACAAATATAGTTAAGTTTTATATATAACTATAAAATATATGTATAAATCATATATAAATTACTTATATTTAATTACATATATAAATATAATTAAAATATAGTTAAATCCGGTCCATCCGGTCCGACCGGTCCGACCACCAAACCAGTAAGCCGTCCGGTTCGACGTCCGATCCGGTTCTGAGAACATTGCACATGTCAGTTCATTTAGACGTGTCCCCCACACCCCTTCAAATTTCAAAATATACAAATCACTCATCACACCCCAGATTTAAATCCCCATTTTCAAATTCAGATCTTTGTAACGGCTTCTTCTTCCCACACACTCTATATTCAAAATCCACCCTAAATTCTCCGACCAAAAGCTTGAAATTCCATTTCAATGGCGTCTCTAACACTGGTATCCTCCTAAAACTCCTCCAGACAATGAACACCAACACTCGAGTCGCCGGAGACCACCGCTCGCCGCTTCTGCAGGTCATCGGAATCATGCCCGCTCTCGCCGCAGGATCCGACGACCTCTGGCCCAACCACGGGTTCTACGTTTCGCTTTCCGACTCGATCAACTCAACATACGTGTCTCTATCTGATAGGGACACGGATCTTATACTCACCAATCGGTTGCAGCTCGGGCAGTTTGTGTATGTTGAGAAGCTCGAGTTTGATTCGCCCGTCCCACGGGCTTCGGGAGTGCGCCCGATCCCTGGGAGGCATCCTTTTGTTGGAAGTCCTGAGCAGCTTGTTGCGAGGATCTCGAGTGCGAAGAGGGAGTTTATGATCCAGGCTGCTTCGGATTCGGATGGTTCGGGGGATCCTGTTGCTGCTTATTTGTCTAGTAAGAAGGCTGATGGTGCAGTGTGTGAGCAGAAGGAAGTTAAAGTTAACAATGAGGTTACTGATTTTGAATTTGTTGTCCATGAAAATCTGGGCTATATTGTGAATCTTCATCACATGTCGTCTACATTATTGATTTTGGGGATAATAGTTTCCATGGGTGAACTGATTGTTTGTTTTGTGATACCATTAAACATATTCTTCACATAGACATTGTCTGATGATTGGGCTTGTTATGATATTTCATTTAGAGAGTATTTACAGAAAGATTTTCAACTAAGTTTTCTTTATGCTATGCATTTTATTGATTTATTAGGCCTTTTAGATCTGAAAAGATCAATGCTTGCTTGAATTTTCATCATCAAGCGCTATCATATCAAAATTCACAAGAATTTACCAAAATATCTAAGAATCTTTTGTTAAAATTATTGAATTGTACATGAAACCCACATATAGACAAGTTTTGTGCGAAAATTGAATAAATAGATGTATCATTTTGTTGCAAGAGTACTTAATTTTGCCAAAGGCAATTCCAAACTTGTTTCTTTCATAGGAGTAGTTAGTACAGATTAGTAAAACTAGAGCTGATATCTGATAAAGGCTGTTATTTTTTGGTTGAATAGGGTAGGAACAGACAAGTACTTGCACCTAGAGAGAATGTGAATAATGTTGATGAATCAAGAAAGGGTTCTGAAAAGCCTCCTCAGAGGTTTTCTAGCCCGGGTATGAAGCAGCAGAGATCGATATCAGCGGGGAAAAAGAACATGGCTGAAAGGGACCCTTCACCAGCTGGAAAAGTTAAGAGATCATCTTCTCCGGTGCCCTCAAAGTGTGTGGTTCCTAGCTTGGTTGCAGCCAAAGAAGAAAACAGAAAGGCTGCAAGAGAGCCAGCCATTATAGTGCCTTCAAGATACCGACAACCTTCACCCAATGGACGGAGACATGCGTCCCCAAGTTCAAGGAGGATGTCGATGTCACCAGGAAGGAGGTTGTCTGGTGGAATTAAAGTTTCTCCAGCAACTGATGCAGGTAACAAGAAAAAGATGGCGACTTTGGCTTCTGAGATTTCAAGGTTTCAGAGGCACTTGTTGGGTCTTCCATAAACTCAGCTGGATCATCCACAAATGCAAGTAGGAAGAACTGGGATGAAACGCATGAAGCTGCAGAATCCAAAGAGAAGACTGTTACTAGAAGTAAGCCGGACTTGCAAGCCATCTTGAAAACTCAGGTAAAATTAATAAACCATCTTGTTATATTCTAACAAAGTTCAGAGAATTTTTTGACATTTTAAGTGTTGACTGTGGTGTATTCATATGCAGGCTGCTCTTTCTAGACGATTAAGTGATGCGCATTCATGTCAAGATGAATCTCCGGTTGAAGCAAAAGCAAAACCAAGCGCGTGTGACACTCCCCCCATGGCTGATAGGATGACTGCTACAGCTCTTGGAATGAAACTTCATGAAAAGAAATGGACTGATGGTAGTGTGCCTCTGGACGCACTCTCTTTAAACCTAGCGAGGCTTGGACAGGTAAAACTTACCACTATTGGCATGCAGTAGATGTTCAACAAAAAATTTATTTATGTTATGAAATTCAGAAGTAACAGTGATCAACATTTCCATTGAATTGTAGGATGCTATGCAAAGGAGAAATGTGGCTTCAGTTGCTGCAGCTGAAGCTTTGCAAGAGGCCCTTGTTACTGAAGCTATTCTTAGGAGTTTGAGGTAACCCTGAAAATGATTACCACACCATACAAATGCTAATAGTTTTTATCCTTCAATGGATAAATGATGATTCTTTGTCAAACTGAAGCTAAATGTTTTAGTTCCAATTAGTCTCCTTGGGGTTTTGATCACAAAAGGAAACTTTTGGTACACACTGAAATGAGTTGACTTGACCATTGAGCCAAACGATCGATTGTCCAATGTTTTTAGTTTCTTTTGATCTGAATAAACTATTAGTGTGTCAAAGAATGATTACAAAAAAATTTGTTATATTAGTGATAATATATCTTTTTAATCGAGGCACTAAAGATTACACAATAATGACTTTTGATCTATTCATTTATTCCTTTTAACCTTTTACTTTCTAAAAATAACAAATTAACAATGCCAAATAAGTTATACAATGCTAAGTATTTTTTTTAACCATTTACAGCATGTTTTCAAATCTCTGCTCAACGTCAAAGGCTGGAAACCCTTTACCAACAATAGATAGTTTATGGCTGTATACAATGATGCTGTAAAAGCAACTGCAACAGCTGAATCAATCACTAGCAACCACAACCGCCCCGTGGTTCATGATAACGCTCCACCCACTGACCATTCTAAATCTTTAGCCCTTTGGGTAGAAGCTGCACTAGCCACCGACCTCGAGGTTGTTTCCCTTCTATCAAAACAAGGTATCGAGTCCCATCTCAACCCATGAATAAAACCCATTCACAACCACAAAAACAATCTCTACCCGAAACCATCAAAAACCATTTGATGATTTCTTCTTGTAAGTCATCATTTAGTGGGCCATGGATGAAAGGCCATGGGATGAATGAGACTGTTGAATTAGGAATGAATTTGCAGAAGGAGATGCAGACATGGTTCTTGAAGTTTGTTGAGGAGTCACTAGATGCTGGCTTCCAGGTTTTTGGAAAAACTAATGCTAATAGTTCTGAAGTGGGTCCCATCAAGGTGATCTTGTCACAGCTTAAGCGAGTCAACGATTGGTTGGATCGTATGATCTCAAAGCAGGACGAGGCGTTGACTGGAGCAGTTGACCGACTGAAAGGGAAGATTTACAGGTTTGTTATTCAACATGTTGGTACTACATATGACAACTCGTCTTGAAGTACAAAAAAATCAGCTGTTTTTTCGTAAATTTGCCAGTTTGCTACAAGAAAGAAAATGTTTTTTTTGTTTGTTGAATATTATTGTAAAATGCCAGTTTTGGAATGTCTACAAGAAGGCAAGCTTATTGCCAATGGTAATGACATAATATTTTCAAGAGTAATAATATCAGGATCTGTGGTTTGAATATGGAAATAGATATATTTGTCAAATTGGTCAGAAATATAGCTTATTGTATTGAGTAATGAGTTAATTTCATAACAAATGGTTTAATTACTATCTTTCTCCAATGCGTTTTATTGTATTTGACATTTGTCTTAATCTTTTATTAGATTTATATTGGGTTGATAATTGAAGCCAATTTAATTTTTTATGTGTCTTTTCTGCTAATTAATCAAATATTATGTCATGAAATGATGAAAAATGTAGCACTTGCCCAAGCAATATAGTATTACATTCTTTTATGAATGAAAAGTTCCTTATAGTTGAGTCAATTACATAAATGATCCATAACTATGAAAAGTTACAATAATGATTACTGTTGTTAGAAACATATCACAAATTAATGAAAATTTAATAGACATTTCAATTTTTTCTAAAAATAACCATTTTACCTTTTAACCAAAATATATAATAATTTAAGAAAATAATTAGATTAGGGATGTTGAGTTTATCAAACAACAATATGGACATGTAAAAATTGACATCTCCACTTTGGATTACCATATTGTGTCTCCCACTTTCACTTGTTACAATCCCTTAAAAGCACTAAGTTATCAGTGTTTGAAGCTGACAATGTAACATAAAGAAAGGTAACTAACATAACAACCTAACTTAGAGGAAGTTAAGGCATTATTGCCATCTGATTGATATTGACTTTTACTTTAAGTTCTATTTCTCTTTCCTTTCTACAAACACATATATAGTAGTACCATTGCCCTTACATCATTGCAAGTGGATTGGACAATTATGAAGTAGCATAGACAATGGAACTCCTAACCAACTTGCAAACTCTATCAAGTAGTAATCAATGATGATGAGAAATCAAAAACTTAAGAAAAGAAAATTTCAAGAAATAAGAAGACCTTAAAGAGCAAGTAATGACTTTGTTGTAGCTGGATACAACAGAAAAAATAGAGCTTTTTTGCAGACATCCACCACAAAAGAAGTAATGCATAGTTTAAAATTTTTGAACTCCAATCAGAATCAAAATTTTGACTTGAACAGCACTCGGAATCAAGATTGGACTTAGATTTCAACACAAGGAGGACACCTAGATGTGCTAATGGAAACTAGAACAATCAAGATTGGAAACAAGAACAACCAGATGTGCTAATCAAAATTTTACATAAAGGCTGATACAACTAAAGCAACCAAAGGCTTTCTTCATGCATGCACTCAGTACCAAGTAGAAGTTGCCCGGAAGTTTTATACTTTGCACAAGAATTATTCTAAGTATAAAATTTTTCAAAGCCAAAGTTGCTCCGGAAGCTTTATACTCTGCACAAAAATTATTCTAAGTATAAAATCTTTCGAAGCCAAATACCAAATTTTCCGAAGCCAAAGATGAAGTCTTTCATAGCTTCAAAGACAAAGTCTTCCGAAGCCAAGTGAAGTGAAGACTGATTTCTTTCAAAGACAGAGAACAACATGCTTTTCTCAGATGTACTTTTGCATACAGCTGACCCACTTTTCGCTGTAACTCTGAAGACTCACCAACTTGCATGAGTTAGTGAAAAGGTCCATGCTTTTGTAACTTTACATTGAGGTCTTGTGTCTGTAACTTTCTACTTTATGTAATTTTATCCTTTTTGTAATATATTAGGATGTGAGCTATGGCATGTCATAGTCACTAGTCAAAAGGCAATCTGCCTTTTGACTTTATATTTATTTTGTTGTCTTTCAATATTCCAATTGGTATTTCAAGTATAGCCGGTTGTAGAGTGTAGTATAAAGTATCTTATGGTCTTGTATTTTATTTAAGATATACATTGTAACTCTTGTAAATAACTTGAGATTAATATACATCATTCTTGAAAATCATATATATTGTTTTTGAGTTCTGTCTCATTGTTTTACTTGTGTTCTTTGCATATTATTTTTAAATCTGGTTTCCTATTTGAACTGTTAAGCGTTCTAACAATCAGACTCATAATGAGAAGAGTGTTAGAGCACTTAACAGTTCAAATAGGGAACCAGATTTAAGAACAAGATGCAAAGAACACAAGTAAACAATAAGACAGAACTCAAGGACAATATATATGGTTTTCAAGAATGATGTATATTAATCTCAAGTTCTTTTACAAGAGTTACAATGCATATGTTAAATAAAATACAATTCATTGAGATACTTTATACTACATCCTACAACTAGTTATACTTGAAAAACCAGTTGGAACATTGCAAGATAACAAAATCAATGTAGAGTTGAAAGGCAGATTGTCTTTAGACTAGTGACTATGAAATGCCATAGCTCACATTCTATTATATTACAAAAAGGGTAAAAGTACATAAAGTAGAAAGCTACAGACTCAATACCTTAATATACAGTTATAAAAGCATGGATCTTTTCACCAACTCATGCAAGTTGGTGAGTTTTCAGAGTTGCAGCGGAAAGTGAGTCAGCTTTATGCAAAAGTACATCCGAGAAAAGCATGTTCTTCTCTGTCTTTGAAAGAAATCAGTCTTCACTTCATTTGGCTTTGGAAGATTTTGTCTTTGAAGCTACGAAAGACTTTATTTTCGTCTTCGGAATATTTGATTTTTAGCTTCAGAAGATTTTATACTTAAAATAATTCTTGTGCAGAGTATAAAACTTCCGGAGCAACTTTGACTTTGAAAGATTTTATACTTAAAACAATTCTTATGCAAAGTGTAAAACTTTCGGAGCAACTTCTACTTGGTACTGAGTGCACGCATACAGGAAGCCTTTGGTTGCATCAGTCTTTATATAAAGTCTTACAAACTCCTCCTAAGCTGATGCTACTAAAACAGAGAAGGTTGTTAATCAGTTGACAGTTCTCATTAGGGTCAAGACCATATGCTTCTCATGGAGATCATGCAGAGGTAGATCAAGCATGTATTACCAAAAGTAGACATCTTGGCCATCTTGATCTCTAATAACATACCATCTGTCTGAATAGTAGCAAAGGTCCAAGACAAGATGGGTCTTCTAGCTATAAGAGGCTGTTGGGTTATTATAAGGCTGGTGCAACCAAAACCACTTCACATAGTCAATTTTGGTGCTGCATTCAAAGGCTTCCGAAGCTAATTATGAGATCTTCCAAAGTCTGAAGAAAGAGCTGAAGACAAAGTCTGAAGACAAAGTCTGAAGACAAAGTCTGAAGGCTTCCGAAGACAAAGTCTGAAGACTTCCGAAGACAAAGTCTGAAGACTTCCGAAGACAAAGTCTGAAGAAAGAGCTGAAGACAAAGTCTGAAGACAAAGTCTGAAGACTTCCGAAGACAAAGTCTGAAGACAAAGTCTGAAGACTTCCGAAGACAAAGTCTGAAGACAAAGTCTGAAGACTTCCGAAGACAAAGTCTGAAGACTTCCGAAGACAAAGTCTGAAGACTTCCAAAGACAAAGTCTGAAGGAAGAGCTGAAGACAAAGTCTACTTCCGAAGACAAAGAAGACTCCAAGCCTCGGAAGAAACAGTCTTCCGAAGTATAAGTGGCTTCGGAAGAAGTTATTCTTCCGAAGAAACTTATCTTTCGGAAGACATTGTTATGACCAGTAGACATAAGTATGGTCTCTGACAGTCCGCTACAGACCTCTGATACAACATGGCATCTTACTAAAGAGCCATGTTGTTGACCATACTTTATTCTACTGTTTACCTTTTTATGATAGTACATGTTACCAACCTTAGTTGGTGACAAAAGGTAAGTCAGGGACATGTCCTGACTACCAAATCTCAGATAATATATTTGAGATACCTTAACCTATAGTCTTATAGTATAGGCTTTTGGTTATAGGTTTCCAGCCGGTATCAAAGTATATCCGGCTGTAGGTAGTATTATATATATCTTCTCATTGTAACTTATCAAGTAGAGAGCAAGAGTTAGAGCCAAAACTTGAGCTTGTAAGAATCTTGTAATCCTTTGAGTTAAGAAGCAATATATAAAAGTACTTTGAAAATTTACATCCTGTGTTTATTTACTGCTTAGTTACTTGATATATTATGATCAACTCTTTCTAGATTCTTTCTAAGTGTTGTTCTAGGTGAGTTTGAGAGAAAACCACTTGTTGAGTGACCAGCAAATGATCCTGCAATTGGTATTAGAGCTTTGGCTCTTGATTGCGTGATCTAACCATCCAAATCAACTTGTTTTTCACTCTCCCTACAACCCATTCACTCAAATGGCCGCTTTCTCAAAAGCTAATATGGAAACTGGTACCATGACTAAGTCCCCACTGATCACCCCTGTAGATTTTGACACATGGTGCACTAGAATGGAAGGCTTCATCAAGTGTCAAGACTCAAGGATGTGGGACTCCATTGTCAATGGTCCTTTCATACCAAGCACTACTTCTGCTACTGGTAATCGTATCATTCCAAAAGATGTTGATGATTACTCAGAAGAAGATAGGAAGAGAATAGAGCTAGATCAAAGGGCTATGACTTCTCTTCAAACTACTCTCCCAAACTCCATCTACAGAGGCTTCAAGAAGTGCAAGACTGCCAAAGACTTATGGGATGCATTGAAGCTTATGTATGAAGGATCCAAGGAAACCAAAGAGAACAAGAAGGATCTCTTGAAGCAGCAGTTTGAGAACTTTACTTTCAAGGCTGGTGAGACCTTGACTCAACAATACTTCAGGTATGTTAAGATAGTAGATACTCTGGTGGATATTGGAGTACCTCTTGAAAATAGAGACATAGTTAGGAAGTTCATGTCTTCCCTTCCTAAACTATGGACACACTACTGTGTTGTAATCAAGAGAACTTCGGACCTTAAAACTCTTTCTCTCACAGAGTTGTATGGTATCCTAAGTGCATTCCAGATGGAGATGAACATGCAAAACTCCTCTGGAAACTCCAATAACCAACTGAGTTCAGCCCTTCATGTGGTTGAAAGGGAAATCACAGAACCACAACATCAGTTGTTGTGCTACCCCGACAACTCACATAGTGGACCCTACATTACTCTACCTGAGACTCCAAAGTCTCAAAAGGTTCAACACAATTCCTTTCAGGTTAGTTGTGCCTTTGTCTCTGGAAGTGGACATTTTAGTGATTTTCAATACTGCTTTGATGATCTCGAGTGCTTCAGTCCAGATGATGTAGAGTATGTGGACATTGTCCAACAGATGGCTCTTTTAACTTACAGAGCGAAGAAGTTCTTTAAGAGAACTGGAAGGCAATTCCCTCAAAACTCAGTCAACAGCAAGTTTGGGTTTGACAAGAGCAAAGCAAAGTGTTACAACTGCAACCAACTAGGTCACTTTGTTAGGGAATGCAAGGCTCCCAAGAACAATCCGGGAACCCCACAGGCCTCCACACATCCCTCAGCTTCAAAGCATGAAGAAAAGTCAACTGAAACAACTGCAGTAGCTCAAGAGGTTGACTGGAGCTTCATGGTACAGGATGTGACTCCCGCTCAAGCACTCATGGCTGGAACAGATGATGATCAGGTATATGAACATCTATGTACTGCTGCCTGTATTGCTAAAGTTAAACTCTATAAGGATTACAATATGGAAATCAGATCTGATGTTGAGTCTTTAAATATCTTAAAATCTGATTTTAAAAGAGCTGAATCTGACTATCAAAAGAAAATTGAGGAGTTAGAGAAAACTGTGTCTCTTTTAAAACATGAAAAGACCAACTATAAGACTCAAATTAAAGATCTAATATCTAAACTGTCTGAAGTTCAAGCCCAGTTGGTCACTGCTGAGGCTCAGGCCAAAGCAAAACTTCTAAGCTATTCTTGCATCATCCTCTCATTCCAAAATGTTTTATCAAAACAAAGAAGGGTTGGGAACCAATGAAATTGCTCCACCACACTCTTATGAGTCTATTAGACTACCTAGATGTGGTACTGAAGAGCAAGAGGTTCCAACTGCTGACCCTTCTCCATTGGAACTAGAGGATGAGGCAAAAATAGTGGCCACCACAGGGGAGAAACAGGATGATACCCTCATCTCCACCTGTGAAAACCAAATCCTAACCACCAAGGCAAGAAGAAGCAGAGCCAAGGCTACCAGAAGGACTACCAAGAAGGTTGCAGAGTCCAAGCTTAAGATTGACCCAAAGCAAAAGGGTGTCTTCATATCTGCTGGATTCCAAGTGGTAGGTACTTCTGATTCAGGAAAGGAGTGTAGTACCAGCACTCCTGTCCTACCAAAGGATCAGAAGTTGAAAGGAAAAGTTGTTGATGAAGAGAAGAAATTAAAGAAACAGCAACCTGCAAATTCCCAAAAGACTAACATTGCATGCATAATGTGTGGTCTGCACAACCACATGGCTAAAGATTGTTACTACAATCCAGCAAGCACACATTATGCAAATAATGTTAGAAAAGAAGGAGTCAGGGAAGGTTTCTTATTTGGACCATTTCAAACGGTCCAAATGATGAAAAAGGGAAAATTGGTCTCGGAAGCCAAGTTGCTTTCAGAAGAAAGTACTTCTTCCGAAGGGAAAATGGCTTCGGAAGCCAAAGCTTCTAAAGTTCGGAAGAACAAGAAAGCTCCCTTGAAACCATCCCAGAAGAAGACTACTTCAGAAGAAAAGGTGGTGAAGGCTTCTTTCGAAAAGAAAGAAGCTTCGGAAGAAAACCATGCTGCAAAAGCTTCAACAAGCTCATCCTTAAAGATCAACCAAGGGATGGATTGGAAGATCAAGGAAGATGCTGCGGCCCAAACCTCTTCTTCAACGACCTCTATTGAAACCCAATGCATATCTTTTGGTTCAATTATGTCATTATCCTTGGAAGAGCCCAAGACCAGCAAGGCTTGGGCATCCAAACAAAACTAACCTTCTCATCTTATGTGCAGGGACATCCATTTGATAAGAACAACAATGTCTGGATTGTAGATAGTGGATGCTCCAGGCACATGACAGGGAACAGATCTCTCCTTCAGCAATTCCAGAATTATGATGGAGGGCCTGTACAATTTGGAGGTCAGACCGGAGGATATATTTCTGGCAGAGGAAGTATATCCAACGGTAGAATAAACATTGACAAAGTTCACTTTGTCAAACAGCTTGAACACAATCTGTTAAGTGTTTCTCAATTCTGTGATCAAAAGCATCAAATGCTTTTCACAGAACATGAGTGCATTATCCTCAGACCAGGGATAACAATTCCTCCGGAATTGGTGCTTCTTAGATCTTCCAGGAAAGGGGATATGTACAAGCTAGATATGAACAATGCTTCTCCTATGGGTGAAGTATCATGCTTTCTTTCTAAAGCTGATAGTGATGAGTCAACACTATGGCATAAACGCATGTGTCATGTGAATTTTAAAACAATGAATAAATTGGCTAAAAATAACTTGGTACATGGTCTGCCTAAAAAGGAATTTCTCTGCAAAGATAACTGTGTTGCATGCCTGAAAGGAAAACAACACAGACCATCTTAAATCCAAATGTGTCAACTCCATCACTACTCCATTACACTTATTGCACATGGATCTCATTGGTCCCACAAGTATAATGAGCATTTAAGAAATCATACTGCCTTGTGATTGTTGATGATTTTACAAGATTTACATGGGTATTCTTTTTAAGAAATAAAGATGAAACTGCTGAAACGTTAAAATCTTTTATTTTTAAATAGAAAATCAAATTGATCAAAAGGTTAAGATCATTAGAAGTGATCAAGGGACTGAGTTTAAGAACTTTGTTTTTGACTCATTCTGTGACTCAAAAGGGATTGCCAGACAATATAGTGCTCCCAGAACTCCTCAACAAAACGGTGTTGCTGAGAGGAGAAACAGGACACTTATTGAGGCTGCTCGAACCATGTTAGCTGATTCAAAACTACCTCTAACATTCTGGGCAGAGGCAGTTAGCACTGCATTTATGTGCAGAACAGGGTTCTTGTAGTTAAGCCCTATGGAAAAACCTTATGAGTTATGGAACAAGAGGCCACCGTTAAGGTCCTTTGGCTGCAGGTGTACCATACTTAACACAAAAGACAACTTAGCAAAGTTTGCTGAGAAGTTGGATGATACTATCTTTGTTGGATACTCTTCTAGCTCCAAAGCTTATAGAGTATACAACATTAAGAATCAACAATTTGAGGAGTCATCCAATATAGTTGTAAATGAGCACACTCCTTGTGTTAGGGGGAATGGACCTGATTATATCTTTGATTTAGAATTGTTTCCAAACTATTCTAAACCATCTTGTGAGAATGTTTCAGCTGGAACAGGTGCTCAAGATGATGCTGATGCTAATCAACTATTTGAGCTACCCAGACCTCTTTCAAATTCTCCAAGAGCTGAAAGACAACAAGCTTCAACCATCCACAGATCTGATAGTGTAACTATCTCCAGGAATAGTGAAGCTTCAACAAGTGAATCATTGATCAACCTCAAAGTTTTTCAGGTGATCCATTACAACACCAGGTTGAAGAAAGTAGTATTCTGAAGGAACAGGCAACTGTTAATACTACCTCATAACCAACCATTGATGATGTTTCTCAATCATTCAATCAGTCCTCATTGGATGATTTTGAAACAGCAGCTGGACAGAGTGATCTAGTTCCTGATCAGAATATGTCCAACCTGGACTTATCTCTACAACTGGAAGTGATTCCTCGTCTTAGGATTCATAACACTCATCCAACTGAGAACATCATAGGGAATGTCTCTGAGGGTGTAAGAACAAGAGGGCAAACTCATCATGGGAATGTTTGTTTGTACTCATGCTTCTTATCTCAGATGGAACCCAAGAAGGTGGAAGATGCCTTAAAGGATAGTAGTTGGGTTGAATCGATGCAGGAGGAGCTGCTTCAATTCAGAAGACAAAAGGTCTGGAATCTATGCCCACTACCATCTGGTCAAGTACCAATAGGCACTAAATGGGTTTTCAGAAACAAGAAAGATGATAGAGGCTTGATTATCAAGAACAAGGCAAGGCTGGTAGTTCAAGGATACACCTAAGAGGAAGGGATTGATTATACTGATGTCTTTGCACCTGTTGCAAGACTTGAGGCAGTTAGGATCTTTCTTGCTTATGCTACATCCAAGAACTTCATAGTCTACCAACTTGATGTCAAGTGTGCTTTTCTATATGGGGATATAATAGGGAAATTTATGTATGTCAACCTCCAGGATTTGAAGACCCACAGCACCCCAACTATGTGTGCAAGTTGGATAAAGCTCTATATGGGTTGCACCAAGCACCTAGGCTGTGGTATGAGACTTTATCTCAGTTTCTCCTGAAGAATGGTTACACAAGAGGTACCATTGATAAGACTCTTTTCATCAAGAAGTCTGGTGAAGACATTTTGCTCGTTCAAGTCTATGTTGATGACATCATATTTGGTTCTTCAAATGACCAAATGTGTAAGGACTTTGAGAGCATTATGAAGCAGAAGTTTTAGATGAGTTCCATGGGAAAATGGACTTTTTCTTAGGAATTCAGGTGAAGCAGATGAAGGGTTCTTCATAAATCAATCTAAGTATGTCAATGACATCTTAGAGAGATTTGAGATGAAGGACTGTAAGCCAGCCAAGACACCCATACCCAGAAACCATAATCTTTGCCCTGACCTTGAGGGGGAGGATACTGACCAACATCAGTATAGAGCAATTATTGGTTCTCTGATGTATCTCACTGCTAGTAGACCTGATATCATGTTTGCCACTTGCATTTGTGCAAGATATCAGGCTGCTCCAAAAGTGTCTCATCTGGCTACTGTTAAGAGAATCCTCAATACCTCAAAGGAGCACCTAAACTAGTCTCTAGTATCCAAGAAATAGTGATTTCAATCTCTATGGATACTCTGACAGTGATTATGGTGGCTGTAACATTGACAAGAAATCAACATCAGGAGGATGTCAATTTCTTGGTGGAAGGATTATCTCATGGCAATGCAAGAAGTAATCCTGTGTCTCTACATCAACTGCTGAAGCTGAATACATCGCTGCCGCTAGCTGCTGTGCTCAGTTGCTGTGGATTCAGAACCAGATGTTAGATTATGGATTCTACTTCATGAGTACTCCTATCCATATTGATAACAACAGTGCTATCTCCATCACAGAAAATCCAGTGAAGCACTCTAAGACAAAGCACATTGATATCAGGTATCATTTCATTAGAGATATTCATGAGAAAAATCTGATAAAGTTAATCAAAGTTGACTCAAATGAACAATATGCTAATTTGTTCACAAAAGCTTTTGATGAACAAAGATTTAAGTATCTCATATCAGCTATTGGGATGATAAACATTGACTAACTACCTCTTTTGAAAGCTTTTTAATGTGTAATGTCTTGTGTCAATACAATTTAAGCCCTGTTACAAAAGATCTTTTTATATTCCAAGTGTAAATTCTTTCCGAAGAGGAATTAACTCTCGGAAGATATTTAAGAATATCTTCCAAAGCCAAATTCCTCAAATGGAAATTTCCTTCTCGGAAGAGTTTTTAGTCTCGGAAGAAGCGATTGATTTCACATCAGATCTACTTCCGAAGCTTATAAAACTCTTCACTCAAAAAGCAATTTTTACCTTCGGAAGCAATGCTTTGCTTCGGAAGAGAAAATTGCCTTCGGAAGATAAATTACCTTCGGAAATGTTTTACATTCAGAAAGAGAGATTGTTTATGTGTAACGGATATCTTTGGGCCCCACTCTGTAAAAGGTAAAAATTTGCAAATGATGGTCAGATTATTTAAAATTATCCTTTACCGCCACTGTCACTTCATAGCCGAAAACCACCATAATCCCAAAAGTTACCCTATTACCGCCTCTACCACAATTCATCTCCTTTAAATAATCCAGACTGTTCAATTTCATCTTCTTTTACCAATTTATTGCCCTAACTATTCCCTTCACTGTCAAACCTGAAATTTCACACAAATTCAAGCTTACTTTCTCTTCAATGGCGCTAAACCCTCAGCACAACCAGGTCGCATTACTTGATTCGTCAAGAGATGCCGACTTCACTCAAATAATCACCTTTCTTACTGAATCAACCTACCTCACGGCGCTTACTGTTAACCCCACCGTTTACTCTAACCACATGACTGAATTCTGGAGTAACGGTCAAGCTGAAGTCCTAAATGGGGTTCGTGTCCTGAGAACCCGCATTTGTGGACAGGAGTTGATCATCACTGAACAACTCATCAGGGAGCATCTAGAGCTTAATGATGATGGGGCTCCTATTGAGTTTTCCAAAGAAGACTTGGATAGCACCTACATCCTCATGGGATATGGTGGGTATGTGAGCAGGTCAACTGTCTACAAGTTCAACTTCTCATATCATTGGAAGTTCCTGCTGCACATCATTCTGCACTGCCTATCCAACAAATCTGGGGGATGGGATCAAATCCCATATGAACTAGGATGCCTAGTTCACGGGTTGGTAAGAGGTCTGCGCTTCAACTACTCAAGATTTGTGTTGACCAATTTGATTGGAAATCTGAGAAGGGACACATTCTTCATGTATCCCCGATACATTCAACACATTATCAACTGCGAGTTGGAACCAAGCAACTTGTCTGTGCAGCTGCTCTTACTGTTCCCCAAGTGCGGCCTACCATCTTCAAGACATTGAAGAAGGTGTCCATCAACTTTACTGGACGGTACACTCCTTTACCTCCAGAGATGATTGAGCGCATAGCTCCTGGTGACATCCCTGTTAACCCCACAGGTGATGAACCCACACCAGCAACATTCACCACAAATATCTCCATACCTTCTCCACCCATCAAAATTACATATCAAAGACGCCCCAAACGAACCCTTGTTCAATCTACTCTGATTGAACAAGCTCCTCCAGTTCAAACCTAAAGGGCTAGAGTGGAAACATGGGCTCCCACTCAGTCCGAGGTCACATCATCCTTCTCATTTGACCTTAATTTGGGTTTTGAGCCTCCTCAGTCTCAAACCCAAGAGCCCGAACCTCAAGCCTTTAGCCCACAGGGTGAGTCTTTACACTCCCCTGTGCAGCCTTCAAGGGACAGCCCCACCAGAGGCTCAATGCCTGTAGACATTGATTTAGGTCCCGGGTCAGTAGGTTTAACCTCTATATCCTTCACTGACCTTTTAATCCGAACTGATGAAGAGATAACATCTCTCCATGGCCATGAAGTTGATCTACAACACCCTATCAAAGATCAACAGAGCCAAGAGAGATCCCTTATCTCTAGCCCTCATCAGCAGCCAACTACTGAGGTGAGTCCCACTGATATGGAGGGGACTCATGTAGGCTCAGCTGCCACTACTCAGAGTCTCTTATTGAGCTCTCAGGACAGTGGTAACATCAATAGGACTGAGTCTACGGTAATTTTGCCCATTGACATCTCTGAAAGAGATGAATTTGAGCAAAGGTATCCAGGGTGCCAAGAAGCCACATCTGGTGGTGAGACTGAACATACTAGGTATGTTATCTCATCTCCCCGTGATTCTTCACATGAAGATGAGGGAAGCATGCAACTCACTCTTCAGTACTTGATCTCTAAGGTCTCAAGCCTTAAATCTCAGGTAAGGGTCCTAGAGACAAGGACAACCACTCAGCAGGCTCAACTAGCTGAGAAACAGACGGAGAGGTCTATTAGGCATGTACCTGTTCAGGTCTCATTGGCTTCTTCCTCCAGCTCATCTAGCTCTCAAGATGATGCTACCAAAATGGGGGAGAAAGATCAGAGACAAACATCCGGGGAACCACAGATCCAGTCTTCTACCTCCCAAATCATCACCCTACCTGAGTCATCTCAATCAACTCTAAAGATTGACTCACAGATGCTTCATGATCTCTACAGACTTCATAAAGTTTGTATTGAGATCCTCCTTAGAACAGCCCAGCCCCGACACTACACTCATATACTTTGGGGCTGAGGAGCTTCAAAGACTGACTGCACCTTCTACCACTGTGGAAGAAGTTGGTCAACCTAAGGTCCACATGGAACCTAAGATTAACTTCGAAGTAGAAATGGGGACTGATGGCCCAGCAAATGAAACAGTTGGGACAGAACTTGCATCAGCCTCTTCTTCCGAAGCTCAGGTTGAAACTTCCGAAGCTAAAGTTGAAACTTCGGAAGAACAAGATAAGTCTTCCGAAGCAGAGATGGAAGCTGCGGAAGGTTTGTTCCAAATGTCCGAGGAACTGATCATCATAGATGTTATTGCTGAAATAGCATCTGAGATGAGCAGGGAGGACACTTCTGATCTACCTCCATCCCAAACACCAGCTGATCCTCTCTCTCAATCCGAACCCACTATCCAAGAACCACCACAGACAAGTTCTACCAAAGACAAAGGCAAAAAGAAAATGATTGTGAAAGAACTTTAGGAGGAGGAAAGGATTGAGAAGCTCAAAAAGAAAGGTAGGTTTCCAGCTGAGAAGCTGCTAACTGCTAGTTTTAAGGCAGCTGCAGCCAATCAGGAGGAAATCAACACCAAGAGAAGGACAACACTCATTGATCAGCTCATCAACCTAGGAGCTGCCAATGAGGAAGTACTCCTGCTACCACTAGAGGAGTTGGTAACCTTGGAAAGGACAACCAGGCTAAATCAAGAAGAAGAAGCCAGGTTGGCCTTGGAGAAAGAAGAAGAAGAACAAAAGAAAGCAGCCCTGTAGCTGAGAGAGGCTAGGATTAAATTCCTACTCTCAAGAGGCTTCAGTCTTCCTGAACTGTCTCCACACGATGATGATATGATCCTGCTGCTCCACAACAAAGAACAGGATCAAATGGAGAAGGAAAGGAAGAAAGCTGCAAGGGAGAAGATGAAGGAGAATAAGCGAAGAGAGGAGGTAGAAAGGGTCATTGCCACCAAGAAGCTCAGTGATAAAGCCTGGATGAAAGACTATCTCCGAGCTCACGGCTTCTCTGGTAGGCAGGTGGGACCTATGTCCGAAAGGACACTCCAACGGATTGTTAGCGAAATAAAAGCTGACATCCGTTTGGGGAAAAAGAAGGAGATGTATAGGAGGGGACAGGGAATGGTCTTCACCCCAGCCACTCAACCACAACCCACATCAGAAGAACCAATCCCATTTCCCATCAAAACCGAACCCTCAGATGAAACCTTCACCCCTAAACCCACAACTCTACCCAAGCCTACCTCATCACCTCAACCACCTAAACTTCTTATCCTTAAACCCAAAACACAACCTAGAACCACTGAACCTAAACCTACCCAACAAAAACTAAGATCATCCCCTCAGCCTTCTAAACATCTCTCTCTTGAGGAAATAAAGGAGATCAAGACAAGGCTCATCAACTGTACTACTATGAGCAGCATTTCCTGTGAGGGAGACCTTATCAACATAACCTATGTTGATAACTCTTCAAGCTCCCTCACTCTAGGACAATTTCTTGATCTGCCTAGAAGTACTTTGGTCCAGGCTGTAAGACTTTTCGGTCTCAACTCTGATACTCTCAATGCTGAAGAGAATAGACTAAGAAGGCAACTGGAGACTCTACTGGATACAAGGAAGGAGGACAGGATTCCTAGTCAGTCTCCTGGACCTAGGAAAGTTATAATCCAATGGAGGTTCAATGAACCTTCTCACAACTTTGTTGTGGAAAGGGAGAATGGTGAAACTAACAGGCTTAATGCCACTTCTCTACTGCATCTCAGTAGATTTGACATTGCTGAGCTTGCAGAGAAGCCATTCTCCAACCCCTCCAACTCAGAGACTGCAGCTATTATCAGAAATTATCTCAGCGGTCTTCATCTAGCTGAGCTAACTGCAAAGGCCAAGATCGAAGAAGAGTTGAAGTTGAAAAGACAGGAAGACAAGGAAAGACCTACCACTAAAAGCACAGCCTTTCTACAGATGGTGGAGGGTCCGGAATTGGAACCTATAGTTAGATGGGAATATGACTATAGTTCACATTAACTAACTCTTTTCAGAGGGCCACAACAAAGGGTACGCATAATCCAAGGTGACAGACTGGATGTTCTGCCTACCAAGGATTTGTACAAACTTCTCAGCTCCACTTCAGGGAAGAACAAGGACACAGACAAATATCTACTCTCCTTAGTGCTGAAAGTTTTGAGAAGAAGAGAGAAGTGAAGTTTTGATAGCATCAGCCTAGGGGGAGTTTGTTGGGTCATTATAAGGCTGGTGCAACCAAAACCACTTCACATAGTCAATTTTGGTGCTGCATTCAAAGGCTTCCGAAGCTAATTATGAGATCTTCCAAAGTCTGAAGAAAGAGCTAAAGACAAAGTCTGAAGACAAAGTCTGAAGACAAAGTCTGAAGGCTTCCGAAGACAAAGTCTGAAGACTTCCGAAGACAAAGTCTGAAGACTTCCGAAGACAAAGTCTGAAAACAAAGTCTGAAGACTTCCGAAGACAAAGTCTGAAGACAAAGTCTGAAGACTTCCAAAGACAAAGTCTGAAGACAAAGTCTGAAGACTTCCGAAGACAAAGTCTGAAGACAAAGTCTGAAGACAAAGTCTGAAGACTTCCGAAGACAAAGTCTAAAGACTTCCGAAGACAAAGTCTGAAGGAAGAGCTGAAGATAAAGTCTACTTCCGAAGACAAAGAAGACTCCAAGCCTCGGAAGAAACAGTCTTCCGAAGTATAAGTGGCTTTGGAAGAAGTTATTCTTCCGAAGAAACTTATCTTTCGGAAGACATTGTTATGACCAGTAGACATAAGTATGGTCTCTGATAATCCGCTGCAGACCTCTGATACAACATGGCATCTTCCTAAAGAGCCTTGTTGTTGACCATACTTTATTCTACTGTTTACCTTTTTATGATAGTACATGTTACCAACCTTAGTTGGTGACAAAAGGTAAGTCAGGGACATGTCCTGACTACCAAATCTCAGATAATATTTTGAGATACCTTAACCTATAGTCTTATAGTATAGGCTTTTGGTTATAGGTTTCCAGCTGGTATCAAAGTATATCCGGTTGTAGGTAGTATTATATATATCTTCTCATTGTAACTTATCAAGTAGAGAACAAGAGTTAGAGCCAAAACTTGAGCTTGTAAGAATCTTGTAATCCTTTGAGTTGAGAAGCAATATATAAAAGTACCTTGAAAATTTACATCCTGTGTTTATTTACTGCTTAGTTACTTGATTATTGTGATCAACTCTTTCTAGATTCTTTCTGAGTGTTGTTCTAGGTGAGTTTGAGAGAAAACCACTTGTTGAGTGACCAGCAAACGATCCTGCAGAGGCTGTGCCTGAGTAGGAATTTATTGAGCAGCCTCTTGTTACACTTCCTTAGGATGCTTCCTCAGAATACTCTGACTTATCCTGAGGTCTAGAAGTGGATGCATTTTTATTCTTAGATACTCACTTTATGATCATCCTTTCTTCCTATTTGGAGTGTTTAACTGAGTGGGATGGTCTTGAGTACCATGTTGCTATGTTATGCCTCTCTCAATTGGGTTCTCTTTTCTCACAGGCTCAGAAGGAGGAGTAGAACCCCGCTGTGGAATAGACGATGAGGTTGGCTGAGATGTAGCTGAATGTCCAGGTTGTGTTTTCTGTGTTGGTTCAACCTTAACCTCAACCTCAGAAGGAGCTTGGCTTGGTGGAGAATACAAGTCCATAAGCTTTCCCTTTTTAATCTTCTACTTGATCATTCTAATCTGCTCATCCATAGTGGATAGAGACATTAAACCAAGCCTCCTTCCGGAGAATACATACATCTTCAAGAAGCTCATCATCCTTTACGTGTCAGCAAACTTCTTTTGACTATTTTGGATGATTGCTCTTGACTTTGCAGCTTCTTCCCTTAATTTTCTCTTAGTAGTTTTTTGTTAATTGATGAACTGTTGTTCCAGCTGCTTAAGATATTCAAATTCAACCTAAGGAACAACTAGCTATGAGACCTTTTAGGAGGACTCAACCAGGAAGACAAGAACCTGAGGATGTGATGGACTTAACCGCCAACTCACCTATGCAAGTGGGTGATGCTACCAAAAGGGGGGAGGAAGTTGTCACAATCACAGAACCTGGGAGTCCTTCTTAGAGTATGGACATTGAGGATTCACCACCCTCACTTGCAATTGTCCACACTCGGTAACCTCCTCAAATTCATATGAAATAGACTCTTTTATACAATGTCTATTTGAGGAGGGTATGCCAAAGGTAATGTCATCCCCAAACTATGGAGCTGGAAATGAAATATATGAGTGGATGTATGATGCTGATAGAAGAGCCCTAGTACTGTATAGATTTCAAGGACAGTAAGAGGTCTTCAACTTATAGACCTTGAACTTCTATGACAGTCTCTCTTTAGTCAATATGCCACTTGTCAACCAAACTTAACATAGGTAACCTGATATATTGGCTGAGAGAATTCAAGACAAGATTGTTCAAGAGTTAAGGTATAGAAGAAGGCAAATGCAAACAGGCAATGTCATTGGTCAACTGGATATTGAGGTGCAACATAAGATTAGCTTTGAAGGGGAAACCTTGACTGAAGGCCCAGTGATAGAACCTGTGAGAATTGTCGCAGAAATAACTACTTCAACATCTTTTACCCTCAGTATGGTACCAATTGGTGAAGGTGTTTCATAACCTTTCTCTGGCAAGAGCTTGACTGATAAACCAAGCAATGAAGGCCAAAGCTCTCTCCACCCTGAGTCACGAGTGACAAAGGGAAGAGGAAAATAACCTCTGAGAAGATTGAGGAGGAGGAAAGAGAGAGGAAGAGGAAGTTAAGTGGAGAGAGTTCATCTGGTTCTTTAGGCTTCATGGAAGCAGCAATCAGGACAGCCCCAGGTGTGACAACCCTAAAAATATTTTATTATTATATATATATTACGTCGAAAAATTTTCTTTTTATTACGTTACGACTATGAGTTATATTTGGTATATATAATACGGGTGTACGTATGCATGGTTGCATACATACATATATATGGAAACTTTACGTATGCATATTGCATGCATGTCTATATATTGATAGTTTACTATGTACGTATGTTTATGTGCCTGAAGTCCACACATACGTGTATATATACATAAGTTTTTACGTGAGCATGTTTACCTACATACGTGTACATTGAAAATTATTGTAATACAAGCATAAATGTTTGGGATGTATATATATATATATATATATATACATAGCTCACTATTAGATGTATATACTTACGGGTATATATATATATGTATATATATATAAACACATCAAAACTCAACTACACTAAATCCTAAAACCTAAAAACTAAAACCTAAAACTAATAATCCAAAACCACAACATACCATCATACTAACACCCAAACCATTCTCGGTTGAAGCCACCGAAACTACCACTCCATACCATCACCCGACTACCATCATCCCATAGCCACCTTTGTCCAAATTCATTAAATGCTAACACCCTTAAAGTCAAGCTTCATCATTCCCAAAAGAATATAGCAATCCCAAAGGATTCCTTGGCACTCTTGCTTTCACACCTCCAAACTGCCACCACACAAAGCCATAGAAACCGCCACCTTGACACTTCCACACTCAATTCATTGAACCCAATTATAATAACTTTATTAGCTCTCTTAGGTCAACACCTAGCTTCACATTAAAGAAGCATCATCAATTCAAAAATGAATTGGCAACCTTCGGCCCTAAGGATCACACAACCAATTGCCACCTATCACCATGAATGTTTTAAATTGACACATAATACACCTACATGAAACTTACTCACCAAGGCTTGTATAACCATAAAGAAGAACTTATGAAAAACTCCACCTTTGGCCCTTTAACCATCACTATATGTCATCGGCCAAGCTCATCTCACAATTATGTAAACCACAAGCTAAATCGTGACCACCCCAATCTACATACATCTCTCGGGTTCTTATTAACTTAAAGCCATCACCACCTTCACCCTTGATCTTTATATCCATCATCATTAGCCACCACAACTATGCATCCCTCGGGTTGTAAGTCACAACCAACAAACAACCATCAACACCATCACTTCCCGTAACCATCACTACACCCCTTCACCCTCGGTTTCCCCACCCAGCCATAAACAACCGTGAACATCATCACCATCACCACCCGAAGCCACCATCACCACCTTGCTCTCTACCACTTGATTCTATAAAGCCACAACAAGCAACCGGTTCGTAGCTGCCTGGATTCCCGTAATGATCATAACATAAAAGGTTCCAAAACTCTAAACCTTAATTAGTTTTGTATATCAGTATGTATATATGTACATGTATTTGACCAACTCATATGGTTAAAAACATTAACCTCTCTCATACATATGAATAAAGCAAATGATTTTCCTTAAAAAGTAGAATGAAAAGCAGCTAGAATTATGGAAACAAACATTTCCTCAAAACTTTATAAAAGTATGAGAAGTTGTTTAAATTGTAAAATAAATCAAAAATAGAAATAAATTCGGCAAAATTCTGATAAATTTACAAAATGATCCTTTTGAGGTATAAAAGCCCCTGGAATTATTTCAGAATTTTATTCCTTGTTATAATAAAGATATGAATTTTTATACGTTCTGCAGTAGATAAATCACAATAAATATTTAAAGTAAATAATAAATTCTGATAAAATCATAGATGAAATACTAAAGCAAATACTACAGAATATATTATTTTCATAATTTTTAGAGGAGTATAAGTATTTTTTTGAATATTGTAATTATTGTGAAAATTGCAGAAGCTGGTATGTTATGATTGGGACTTTAAGAAAATTATATGATGCTTAGTCTTACATAAGAAACCGTTTGTAAAATTTGGGAATTTATAACAGAAGCTATTTTTAACCAATTATGGGAATATTATAAAGTTTATAGAAAATAATCTGTTTGGGTTTGGATGCTATGAAAATTATGAGATGGTATTGACATTTGGGATAAAATTCTATGAATTTTTGATAATTTTTGGACAGCAGTAAGTATTTTTGATAATTTATGTAGAATTGGTATTAATTTTGAGCAAATTATATATAAATAATTTGTTGGGAAATTTTGTGATAACATTATTGGCAGAACTTCCAAAAGGTATCTCCATCTGAGGTTCTGAAATTTTTAAAGAAAATATTGTCTGACACTGTGAACTATTTTGTTAGGTTCAAGTGGGAAGACACGGTGAGTTCATAGCCCCATTTTCAACCGTTTGATATTCAGTAAAGTTTTAGGGGAAAAAGTATATTGTTGAGTTAATGTATTATTTTGAAAATATTTATGTTTGCTTACTGTCATTTGGGACACAACCATTAGTTCGAATGAGGAACCGGTCGATAATATTAGTAGCGCTACTTAGGAGAATATTTGTACCAACCGGATAAGGGTTGCTACTATTTTCCTGCATCTAACCGAATGGGGATTAGGATGTAATATTATCTGATGTTGTGAATTATTTCATGACAGTATGATTATATTGTGAGCAGGTTTGGTTGTAATTGATACATCAACAAAATTATTTGTCTGGATTAAACCTATGTTCTTACCAACATTTTTATTGACTGGTTTAAGTGTACTTTTTCAGGAAATGAGTAACTCATTTGATTTCAGCTTTGAAGTTCATGATGGATGGGGTGACGTTGTGGGGAGGGTCTGTGTCACGCTGACCTTCAATATAGTTGACGGGAGCGTGTATGTTGATGCGCATTTTTATAGGTTTTAGACATGCTGTAATTTAGTGTAACCAATTACATCAAATTTTGTAATAGTACTTAAATGATGTAATTCCTCTAGTATAAATAAAAGCATGTCTGTGTTATGTTTCTACTATCACTGTGTTTATTTACTATAAACAATGCACTCTGATAAAAGCTAGTCACATTCCACCCGTATCGTTCACGCTTCCGCCGGGATGTGACAGGTTGGTATCAGAGCCATTGGTTATAGAGAATTAGTTATTTTAAGAAATAACTAGACTATAACCATAAGCTCAAATATATCATTTTATGATTTTATGTGAATTATGTGAAAATTCATGATTTTATGATTAAGATTCTGACCAAATAATTTGACTAACTCTTTTGTGAAACCATGTTAAGAAATTTGTGCAGTTATGAATTCGGATAGTTATCACTATGAAACCGACCCTTCCGAAGATCCATACTATAGCAGTCCTAAAGAAATAGTACCTGAACCAGAGCAGACTATGGATGTTTCCCCAACTGAAATGGAGAATAAGACAAAATTTTATGTTAGACGTGCACCAGTACACGTGGGATGATATACAACTAAGACTCCTAAGAAAAAGATATTACGTGGACATAAACTTAAAGCTAAGCAATCTGAGGATCTAGAAAGACAACCTCCTGATTTTCCCAAAGATGAAGATAGAATTATTAACACAAAGATGGATCAGGTGAAGACAGCCCGACAGACTTTTAAGAAACTTAAGAAAATACAGCTGGAAATCTGGAAAATTCATAAAGACATTAAAAAGCTCAAGACACCCAAGAAAAGTATCTTTACCAGGATCTGGAAATGGCTTAACAGAAACTGAAAGTTTATAGTTTAACTTTTTAGAATAAAAGAAATAAGAGCTTAATTGTTATATGTACTTTTGTGATTAACACATTTATTTGATTTGTATTAAATAAATCTTTGTGTTAAGATATTTATTTGCAATACTAACCTTGAAATTCACTATAGTGAATCATGCCGCCAAAAAGAAACACTCAGCCTGTCCGGAGAACAGCTCGAGTGGGACGACCCAGAACCAGACTTGGGGAAGAAACACCCGTGAACCCTGATACCACTGAGAATGATAGAATATCTCAGATAGTAGCCCAACAACTGGAAGCTACCCTACCTACCCTAATTACCCAACTCTAGCAAAATCTAAATTTTGGAACCACCTCACATCCACCAATAGAGCCTGAAAATATCAACACAAATGGGCAACAGGAAGAAGAAATTCTGAATGGAGTTTCAAAAGGATGTTCCTACAAAACCTTTATGTCCTGCAGACCTCAAGAATTTGATGGAAAAGGTGGAGCTGTACAAGCTTTAAGATGGCTAGACGACATGGAAGGAGTTTTGGAAATTAGCAACTGTGCTGAAAACTTCAAGACACTGTTTGCTTCCCATTCCCTTAAAGGAGAAGCACAATCCTGGTGGAAAATGGAGGTACACACTAGGGGTAGGAATGTTATGAATGGGCTAAGTTGGGAAGAATTTAGAAATTTAGTGATAGAGAAATATTGCCCTTATAATGAAATAGAGAAACTAGAGGCTGAATTCTTAGCACTAGAAATGAAAGGATCTGCACACCGGGAATACACTGATAGGTATAATGAACTATCCAGGTTAGTACCGCATCTGATAACCCCAGAATCAAAAAGAATAGGAAGGTATATTTGGGGATTAGTGCCACAAATAAGAGGACTAGTGAAATCTGCTAGAACCAAAACCTTCCAGGAAGCAGTAATCTTATCAGGAAGTCTGACAGATGAAATGATCAGGAATGGATCATTAGGTCATCAACAGGTAGGAGAGAAAAGGAAATGGACTGAAAATCATTTCGGAAGAAGATTTGGTGAAAATTTCCAGAAAAGAGTAACCCGACCTCCACCAAGAAACTTTTTGGGAACAACTTAAGGGAAGAAAGTAGAAAAACCACCAAAGGTAATATCTGTCAAAGATATCATACAGGAAACTGTATGACAGTGGTTTGCTATAATTGCAAAAAGAAGGGACACATTTCTAGAGATTGCAAAAATCCTACTAACTCAAAAATCGTCTGTTTTTAATGTGGTAGTGAAAATCATTTCCGTAATGAATGTCCACAACGAAAGTGTAAGGCTCCAGCTAACCAGAACAACTCTCGTGGAAGAGCTTTTGTGATACAAGCTGACGAAGCTCGTCATGAACCAGAAGTAGTTACGGGTACGTTCCTTATCAATAACCAGTACGCTAGAGTATTATTTGATACAGGAGCAACTCGTAGTTTTGTTTCACATACTTTTAGACCATCACTTAGTCTAACATCTAAGAAATTACGTGACATCTATGTGATAGAATTAGCTGATGGTAAAACTATAGAAGCTGATGAAATCATTCCTAATTGCATCTTGAATTTAGATGAATACTGTTTTGATATAAATCTGATACCTATTAAGTTAGGAGGATTTGATATCGTAGTAGGAATGGATTGGTTGAGTACAAATCATGCTGAAATCATTTGTGATAAGAAAATTATTAAGATTACTTTGATTAAGGAAGATAAAATTCTCTGCATATATGGTGATAGACCAAACAACATTGTGAAACTAATCTCTTGTGAAAAAGCACAGAAATGCTTAAACAAGAATTGTTTAGCTTTCTTGGCTCATATAGTTGATACCAAACTTGATAAGGAAAATTTGGAAAGTGTTCCCGTTATAAATGAATATGCTGATGTTTTTCCTGATGAACTACCTGGAATACCACCTCCTCGTCAGGTAGAATTTAAAATAGAATTGATACCAGGAACAGCCCCTATTGCTAAAGCACCCTACCGTTTAGCACCGACTGAGATGAAAGAACTCATGACTTAGTTACAGGAATTATTGGATAAAGGATTCATACGTCCTAGCGTATCACCTTGGGGAGCACCAGTTCTATTTGTTAAAAAGAAGGATGAAACCTTTAGAATGTGTATTGACTATAGGGAACTTAATAAATTACCATAAAGAATAGGTATCCACTCCCTAGAATTGATGATCTGTTTGACCAACTACAGGGATCTACTTATTTCTCAAAAATAGACTTAAGATCTGGATATCATCAATTAAGGGTACAGGAAGATGATATTTCTAAAACTGCATTTAGAACTAGATATGGCCATTATGAATTCCTTGTGATGCCATTTGGGTTAACCAATGCTCCAGCAGTATTTATGGATTTGATGAATAGAGTATGTAAACCTTACCTAGATAAATTTGTTATAGTCTTCATTGATGACATTTTAAATTATTCTAAGAATAAAGAAGACCACGAACAACACCTCAGGTTAACCTTGGAATTGTTACAAAAAGAAAAGTTATATGCAAAATTTTCAAAATGTGAATTTTGGAAAAGAGAAGTATAATTCCTTAGGCACATAGTTAACCAAGATGGAATTCAGGTTGATCCAACAAAAATTAAGGCAGTTAAGAAATGGGAAATTCCAAAAACACCAACTGAAATATGTCAATTCTTAGGTTTAGCAGGATACTACAGAAGATTTATAGAAAACCATTGAAAATTCAAGTTGGAGATAGAGTCTACCTAAAATATCACCCTCTAAAGGTATCTTTCGATTTGGAAAAGTCTAGTAAGCTGAATCTTAGGTATATTGGGCCATTAGAGATCATTGATAGAATGGGTCCTGTAGCATATAAGTTGGAATTACCACAGGAATTAAGTGAAGTACACAACACATTTCATGTGTCCAACATTAAGAAATGCTTAACCAATAAAACCCTAGGGGTACCAATTCAAGAAATACAAGTAGATAAGAAACTTCAATTTGTGGAAGAACCAGTAGCCATTGTGGGAAAAAAAGTAAAGCAGTTAAGAAGAAGAAAAAAATCCCTATAGTGAAAGTTAAGTGGAATGCAAAGAAAGGACCAGAATACACTTGAGAAAGAGAAGATGAAATCAAGAAGAAGTATCCCCACCTGTTCAGAGGTAATAATTAATAGAGTTTTCTAAAAGAATTTCGGGACGAAATTCTTTTAGCGGTGGGAGAATGTGACAACCCTAAAAATATTTTATTATTATATATATATTACGTCGAAAAATTTTCTTTTTATTACGTTACGACTATGAGTTATATTTGGTATATATAATATGGGTGTACGTATGCATGGTTGCATACATACATATATATGGAAACTTTACGTATGCATATTGCATGCATGTCTATATATTGATAGTTTACGTATGTACGTATGTTTATGTGCCTGAAGTCCACACATACGTGTATATATACATAAGTTTTTACGTGAGCATGTTTACCTACATACGTGTACATTGAAAATTATTGTAATACAAGCATAAATGTTTGGAATGTATATATATATATATATATATATATACATAGCTCACTATTAGATGTATATACTTACGGGTATATATATATGTATATATATAAACACATCAAAACTCAACTACACTAAATCCTAAAACCTAAAAACTAAAACCTAAAACTAATAATCCAAAACCACAACATACCATCATACTAACACCCAAACCATTCTCGGTTGAAGCCACCCGAAACTACCACTCCATACCATCACCCGACTACCATCATCCCATAGCCACCTTTGTCCAAATTCATTAAATGCTAACACCCTTAAAGTCAAGCTTCATCATTCCCAAAAGAATATAGCAATCCAAAGGATTCCCTTGGCACTCTTGCTTTCACACCTCCAAACCGCCACCACACAAAGCCACAAAAACCGCCACCTTGACACTTCCACACTCAAATCATTGAACCCAATTATAATAACTTTATTAGCTCTCTTAGGTCAACACCTAGCTTCACATTAAAGAAGCATCATCAATTCAAAAATGAACTGGCAACCTTCGGCCCTAAGGATCACACCACCATTTGCCACCTATCACCATGAATGTTTTAAATTGACACATAATACACCTACATGAAACTTACTCACCAAGGCTTGTATAACCATAAAGAAGAACTTATGAAAAACTCCACCTTTGGCCCTTTAACCATCACTATATGTCATCGGCCAAGCTCATCTCACAATTATATAGACCATAAGCTAAATCGTGACCACCCCAATCTACATACATCTCTCGAGTTCTTATTAACTTAAAGCCATCACCACCTTCACCCTTGATCTTTATATCCATCATCATTAGCCACCAAAAATACGCATCCCTCGGGTTGTAAGTCACAACCAACAAACAACCATCAACACCATCACTTCCTGTAACCATCACTACACCTCTTCACCCTCGGTTTCCCACCCAGCCATAAACAACCGTGAACATCATCACCATCACCACCCGAAGCCACCATCACCACCTTGCTCTCTACCTCTTGATTCTATAAAGCCACAACAAGCAACCGGTTCGTAGCTGCCTGGATTCCCGTAATGATCACAACATAAAAGGTTCCAAAACTCTAAACCTTAATTAGTTTTGTATATCAATATGTATATATGTACATGTATTTAACCAACTCATATGGTTAAAAACATTAACCTCTCTCATAGATATGAATAAAGGAAATGATTTTCCTTAAAAAGTAGAATGAAAAGCAGCTAGAATTATGGAAACAAACATTTCCTCAAAACTTTATAAAAGTATGAGAAGTTGTTTAAATTGTAAAATAAATCAAAATAGAAATAAATTCGGGAAAATTCTGATAAATTTACAGAATGATCCTTTTGAGGTATAAAAGCCCCTGGAATTATTTCAGAATTTTATTCCTTGTTATAATAAAGATATGAATTTTTATACGTTCTGCAGTAGATAAATCACAATAAATACTTAAAGTAAATAATAAATTCTGATAAAATCATAGATAAACAAACAAACAAACAAACCCAGTATATCCCACTCAAAAGCAGGGTCTGATAAAATCATAGATGAAAAAGCAAATACTACAGAATATATTATTTTCATAATTTTTAGAGGAGTATAAGTATTTTTTTTTTAATATTGTAATTATTGTGAAAATTGCAGAAGCTGGTATGTTATGATTGGGACTTTAAGAAAATTATATGATGCTTAGTCTTACATAAGAAACCGTTTGTAAAATTTTGGGAATTTATAAAAGAAAAAAGCTATTTTTAACCAATTATGGGAATATTATAAAGTTTATAGAAAATAATCTGTTTGGGTTTGGATGCTATAAAAATTATGAGATGGTATTGACATTTGGGATAAAATTCTATGAATTTTTGATAATTTTTGGACAGCAGTAAGTATTTTTGATAATTTATGTAGAATTGGTATTAATTTTGAGCAAATTATATATAAATAATTTGTTGGGAAATTTTGTGATAACATTATTGGCAGAACTTCCAGAAGGTATCTCCATCTGAGGTTCTAAAAATTTTAAAGAAAATATTGTCTGACACTGTGAACTATTTTGTTAGGTTCAAGTGGGAAGACAAGGTGAGTTCATAGCCCCATTTTCAACCGTTTGATATTCAGCAAAGTTTTGGGGGAAAAAGTATACTGTTGAGTTAATGTATTATTTTGAAAATATTTATGTTTGCTTACTGTCATTTGCGAAACAACCATTAGTTCGAATGAGGAACCGGTCGATAATATTAGTAGCGCTACTTAGGAGAATATTTGTACCAACCGGATGAGGGTTGCTACTATTTTCCTGCATCTAACCGAATGGGGGTTAGGATGTAATATTATCTGATTTTGTGAATTATTTCGTGACAGTATGATTATGTTGTACATCAACAAAATTATTTGTCTGGATTAAACCTATGTTCTCACCAACATTTTTATTGACTGGTTTAAGTGTACTTTTTCAGAAAATAAGTAACTCATTTGATTTCAGCTTTGAAGTTCATGATGGAACCAAGAACTATTTAGGAACCAAGAACTACAACATTGATGAACTCATCTTTCTTCTATTAGAAGAGCTAAATGAACAGGCAGACTTAGAGCTGATAAAGGAGAAAAAGGAGGCGGAGGATGTAGAATTGCTCCTCAGAGTGAAAGAAGAAAAGACATAAAAGAGGCTTCACAAACATGCTCCTACTCTCTCCCCAGTTCATGAAAGCCCTGAGAGAGAGGCTGTAGCAACTGAACAACCTCAGGTAGATAAGGAGGCTGACAGACAAAACATGATCAAATACCTGAGTGCCACAGGCCTCTATCAGGCATCTGCATTTCTTTCCATCTCATATGAATATGTTAAGTTTGAATATCTTAAGTAGCTGAAACAACAATTAATCAATGAACAAAAGGAAGATAAATTAAAGGAAGAAGCTACAAAGTTAAATGCCATCATCCAAAAAATTCAAAAGAAGTTTGCTGACAGACAGAGGATGATGAGCTTCTTTAAGCTGTATGGATTCTTCGGAATGAGTCTTGGTCCAATGTCTCTATCCACTATGGATGAGCACATTAGAGTGATCAACCAGAAGATTAAAAAGAGAGAGCTTGTGGCCTTGTATTCTCCACCAAGTCAAGCATCTCCTGAGGTTGAGGTTAAGGTTGAACCAACACATAAAACATAACCTGGACCTTCAGCTGGATCTCAGCCAAACTCATCTTCTATTTCATAATATGGTTCTAGTCCTTCTTCTTCTGAACATGTGAGGAAAGAGGACCCAACTGAGAGAGCCACAACAGAACAACCTGGTACTCCAGATCAGCCCTCGTAGTTAAACACTACAAACAGAAGAAAAGGATGACCATGAATAGAGTATCTAAGAAGACAAAGACATCCACTTCCAGACCTCAGGATGAGTCAGAACATCCTGAGGAAGTGCAACAAGAAGCTGCTCAGCCAACTCCTACTCAAGCACAGCCTCTTGTAGCTGGAAGACCCATCTTGTTTTGGACATCTGCTACTAATCCAGACAGATGGTATGTCATCAAAGATCAAGCTGAACAAGAAGTCTACTTCTGGTAAGACATGCTTGATGTACCTTTGCATGATCTCCATGACATGAGAAGATACTATTAGAATCTGAAGAATCCTGACTAGATAATAAAGAAGGGAATAGTCTTGATCCTAATAAGGACTGTCAACTGATGAATAACCTTCTCTATTTTGGTGGCATCAGCCTAAGGGAGTTTGTAAGGTTTTATATAAAGGCTGATGCAACAAAGCAACCAAAGTCTTCCTGCATGCATGCACTTAGTACCAAGTAGAAGTTGCTTCAGAAGTTTTATACTTTACACAAGAATTATTTTAAGTATAAAATCTTCCGAAGCCAAAGTTGCTTCAGAAGCTTTATACTCTGCACCAGAATTATTCTAAGTATAAAATCTTTCAAAGCCAAATACCAAAACTTATAAAGCCAAAGATGAAGTATTTTGTACCTTCAAAGACAAAGTCTTCTGAAGCCAAATAAAGTGAATACTGATTTCTTCTGAAGACAGAGAAGAACATGCTTTTCTCGGATGTACTTTTGCATAAATTTGACCCATTTTCCGCTGTAACTCTGAAGACTCACTAACTTGCATGAGTTGGTGAAAATATCCATACTTTTGCAACTGTTGATTGAGGTCTTGAGTCTGTAACTTTCTACTTTATGTACTTTTATGCTTTTTATAATATAATAGGATGTGAGCTATGGCATGTCATAATCACTAGTCAAAAGGCAAGCTGTCTTTTGACTCTACATTGATTTTGTTGTCTTTCAATGTTTTAACTGGATTTTCAAATATAGCCGGTTGTAGGATGTAGTATAAAGTATCTCAGGGTCTTGTATTTTATTTAACATATGCATTGTAACTCTTGTAAAATAACTTGAGATTAATATACATCATTTTTAAAAATCATATATATTGTTCTTGAGTTCTGCCTTATTGTTTTACTTGTGTTGTTTGCATATTGTTCTTAAATCTGGTTCTCTATTTGAACTATTAAGTGTTCTAACACTCTTCCCACATTGAGACTGATTGTATTGATCATCCTTTAACCGGTCCTGCGGATTGGAATTTCAAAGTTTGACGGGGAGGATGTAGATGGATGGTTATAGAAGGTAGAACACTACTTTGTAGTCGATGAACCTCTATAAAACGTCAAGCTTATCTATGCAGTAGTGATTCACAAGGCCATGCCTTTGATGGCATCAATCATATATCACAAGTTAAGAGGATACCTGTAACATCCCGTTTTAGATGCAAATAAATTATTTGAAATATATATTTTAAATATTATTTAACGAGTAAATTTTGGGTTATGTTATTATTATTAAAATACCTTTAAAAATGGTTTAACGTGTTCAATAAAAATTTAAGAATGTAATATAGCAATATTTAAGGAGTTATAATAGAAATTTTATTTTCATCAAAAGAATTGAACATGGATATGTATGAGTAATTTTAAAAGTTTATAAACTAACAATAAATAATAATTATTAGTATATATGAAAGAACTTAGTTTGAATAATTGTATACGTGTAAACTATTGGTGTCAAAAATAAGACACGTATGTATGTTAATTAATTAAAAGGATAAGTGTGCATGAGGTCTAAGAAATGTTCATACATATCCTCATAAAAGGAGAAGTGTGAATTTTTCACAAACCTTGAAGTCGGCATATGTGTCTATATATTGGATAGCGCTCAATATAAAAAGAAATAAAAAGGAAAGATGGAGACTTATAAATTTTGAATAAGAACGTAAGGGTTATTGTTTGGGTCTTGATCACATCAGTTAGCGGGTTATATTTTGTATTCGAGTTAGTGACATCAAAAGGTAAGTACACCGACTCGTAACTAATTTATATTATATGTTTAACTACATGATATGATGTTTATATTATGAGTTTACATGTATTATGTGGAGATGAAACGTGTTCAATTACATGTGATTTAAATTTATTTATTATGATAAACATGATTATGGGAGAAATGCTTTATATTATTACGGGTCCAAGTATGTGTTCGGGTTTTGAAATCCCAAGGGGTTCGGGTGTTGAACTCGACATATATATAAAAGGGGAGTTAAATATATGTAAGGATTTCGGGTGTTGAAATCCCAAGAGGTTCGGGTGTTGAACTCCACATATATATAAAAGGGGAGTTAAATATATGTAAGGATTTCGAGTTTTGAAATCCCAAGGATTTCGGGTGTTGAACTCCACATATATAAATAGATGAATTAATGATCCTCAATGGTTAAAAATAAACCCATAAGGAATTCGGGTGTTGAATTCCAAAGAAGTAAAGGGGATTAAGTAAATAAAGATTTTGGATGTTAAATTCCAATGAATAAAAATATGTTTTTGAAAATAAAGAGGTGTACTTACTTAGCGAAAGCTAATAAAAATATATTTAAATGTTTTCAGGAAAAGCACCCATAAATGGGTAAAGCTTCACGGACGTGACTGGACTGATAAAGGAACCCTATTCTCGTTTAATATTTAATATAATACATGTTGTAGAAAAAGTTTGTAAAATGTTATTTTTCATGTAATACTTTTATATAAGTTACGAAATGACATGTCACTACGAGTGACAAATTTTGATGTGAACTGGGACCAAAACTCTGATATAAAATGTGAAAGTGTTTAAAAAAATTGGTGTGTTTCAAGTTAGTATCAGAGCACGGTTCAAGAGATTTAAGTATATAAAGAAATACTTAGACTCGAACCATAAGTGCTACTGATATTAAAACGAGAGGGTTCAGTCCAAAACAGTCCAGCGAAGCAGATAAATGGGAAGTTTGTATTGGTGCTTTATGAAAACATATTAGAAAATATGTGTACACTGAAATTTATATGTTTGAGATATCATATGATAGTTGGAAATTATGATGAGTATAGTATATTGTTTTCATACCTGGAAAGTATGAGGGTAATATATCATATCATTATGAATTTCCAAAGATCATATTGTATTAAAAACGTCAAAGAGTCAGTGTAGGGATGGGGAGTATATATGCATAAAATGATGTGTATGTGTAGTATGTTATAAGTATGGAGCATTAAGGCCTTATTTAAGTGCTTGCAGTATAAAAATCATTAAAATAAATATAACATGAAATAAATAAATTGTTTAGAGAAATATGACGGATGAAAGAGGGGAGAATGCTATACAAGGCGAGGGAAGTCGTAACACCGAAAAGCATGTAGATAATGCTTCAGAAAGATCAGTGTATTTGTCTCGTCTTAATAATAATACAACTTTTGTACCTGAAGAAATTCGTAGACAGATTGCCATTGAAGTGGGAAAGGCATTTGAAGCCAATATCCCATATCTTCTAGCTGAAATGCAAAATTCTATGGAATTATGCTAGAAGAAAAATTGAAAAAGAATGAAGTGGTCGTAGAAAAACCTACGAATAATATGGGAGCGACGTCAATAGTTGAAGTCGAAAATGTCACTGCACGTATACAGACTTCATGGCTTGTAAACCTTTGCAATTCAAAGGTGAAATTGACCCTTTGGTGAGCCAAAGGTGGATAACAGCCATGGAGACTATTTTCTATACGTGTCATTGCGACCCGTGTGATGAAGTAATGTTTGCAACGAACCAATTCTGTGAAAGAGCTAAGGACTGGTGGGATATGGTGAAGAAGGAGAAAGGGAGAGAAAGAATCAGAAATATGTCTTGGGAAGAGTTCAAACCAATCTTCCTGAAACATTTTAGTCCTCGTGTTGCAATTGATCGTATCACTGAAGAACTTCTTCATATGCGTCAAGGCAACGAGATGGTGGATGAAATCTTTGGAATTTTCTATGATAAAGCGAAGTTTTGTCCTTCACTTTTCACTTCTGAAGAAATGTGGATGACTCGATTCCATCTTATCCTTAAGGCATAAATTAGAGAATTTATTTCCCCATCAAAATGCGAAAGTCTGGAGGAGCTTCTTAATTGGGCTCGTGAACGAGAGATGGAATTGAAGAGGCAAAAAGAAAGAGACGGGAAAAGAAAGGCTGATGTTATAGTTTCTACAATACCTACAAAGAAAGTAAAATTTATAAAACCTATTAGGAGTTCAGGCTCAATCAAGGAGGTTAGTAATTGTCAGTTCTGTGGAAAGAGACATCTTGGAGAATGTCGTTATAAAACTCAATTTGTTATTAATGTGGGAAACCAGGGCATACTGCCCCATAGTGTACTAGTCCTGTAAACTTATGTTATAACTGCTATAAGCCGGGTCATATGAGGAATGATTGTCCAGAGCTTAAAACAAGGCTTATCAAGGCTGCAGAAGGATCGAGGGTTGTAGAGAATGTGAAACGGCTTGAAGCTCCAAAACCGCGAGGTAGGGCTTTTCAAATTAATGCTGAAGAAGCAAAGGTTGAACCCGATGTCGTTACAGGTACCTTCGTAGTCAACTCCCTTCCTGCATATGTTTTATTTGATTCTGGGGCTAGTATATCCTTTGTATCTGTAAAGTTTGCCTGCCATAGTTCTTTTGTTAGAAGTAAGCTAGTAAATGTGTTAGAAGTTGACATTGCTAGTGATAAAAGTTTCGTCGTATCCGAGATATGTCGAAACTGTAAATTAAATATTCAAGGAGAGGAATACGATATCGACTTAATTCCAATAGAGTTAAGGGAATTTGATGTGATTATTGGGATGGATTGGTTGTCCCAGAATCACGCGTCGATAGTTTGCAATCGAAAGATTGTTCAATTTATGTCGCCAATGGGAGAACAAGTCTGTATCTATGGAGAAAGAAAGAACAACATTATTGTATGCTCAATGGCGAAAGCCAAGAATTACATACGGCATGGACATCAAGCATTTCTAGCCTACGTGGCTGATAAAGAAATGAAAGAAAAGAAACTTGATGAAGTCCTTGTGTTAAAGAATTCCCTGACGTGTTCCCTCATGAGCTACCGGGCGTTCCACCAGAAAGAGAAGTTGAATTTAAAATTGATTTAGTTCCTGGAGCTAAACCAGTGGCTAAATCGCCATATCGACTAGCACCAAACGAAATGAAGGAATTGATGTCTCAACTCCAAGACCTCTTGGATAAAGGCTTTATTCGCCCAAGTGTTTCACCTTGGGGCGCGCCTATATTGTTCGTTAAAAAGAAAGACGGTAGCATGCGGATGTGCATCGATTACCGTGAATTGAATAAGCTGACCATCAAGAATAGGTACCCTTTGCCTAGAATTGATGACCTTTTTGACCAACTACAAGGCGCTAGCTGGTTCTCAAAGATCGATTTGAGGTCAGGTTACCATCAAGTTAAGGTACGAGAAGAAGATGTACCTAAGACAGCTTTTCGTACTCGTTATGGGCACTATGAATTCGTTTTGATGCCATTTGGCTTAATAAATGCTCCAGTGGTTTTCATGGACCTTATGAATCGAGTATGTAAACATATGCTTGATCGTTCTGTTATCGTCTTTATCGATGATATTCTTATCTATTCACGAACCGAAGAAGATCATGCTTAGCATCTTTGTGAGGTTCTCAATGTGCTAAGAAAAGAAAAGTTATATGCAAAATTTTCTAAATGTGCATTCTGGCTTCGAGAAGTCCAATTTTTAGGTCATGTGGTGAATGAGAAGGGTATTTTGGTGGATCCCTCCAAAATAGAGACTATTATGAAATGGTCACCTCCTAATACCCCAACTGAAATCAGAAGCTTTCTAGGTTTAGCAGGCTATTATCAGCGTTTTATTTAGGATTTCTCAAAGATAGCTTCCTCGTTGACAAAGCTAACTCGAAAGAATTCCAAATTTGAATGGAATCCAAAAGAAAAGGCGTTCCAACTGTTGAAAGAAAAGTTAACTAAAGCTCCTGTCCTGGCACTACCGGAAGGAACAGAAGATTTCATAGTTTATTCTGATGCCTCACATGTTGGGTTGGGTTGTGTGCTTATGCAAAGAGGAAAGGTAATAGCTTATGCTTCACGACAATTGAAGTCATATGAAGCAAACTACCCAACCCATGATCTTGAATTGGCAGCGGTCGTATTTGCGTTAAAGATCTGGAGGCATTACTTGTATGGAACGAAGTGCGCTATTTATACTGATCATAAACGTCTGAAATATTTCTTTGACCAGAAGGAACTGAATATGAGGCAACGACGATGGTTAGAATTGGTTAAGGATTATGACTGTGAAATACTTTATCATCCGGATAAAGCTAATGTTGTAGCTGATGCTTTAAGCCGGAAGGAGAATTACGCTCCAATTAAAGTAAAGTTGTATAAACTGATTGTAAATTCCGACTTATTTGATCAAATTAAAGCTGCACAAGTGGAGGCACTGAAAGAAGAAAATTGGAGTCGTGAAAGAATTATTGGTCAAGTTCAATATTTTGAAGAAAATGATAAAGGAATTAAAGTTTGTTTTGGACGAATTTGGATTCCTCGAACTTGTAATGTTAAAACAATGATTCTTGATGAAGCGCATAAGTCGAAGTACTCAATTCATCCAGGTGCAACCAAGATGTATAATGATTTAAAGAAAGAGTATTGGTGGTCTGGAATGAAAAGAGATATTGCTAAATATGTTGAAAAGTGCTTGACTTGCTTACAAGTCAAAGCTGAACACTAGAAACCATATGGGAAAATGCAACCATTAGAAATTCCATTATGGAAATGGGAGCATATTACGATGGATCTGGTGACGAAACTTCCAAAACTGCAAAAGGATATGACACGATATGGGTAATTGTCGATCGTTTGACAAAGAGTGCTCACTTTATACCTATTCGTGAAAACTATTCGTCTGAACGAATGGCAGAAGTATATATTAATGAGGTAGTGTCAAGGCATGGTGTGCCATTGTCTATTGTATCAGATAGAGACACACGTTTCAACTCAAGATTTTGGAAGAAATTTCAAGAAGGAATGGGCACTGAATTACTAATCAGCACAGCATATCACCACCAGACCGATGGGCAAAGCGAGAGAACAATTCAAACTCTCGAAGATATGCTACGTGCATGTATTATTGATTTTGGTGGCAGTTGGGACAAATGTTTGCCCCTAGCAGAGTTCTCTTATAATAATACTTATCATTCCAGCATTGAAATACCCCCGTTCGAAATGTTGTATGGTAGAAAGTGCCGCACTCCTGTATGTTGGGGAGAGGACGGTCAAAGAGAACTTACTAATAAAGAAGTGGTGGAGGCGACAAATGAAAAGATTGATCAAATCAGAGCGCATTTAAAAGCGGCTCAAGATCGACAAAAGTCGTATGCTGATAAACGAAGATGCCCGATTGAATTTCAAGTGGGAGACTATGTTATGTTGAAAGTCTCCCCATGAAAAGGTGTGATTCGTTTTCGTAAACGTGGCAAGTTAAGTCCACGCTTTATTGGTCCGTTAAAATTATTACTCGTGTGGGGCAAGTTGCGTATCGTCTGGATTTACTTGATGAATTAAACGGAATCCATAACACATTTCATGTGTCATATTTACGAAAATGCTTAGCTGATGAAACAACGTATGTGCCGTTAAATGAAATTGAGGTGGATGAAAAGCTTAACTACATAGAAAAGCCAGTGGCAATTCTTGATCATAAAGTTAAGCAACTACGAAATAAAGAAATAAAACAAGTAAAAGTATAGTGAAAATATCGACGTGGTTCTGATACCACATGGGAAGCCGAGGATGAAATGAAGAAATATTACCCCGAATTATTTGAGGTATAAATAGGTTTCGAGGACAAAACCTAAATAAGTGGGGAGAGTTGTAACATCCCGTTTTAGAAGAAAATATTATTTGAAATATATATTTTAAATATTATTTAACGAGTAAATTTTGGGTTATGTTATTATTATTAAAATACCTTTAAAAAATGGTTTAATGTATTCAATAAAAATTTAAGAATGTAATATAGCAATATTTAAGGAGTTATAATAGAAATTTTATTTTCATCAAAAAGAATTGAACGTGGATATGTATGAGTAATTTTAAAAGTTTATAAACTAACAATAAATAATAATTATTAGTATATATGAAAGAACTTAGTTTGAATAATTGTGTACGTGTAAACTATTGGTGTCAAAAATAAGACACGTATGTATGTTAATTAATTAAAGGATAAGTGTGCATGTGGTCTAAGAAATGTTCATACATATCCTCATAAAAGAAGAAGTGTGAATTTTTCACAAACCTTGAAGTCGGCATATGTGTCTATATATTGGATAGCGCTCAATATAAAAAGAAACAAAAAGGAAAGATGGAGACTTATAAATTTGAATAAGAACGTAAGGGTTATTGTTTGGGTGTTGATCGCATCAGTTAGCGGGTTATATTTTGTATTCAAGTTAGTGACATCAAAAGGTAAGTACACCGACTCTTAACTAATTTATGTTATGTGTTTAACTACATGATATATGATGTTTATATTATGAGTTTGCATGTATTATGTGGAGATGAAACGTGTTCAATTACATATGATTTAAATTTATTTATTATGATAACATGATTATGGGAGAAATGCTTTATATTATTACGGGTCCAAGTATGTGTTCGGGTGTTGAAATCCCAAGGGGTTCGGGTGTTGAACTCGACATATATATAAAAGGGGAGTTAAATATATGTAAGGATTTCGGGTGTTGAAATCCCAAGAGGTTCGGGTGTTGAACTCGACATATATATAAAAGGGGAGTTAAATATATGTAAGGATTTCGGGTTTTGAAATCCCAAGGAGTTCGGGTGTTGAACTCCACATATATAAATAGATGAATTAATGATCCTCAAGGGTTAAAAATAAATCCATAAGGAATTCGGGTGTTGAATTCCAAAGAAGTAAAGGGGATTAAGTAAATAAAGATTTTGGATGTTAAATTCCAATGAATAAAAATATGTTTTGAAAATAAAGAGTTGTACTTACTTAGCGAAAGCTAATAAAAATATGTTAAATGTTTTCAGGAAAAGCACCCATAAATGGGTAAAGCTTCACGAACGTGACTGGACTGATGAAGGAACCCTACTCTCGTTTAATATTTAATATAATACATGTTGTAGAAAAAGTTTGTAAATGTTATTTTTCATGTAATACTTTTATATAAGTTACGAAATGACATGTCACTACGAGTGACAAATTTTGATGTGAACTGGGATCAAAACTCTTATATAAAATGTAAAAGTGTTTAAAAAAAATTGGTGTGTTTCAATACCATTACTGAATTGTTGTGAATTGACTATTTGAAGTCAATTACCAGCATATTCACTGACTCTATGCTAGGCGAGACGATGGAGGGGCTAACAACCCTATTCAAGCACATTCCTTAAATGAATTGTAGAGAGCTAAGGAATACTCCCAAATTTGGATAGTTTATATCAATATTTTCTCAAATAAACATAATACCATGAAATTAATAGTGATGCATTAAATTTTAACAAGATACATAAAATTATATAGTGTCCAAAAGATACATAAAGTTATATAAATTCCAACAAGATGCATAAAATAAAAGATCCAGTAAAAAACGATGAAGTTGACAGCTTGGACTTTAGATTAACAGACTATACGATTAAGAAACAAATACGAATATACTATGAGGATTTAAGGCTTAACTTAGTATTATAATATATACTTGGTTAGTACTCTGTGTATTAAACGGGTTAAATAAATAAAATATAAATAATTAGTAATAAAAAATTATATAACCATTTTTGAAGATAAAATATGATTATAATTACGTATAAATAATTATTTTAAGTAAATGAACAAATATATATTTTTACACTTTTGCTTTATAAAAAAATTATGGTTTTTAAATATTTTATTTTAAGAAAAAGAATTTTCTTTAAAAACGCTCATTCTATTCTGTATTTTAAAAAAACTTTTATTTTTAAAAATTGTGTTTTTAATTAAAAATAGATTTTTATTTATTAAATTATATATTTTTGATTTGTAAATGGTACGAGTATATTATTAGCATTCAATATTATAATAGAGAGAAATAAAAAAATTAGTATGATAAGACTTTCAATTGTTTCATATATTATCTTTATTTTTCTTAAATATATATAGATAGATAGACAGCCAGACAAATAGATAGTCTAGAAACCTATTTATTAAATGGATTATAGTTTGTAATAAACATGAAAAGTTACAATATGATATTTTAATATAAGATATGATTAAAACTAAAAGTAATAGTTCAAGAAATAAAACAATTATATTATTTTTTAACTCTCTTATCTAAATAGTTTTATTTTTAAACATTTATTTTAAAATTTTTTATAAAAAAATCATTTTATATAAAAATCTTGTTTATAAAAAACTATTGTTTGTAATTATTTTGGTTGTTTTAAGAAGACTGCTATTAGAAAATTTCATATTTTTAATTTTTTAAAGTACCTATTTAAAATATATTTTATTTAAAAAGGTTTAGTGTTTTAAAAAATTTTATATTATATAACTTCATATATTGTTTATATTTTAATAAAAAGATATCATTTTTAATTTTCTTGATAAAATCTATTTTAAAATGATAGTTTGATTTTAAAAAATCTAGAGTAAATTACTATTTTAGCCCCTGGGGTTATGGCCATTTAAACCTATTTGCTTAAAAATGAATCTTTTGCTATATCAGACCTTGGGTTGCATGTTATAACAATTTTGGCCTCTAATAATAACTTTGTTAGTTTATTATGTTAAGTCTAAGGATATTTCGTCCATTTACAACTCAGAGGTTATTTGTGTAAATTACAAAGTGACTACTTATGTAATTACTCAAATTTACAAAAACAACCCCATCGTGTTCTCTTTTTTCTATTATTTATGATATTTTTTTGTATATTTTAAAATGTTTTTAGTATCATTTTCTAAATTTTTTATTTGTACTTTGTTTTTTTTTGAGTATTCTTTTTTATTTTAATAATAATTATTTAATTAATCACCATGTAAATATAAAAATAAATACGTCCTTTATATAGCTTTTGTTTTTTTATAATTGACATTCTAAAATAATTTGTTTTTCAAAAAAGTTTAAATCTTTCCCTTCGATACAAATTAGAAATTTTTATTTTGATTTTTTCGTTATTCTTATGTTTATTATCAAATAAAACACGTTATAAATATTAAAATAATTATGTCTTAATTATAGCTTTTGAATTTTTATAAACGACTTTCCAAAATAATTCGATTTCCAAACTTTTTTTATATCGGCTCGTCCTTTTTAAAATATATCGTTTCTTTAAACAATACAAGTTAGAAATATTCTTTTTGTTATTTGTTTTTATTATTTTTATGATGATTATTTAATAAAACATGTTATAAATATAAAATAAATATGTCTTATTTAAAGATTTTGTTTGTATAAACGTGTTTTCCGAACTCATTCGTTATTCAGGAAAAGATAGAAATTCTAACTTGATAAAAAAGTTAAAAATTTAAACAACTTAGATACATAGCCATTACAAAAATAAGCATTAGAAATATAGTCGTTTCAAATATATATTATTTTGTATTACTTACTTATAGTCGATAGCAAAAACAAATGTTCAAAAAATGAATGATTTTAGAAATACGTGGTAATTGAAAAACGAACAATTATAAGCAAATGAATGATTTTATAAAAGAACAATTTAAAAGATATGTAGCAAAAAGAAGAAATGAGATGTTATAGGGAAAACTGATGTGAATATGTTTAGAAGAATGATATGTAGCAAAAAGATAGGTTTAGAGAATGATAAGTGGTAAAAGAAATTTTATTTTATTCGATATAATAATAATTAAATTACTATAATAATAATTAAATTACTAATAGATATATTTATATATAATTAAATAAATTATATATATTTTTTCTAACACAAGAATCAGATTCTAGTTTTTTCTTTTATATTCATCCGTGAAAAGTTTTTTTTTCCTCCTCTAACAAATAATAAACAATCAAATCCGATTATATTTTTTTATTAGTCATGTAACTTGTTGTTTATGTTATGTATTGTTTTCCGACTACATATGACACACGCGTATAAGTGTAGTATACATAGAATTACAAAATCACACGTCTCATTAACGTATAGGTATAAAAATTTTCTACCAATATCACGCGGATACTTGAAAATTTTCCTTAAAAATTATAGGCTAAGAATGAAGACCAATTGTGTTGTGATTGATAAAAGCCAGCAGCAACCCACGTGTGCACCATTAACACCAACTTCCACCGCCTTATCAGTTGCCACCCTGTCTAGTTCAACCACCACCAATCGGCCCTATCTATCTATTTAATTTTCAAACGTCATGGGAACCCAATAATAATAAAAAAGTAGTTTAAAAGTTGTTATAAAAACAGTATTGTGATTTGTTCTTTTGAGTGAGACTTACTGGGTATGTTATGTTATGTGATTTGTTAGTCGCGGCGTGTTAATGTGCAAGAGAAAATGAAAGTATTTATATATTTTATGCGGTTGAGTTGGGAGCGTTGGTAATGTTCAAAACATTTTATCACAAATGAACCATCGTTGAAAAATTTATGTTAAAAATACGATAAAATAACACACGTGGCAAAGATAGAAACGTTCATAGCACTTGAAACTTTATATGATAAAAAGGAGCTCTTAAAAGATTACATTGTTAAAACGGAAAAAAAAAGAATTGAACCAAAGAAATAATTAAGGAGTATAAAAAATAAAAAAAATCAAAGATAAAAAGAACTAATGAATTAATAGAATATTATATACCACAAATTTGAAATTAAACATCTTATAAGTAAAACGAGTTTATTACCCGCGCGTTGTAACGCTGTCATAAAAATATACAATGTCATTCACGTGGTTAAGTACTTAAGGGCACCTTAGCAAACTTTCTTACGGGATTGCGGCGGTGACATTAATATGTTTAAGTACATTAAAAACGTATAAAGTTATCGTGAATCGGTTGGCCTTCTTGAAGATGTATTCTTGCCTTTCTTTAGTCGATGCCAAAATCACTACTATGACTAGGAAGCTCGATCAATTCCATATGAGGAAGTAGATCGTTATAGAATGTTTAAAGTAGTAACTAGAGCTCAAGATTATGATGCGGGCATTTTCTTAGAATATAATTGTATTGTTCCCATGCATCATAGATTGATTCACCTTCTTCTTAGGTGAACAAGGTGATATTGTTTCTGAGTTTGACAGTTTTGATTGGTGGAAAGTACTTGACATAAGTTTTTTTTTTAATTTTTATACCAAGTTGTAATTGATCATGGTGGAGATGACAACAACCAAGACTTGGCTTGATCCGACAAATGAAAAGGTGTAAAAAATGACATAGACGCTAGTTGCATTTACCTTCAAAGTGTCGTAGATTTCTAGAAAGCTAGCAATATGAGTATTCGAATCATCAGGACATCTATCAAATTTGTGCATGTGTAATCTGTAACTATATTGAATGTAAATTTACACATATTCACTCTGTGTAGTTTACAATAAACACATATGTTAGGTTTTTTAATACACATGAATTTGCGCATATACATAAAAAAACCATTATGTTGTGTATATGTAATAATCTTATTTGAACAATGAAAATAATGACTTTAATTGATCTTCACATGTATATGCGACTTTACATTCTAAGAAATAATTAGCTCATGATACAAATCCTACATAGGGTGTGTGTGTGTGCACGAGTGAGTTCTTAGGGAACTTTCAAAAAAGGAAATCAATGGGAATATGCTCAAACAAACTCTAATTGAACTCATTTTGACTTATTACAACCGAGTTAGAATAGGCCAATCTTACACTAAATTAGAACCCCTAAACCCTAAAATAAAATCTTAAACTAAATCCTACAAGCTAAACCTTAAAGAAGGTTTAACGAATCGGTTCCAATACGCTAGAATGACGTCAGCCAAAGTTTATTTGAGCTAGATCCTCCCAGATCCCATCTTATAGGGCTCTCTAATGAACTTTTGGTATTGTGGGGGTAATTATATATCGAGGGGTGGGGTGGGGGGGGGGACTAAAAGAAACCTCTCTCTTCATGAGAAACTAGAAAACCTCTCTTTTTACTATTAAATTTAGATATTTATTTCATATCATATTATTGATTAAGAAAATGCACTTTCAATCAATATTAGTTATCTTTAATGTTGAGTGTAATATTATTATATTTAAAAGTAACTTGTCTAAGTTATTCAAAAATACTACATATATGTAGTATTCTGATAGTCGTATATACGTGGTATGATATACATGTAATAGTATCATTAATAGATTTAGTTGAATTCTTGCACCAATTTTAAACTCAATTTACCATGAAAATTAGATTCAAATTTAATGAAATGAATGGAGCTTGTCATGTAAATCAAATCAGTTCAAATTAGAATGATATGATTGAAACCTCCTAGGAATTTTCCACATTGAACCGTTTCAACCTTAAAATGGTTTTAAGCACCGAATTGGACCTGACTGAAGTCCGGTTACCGGTCCAACCAGTCCAGTCCGGTGTTCAAAACAACGAGTTTGATTAGAGCAAGTACAACACATGCATCAAGAATGGAGTTATATATGTTGGAGTTGCACACATATTACAGTATTCCACACATATTAAAGGAGTTTAATTGGTGCGACAATAAATAAAATGAAGTTCGGGTTTTTCTATTAGAAACAATGCAATTACCTATTAATCTCCTATATTGCACACATAATGGAGTTCAATTAGAGCTCTCAATGTGATGTAGGCATCTTTATCATAACCATAATACCACATACATCATTTTATAACAATCATAATAATCTTTGTATCCCAATCTAACATTTTGACTTTATGTGAATCTCATGTTGTTTTATTAGCCATATGAGAGATAATAGGTCATAAAGCACATCACACCTTGATTATTACCCAATGTTTTCAGAACCGGATCGGACGTCGAACCGGACGCCCTACTGGTTTGGTGGTCGGACCGGTCGGACCGGATTTAACTATATTTTAATTATATTTATATATGTAATTAAATATAAGTAATTTATATATGCTTTATATATGTATTTTATAGTTATATATAAAATTTAAGTATATTTGGGTGTGTGTGAATGTATGTTTAAGATTATATTGAACACTTTGTCCCACATTGGTGTGGGGACAAAGTGATGTTTGGTTTATAAATAATTTTTTTATCACTCTAGTGTATCCTTATAACATATTTTGCCACAAGTACTACCCGCGCGCAGGGGGGGTGCAAAAATGGGGAAAAAGGTTGGATTTCCAGCGAACTCGTGTGTGCCCGCACGTGTCGCGGACACAAATGCAACTTCAAAAACCCAGGCCCGTGCGAGCCCGTTTTTTGAATTCGGTTTTACTTTTTGATCTAGCACACTAATTTGTAGTTCAACACCCCGTTTTTACTCAAAAAAATTAAAAAAAAAAAAAAAAATTGCAAAACCGGTCCGAACCGGTCCGGTTCCCCGGTCCGACCACCGACTCGGGTAGAACCGGCCGGTTCGACCCCCACAAAACGAATCGCACACGACCGGACCGGCCACCTAGCCGATCCCGGTTCGACCGGTCGGACCGGCCGGTCCGATCCGGCCGTGAAAACACTGTTATTACCAATGTGTTTTAGGTGTATTGGTTGTATATGTAAGAAGGACTACATAATTAAGCCTGTAGTTTGGATGAGATCAATCTCATGATGGATAAGCTCCTAGGGAATTTCCACACATGCGACCAAAAACAAACTCATGCGTTCATGCTGGCAAAACAGACAATATTAGATGGTATGAGAGACCATGCGTTACATATGATATCGATGCCACTTCCGTTCTATGTAGTTTATGATGATAGGGAAACTCTCACCAAGGACATGAGTTTGACTTTCTATGACATCTTACGTGAATAGCACATCATTATATTATGTCCAAAATAGATATACTAGGCCACATGGAATGCCATACCTTAAATATCATCAAATCATATTAGTAGGTGCATTGGATATGTAATGTTCCAACGATTTTCTCAGTCTAGTTATTAAGGAATTTATGTCATAGATGGATAGTTCAAGTGGGTGTATTAGGACCATTAAAAATAAATTCTTTCAATAATGGATACTCCATGAGCGATATTTTGTCTTCGTCACGCTCAAAATGTCGGATCTTTTTCTCTTGTTAGAATTTAGCTTAGAACCAAAAAGACGTGCCATGATTAGGCTAGCCTTGGATCATTACGTTATTTATATTATTTGTAAGGCGGAGAACACTGTACGCTTTAAGTTTGGTACTTGCGCGCCTTAGCTTTTTTCGTTTAACTTGAATACAAATAGAAATAACAACTTAAGTGGTTTAGCTTTGTGCCACTCTTCAATCTCCAATCGTAACTCGTATTAAGGCATATTGAATGTGGTATTATGTTTCAGGGTTACACTAATTTTAGTAAGCTCATGGGATATTGCTTGATTGTTGGGGAAGCTCATTAATGTGAGTCTAACCATCCCCTTTTACTTAATGTTTTGGGACTGTATTCGAGTTGTGTAACTTGATTTGTGTAAATTGTTTTGATGTGTGGCTTTGAGTTAAATAGTTCCTGGCAAGTTAGCATACTATAGCTTAGGTACGTCCGACACTAGTCATTTTTAGTCACAGGCATATCATTAAAGTGAGTGGACGAGTTCAAGTAATACTGTGATGATTGGGGCATATGTGGTACTTTGTGTTGTGGTAACAATCTTTATGATCCTACGGGACCGGTCAGGTGAGTCGATGAGCCGGAAAGGATTGCTGATGCACCTAACCTTTATGTTGTTGACTTTTCAGGATTTGGTCGGCTAGGGTGCCTTTAGCCTACCCACCTTTGTTGTGAAGCCGAGAATGGCATATATGTTATGCGGACACTATCCAGCAATATGTCATTGCTTAGTGAGATTTGATTTGCTAAACAATTTACTTACATACGTCATTATGTTATGTTGGCCGTTTGTCTTGAAGTCATTGGTTATAACTCACCAACAAAGTGTTCGTTAACGTTCTTAATTCATGATGTAGATTTTGCAGGAGGTGCTAGAAGACACTAGCTAGGTCAAGGATGCTTAGATGTTAGAGTTGAATATGATCTTCATATAGAAGATAACGTCCGGGTTAAAATTACCTGAGGTTGTATGTGTATTTTGTTTTGACTAATGACATGTGGATTATGTTTGTACTGATAAATGTTCTAAATCAGTCTTGAATGTTAAGTCTTCCGCGTATATTATTGTGTATTGTTATATAACAGGTCGTGCCTGTGGATTAGGGTGTAATACATAGAATGCATACAAAGAAAATGATAATTTGGTTAGTAGCCTTTTGTGACTATAAAAGACAGGGAGGTTAAGGGGCATAGACTCCATGAAGTTGGTTGTCTTGTTCAAGGCATTGCATATTTCAAATCAAGAGGATTCTTGGATATGGATATGTAATGTTTCAACGATTTTCTCCGCCCAGTTGTTAAGGAATTTATGTCCCAGATGGATAGTTCAAGTGGGTGTATTAAGACGTACCACTCAATTTAAAGGTTTCAAATATGGATCCTCCACTGGTGGTATTTTGTCTTGTTGCGTACAGCACGTCGGATCTGCTTCTCTTATTAGAATTTAGCTAAGAATAAAAAAGGTGTGCCATGCTTGCAAACGCCTCATCTTGTTAATTACATGATTTGTAAAGAAGAGAACACTTTACATGTTAAGCATGATACACCTTAGCTTATTTCGTATAATCTGATTATAAAAAAAAAACTAATTCAAGTAGTTTGGCTTGTTAGACCGGTGCTACTCTTCAAACTCTAATTACAAACCGTATTTTTAAAAAGGGGTAATTTTATAAAATAATAACCAACTTTTAAAAATGTTCCAATTAGGTAACTCAAGTTTTAAAAGTGTTTCAATTAGGTCACTTAATTTTATATTTTACATAAATTAAAAGTTTTAACATGTTTTTTAGCAAGTTATACTTTTGGTTTCAATTAGAAAATATTTTTTTCTATCTTTTGATGCTGATATGAAACGTTGACCTAAATTTTATGTATTTTTTTATCAATTAACATGTTTTTTTATTTTTTTAAATATAATTTTATATACTGGAAATTCTGACCCCCACTTCTTTTCCACCATTACTTTATTGACATAAAAAAATTATGATAAATTGATTTGATCGTTTGATTGTCCAATTTAAAAAAAGTATGTATTAATAATTAAGTTAAAAATTTTTAAAACTTGATTATTTTCCCTTTAAAAACTTCTAATAACCTAAAAAAACATAATGGTGAAAGCAAAGTGCATTATTTACATGTAGGACAAGCTGAAAACCAGTTAGTGGGAGGCAAGGTGGATACTTCACACTATAAATACCAAACAAGCTTTCAGTAATCACATATTCACATCCATATAGCCGCTGCCCCTCTTCCACCTGTATCTCTCTCTCTCTCTCTCTCTACACAATTCAACATTATTCATATTCACCAATTCACATACCCTAGGTTAACCATTCTCCTCATTTCTATATACTTTGCTGCTTATAGATCGATCGAACAACAATGGCAGCACATCTTTAATCGCATAAACACACATCACTTTTCATGTATTTTCCGTTATTCGTTCACATCTGTGCAATTTGATTTCATATCTTCCGATCTGTGTGTAGGTTTTGAATGAAATGCGATTTGAGTTGTGTGATGGATCTGGATGATTTGCTTGAGTTGTGTTCGTTCTTTTGTGATTAGTTATAACCTTGATTGGAACATGTAGCAGTTTGATTGCTTATTTCGTGTTGGTTGAAGAGACGTTTATGAGGGGGAAATGAATTGGTTTTTGCCTGAGTAGTTGTTGGTTGGGGAGGTAGGCTGTCTGGTAATCTATAATTGGTGGTCTTCCTTAGGCCAGGGAAGTGTTTTAATTTCAGTTTGGTGGGTGTGTGCTATCTATGATAGGTAGGTTTAACAGGTATTCGAAATAAATAAATGTCATTTACATGTTTATCCTTGTTGAAGGCTTAAAGGGATTGAATGATGATGATAACTTTTTCTTGTTGCGATTATATGGATATCCGGTTTGCTTTCTATGAATCATTTTGTTTATTGATTGAGTTTTGTTATCAGGAACATTTTAGAGTTTTAAAGGAAGTGCTAATTACCCTTTTATTGGGTGGATTTTCTGATGGTTGTATGTCCATGAATGATTTCAAAGTTTTACCTTGATTGTTACCTTCTCTGATCATTGATAAGAAAGTTTCTCATCTAGTGTCTCTTTTTTCATGCAGTGGTATATGTTGCTGTTTGATTAGATCTGAGCGATAATTTCTGGAAAGATTGATTTGACTAACAAGCATTCAAGCGGATCAAAGTTGAATTATTTTAGTCATGGTTGCTCTGGGTGCTACTGCATCGTTGTTTCCGGTTTCTTCCCCAAAACCTCACTCTGGGGCCAAGACTTCTGGTGATCTTGGAGGTGGACCGGGTTCTGTTGATGCGCGTGGAATCAAGACAAAATCTGTAAGTTCTGGTCGTATGCAAGTTAAGGTTAACGCACAGGCTCCTACTGAGGTGAATGGGACTAGATCGCGTGTCATAAATGGCGTCAAAACTGATGATAGTCCTACATCACATGCCCCAAGAACCTTTATCAACCAATTGCCAGATTGGAGCATGCTTCTTGCAGCAATTACTACAATCTTCTTGGCTGCAGAGAAGCAATGGATGATGCTGGAATGGAAGACCAAACGACCTGATATGATTGCTGATTTGGATCCTTTTGGTTTAGGAAGAATCGTTCAGGATGGCCTTGTATTCCGTCAGAACTTCTCTATTAGATCATATGAAATAGGGGCTGATCGAACTGCATCAATAGAAACCCTAATGAACCATTTACAGGTATTTTAGTTTTGTTATAACTGGTTTCATAGTCCTTAATGTTAGTAGGTGTTATATCTTAAGCTTAAATATATGATTATTTCGCAGGAAACTGCCCTTAATCATGTGAAGTCTGCTCCTGGGTCTGGATTTGGTTCAACGCCAGAGATGTGCAAGAGGAATCTATTTTGGGTGGTGACAAAGATGCAGGTGATAGTTGACCGTTGTGCAAGAGGAATCTATTTTGGGTGGTGACAAAGATGCAGGTGATAGTTGACCGTTATCCAACTTGGTAAGAACCTACTTTGTATAATTACGAGTTTGACACTTCGATATGCCTTTTGACATTCTAAAACCAATTGCAGGGGTGATGTTGTTCAAGTAGATACTTGGGTCGCCCCAAATGGGAAAAATGGTATGCGCCGTGATTGGCTGCTTCGTGACTACAAAACAGGCCAGATTTTAACAAGAGCTTCAAGGTTATAACTTACAAAACGTTTTTAGATAATCTTGTTTAATCTTCTATTTGCTGATTATAAAAAAACATATTTTGTTGCATCTTGTAGTAACTGGTTATGATGAATAAAGAGACGAGGAGGTTATCAAAAATTCCAAATGAAGTCCGAGATGAAATAGAGCATTACTTTGTAGATGCACCTCCGGTTGTGGAGGATGATTCCAGAAAATTACCTAAACTTGAAGAAAGCACTGCTGACTATGTTCGCGATGGTTTGACTGTGAGTCACCCTTATTATAAAGATTATATACCATTTTTGCTACCGTTAGGCCCGTCTGTGTTGATATTTTGTATTATTTTTCGTGCAGCCAAGATGGAGTGATTTGGATGTTAACCAACATGTTAACAATGTGAAGTATATTGCCTGGATTCTTGAGGTAAAGCATCCCCTCCATAAAACTACATGAATACATCACTAGTTACATTATGGACAACCTCTATCTTTCACAAACACACACATATATCATACCAATAGGCGTACGATTTTAAGCAACAATAATGTTCTTTCTTTGACAACCATGAGAATCTGTTAGATAAATAGAAACGACAAAGTCGCCACAAATACCTTCTAGCTAGTGGGACTAGGTATAGCGTAGCTTAACTGGCAACTGACCTTGAAGAGGTTAAGGCAGGAACTAGTGGAAGATTTGAACCTGGGGCCTCTAATAGAGGGGAGTCATGTTTTTGTGTCTATCTAACTCTCGTATTCATTGTTAATATCACAGAGTGCTCCACAAGTTGTGGAGAAATATGAGCTTGCTAGGCTTACTCTCGAGTATCGTAGAGAATGTAGGAAGGACAGTGTGCTGAAATCACTCACCTCGGTAGTGGGCGACGGTGATGGTGGAATAGGTGATTCCAACAATGTCGAATGCCAACATGTGCTTTTGTTTGCGGGTGGTGATGGTGTTCCTGGTGGTGAGATTGTGAAGGAAGGACCGAGTGGCGGCCGAAATATGAGAAACAGATTAGGAATATTGATCACTTCTCTGCTGGAAATGTTTGATAGCTTGTTTAATGAGGGTGACATTATTGCTTTTTTGCCTCTCTCTTGGAAATAATTTGCAATGTCTAGGCCTGTGACATGTGACTTGTATGTATGTGTGTATATATATAATATCTGTATGTTTTTTCTTACTTTATATGTATTTATATATTTATTTATTTCAATTGGTTGGAGAAAGATCAAGTACATCTCCTTTCTTTCCTCTTGCATACACGTTGCTATTCTTATAATATCCATTTATACTGAAACAGAGTTATAATGAGTGTTAACTATGGGTGTAAATTTCTTACACTATATAAATCTAACATGAAATTAACGTGTTTGGATTTAGTCTAAACAGATTGTTGTTAGTCAACCTGATGGTTCGAGGTTTACTCCTTTAACCTTTTATTACACCTTTTTGTGTAAGTTTTCAAAGTCATAACTTAAATCAGTAGTTTTTAAGTTTCAAAGTTAAAAGTGAATTCACATCAAATTTTATGATTTAAGCGTATTTGTCTATATAATTATATATGCCTTTTTGGTTGTAAATTTATACTTTTAGAGTATTAATATGCACAAAAAATAGTTTTTGAGATAAAAGAAGTGTTTATGTCAACCCATAAATACTTGTATTTTGTGTTTAGGTTAATAAGCATAACATGAGTTTTCTGTTGGTGTCGCTGTTTAGGTTCATTTGAAATTTCCATATCAAGTTCAGCCATTCTTTCACATGTTTAGCACCCCTAGACTTAAACCTCAAAGGTAGAAGGTTGATGGCTTGAAACCGCGTTTTAGAGTTTATCATAATAATAACTAGTTATTAAATCGAGACCAAACCAATATCTGAACCGTTTTTTTGTAATCGGTCCACTCCGCCGGTTAGAGATCGGTTTGGGGATTTAATGAGCCGTGCTGGTTTATTTTTTAACCAGACAAGAACCAGTTAAATGGTTTATAATCATTGGGATCATATTCCAATTGAACTCGAATGTTCATATGCAAATTAGATTTTTCGATTTAATTTGAATTCAACTTTAGAATTTCAGAATTCACACATTTCAATTTGATTAGCTTGAGAAGCTCTTGATTTGATGAAAATCCCTACATTAAACTGGTTTGTGAACTACGTAAAAATGGGTTGTCTGGTACTCAAAATAGATGAATTCATAACACTACAATAATCTAATATGAAATTTGTGTTTTGATTAGGTTCGGGGTTGAACCCACAAACACCTTTAGCTAAACGACTTGGTTTTATGGGTTCATGAGCCGTTCAACCTGTTTATTTTATATAACTTTAGTTGATTAGGTATTTATTGTAAAGCATAAAAAAAGGAACGGACATTTGTATATTTTGTTGTAAAATATATGTTAGACTAACCACCAATATATTTAAAAAGATCAGGTTAAACGTACCATATTTGTGTCAACTCACAAAAATACGTATGCTAGGCTTAAGTTTACGTGCTTAGATGATATTCGGATCATTGAAGCCATATACAAATTTAGCCATCAACTTGTGAACATCACCTGTTTAACATCATTGAGATTAAGTTGAGTGGATAGGGATTACGATAATAGAATAAAAATTGTTGGTTTGTATGCATTTACGAACTGTTGGTTTAATCGAAATCAAATTGAACAATATTATCAAGAACAATCAAAACATCAATTGCTTTGTATTAAACTTCTGTACATGATTACAAAGGAAAGATTCTATTCAATGAAGAAGAAGAACTCCTTTTAAAACGCCTAATAACAACCCTAACCAACTGATTACAAAACAGCACCAACTGATTACAAAACAACACCTGAACTATTAACATTGACAATAATAGTCCCTGAACTACATTCAAACTAACTAATACAATACACCAACTTTAGTCAACTATACAAATTGACTACACACTTTGATTCTAACACTAACATATAACAAACTCCACCTTAGTGTGAATCAAACACTCAAGAAATATGCAGCAATTCTAAGCAATGACTAAACTTAAAACTGCCCAAAGTCTTGGTAAGCATATCAGCAGCATTCTCTTCAGTATCAACATGCTGCACCACCACTTCTTTGGAATTAACAACATCTCTAATGAAATGAAGTCTCACACTAATATGCTTGGAACGATCATGAAAAAACCTGATGCTTTGACAGTTGTATAGCCCCAAGATTATCACAAAATATCAAAGCATCATTGACATTAAAACCAATTCTGCAACAAAACCTTTTAACCATATGGCCTCTTTCACTGCCTCAGTCAAAGCCACAAATTCAGACTCAGTAGTAGAAAGAGAAACTATATGCTGCAAAGAAGCTTTCCAACTCACAGTACCACCAAATACCTAAAAAACATATCCTGTTAAGATCTACCTCTATCTAGATCTTTGGTAAAATCAGAATCTACAAACCCAGTCACTAACTGATCTTGAACATCATATTTCCCATATACAAGACCAACACTTTGAGTACCATTCAAATATCTAAGAATCCATTTAACCCCTTCCCAATGAAGTTTACCAGGATTACTCAAGTATCTACTAACAATACTTGCAGCATATCCTAAATCAGGCCTTGTACAAACCATCAGGTACATTAAACTCCCAACTGCACTAGCATAAGGCACAACCTTCATTCTTAATTCTTCATCTTGAGACTTAGGTGAATCCTGGTTTTGACAGCTTAAAATGCATAGCCAACGGAGTGATCACACTTTTACACTGATCCATACCAAAATTAGACAAGCACCTTCCTCACATAACCTTCTTGAGACACTTTAAAGTTCCAGCTTCTCTATCTCTGCAAATCTCCATACCCAATCTTTTTAGCCTCACCCAAATCTTTCATATCAAACTCACATTGTAACAGCCTTTTTGTTTCATCTATTTGGGATCTATCCTTGCAGGAGAGAAGCATGTCATCTACATATAGGAGTAGATAAATGTATTTCCCAATCTCATACTCTTTAAAGTAAACACATACATCATGACTACTTCTAATGAACCCATGAGTGACAATGTACTCATCAAAGCGCATGTACCACTGCGTGGGTGATTGCTTAAGCCCATACAGTGATTTCTTTAACAAACATACCTTGTGAGTCTGTCCCTCCACCTCAAAACCAAGAGGTTGTCTCATATATATTGTTTCATCCAAATTCCCATGAGAAAAGTTGTCTTCACATCCGTTTGCTCAAGCTCAAAATCATACCTGGCCGTCATTGACAGGATCACTCTTATAGATGTATGCTTAACAACAGGAGAGAAATCTCATTATAATCAACCCCAGCTTCCTGAGTAAAACCTTTAGCAATAAGCCTTGCTTTAACCTGGGGACCTTCACTTGTATACCCTCTTTAATTTAAAGAGCCACTTGCAATCAACTAGCTTCTTATTTTAGGTCTATCAACCAATACCCAAGTCTGTTCTTAAGCAAAGAAGCCATCTCCTCAATTCATAGCAACCAACTACTTCTCCTTTTCTTGTGACAATAATAGCTTCAGCATATGTCATAGGTTCACAACATGCTTCTTGTTCAGCTGCACATAGCACAAAAAGCTGATAGATCCTGAGAAGATCTGAACCTAGCAGAGGCACCACCTGCCTTCTAGGCCTGTCTTTAGCTATACTATATCCATTTGTGGGTCTGCTAGACTCACCTACAGATCTAGACTCCAAATTGTTCCCAGCATCAAGAACAATTTCAGGCTCCACCTCACTTGAACTTCCCTTCATCAGACTTTTCTTCTTATATACACTACCTTGTGCATGTCGTCTTGCTATCAGTAGCTTTTGCTACTGAGTCGGGGGGTCTCTTTGGAAGCGGTCTCTCTACCTAACAAGATAGAGGAAAGACTGCCTACACCTACCCTCCACAGACCCCTGCTCTTGAGTGGGATATACTGGGTTTGGTTGTTTGTTTGTTTGTATACACTACTTGCAGCCATCACATCTTTATATAACACTTCTTCTCTAAATGTCACATCCCTACTTACTATGATCTTGGCTTTAAATCATCAACCTCCAAAGCCTATACCCCTTAATCCATGTGGATAACCCAGAGGAAAATACATTTTTGAGCTCTGGTCAAGTTTTCCTTGGTTAACATGAGCATAAGCAAGAGATCCAAATACTCTTAAATGATCATACCCTTGCCTTCTCACCAGACCACACTTCCATTGGAGTTTTCATATCAATAGCTGTAGATGGTGATCTGTTCACTAGATAAGTAGCTGTTGACAATGCCTCAGCCAAAAACTGCTTGGGTAAAACCGAGTCTATCAAAATACATCTAACTCTATCAAGAAGAGTTCTATTCATTCTTTCCACAAGTCCATTTTGTTGTGGTGTGCCATCCACAGTCAAGTGCCTGGATATCCAGCAGCCTTACAAAATTGATCAAACCTTGGTTGCTGCAAATTCTAATCCATTGTCTGTTCTTTACTTCTTTACCCTTCTATGTTTGAGTTTCAAATAACATCTTCCATTCTTTAAATCTTTCAAATGTCTCATACTTACTCTCATTACATACACCCACACCCTTCTTGAACAATCATCAATTAAGGACAGGAAGTTTCTGGCACCCACTAATGACTCGGTTCTAGCTAAGCCCCCCATAAATCAGCATGCACATAGTCTAGCAACCCCTTAGTATTGTGCTCAATCCTGCTAAACTTCACTCTATGAGACTTACCAAGAACACAGTGTCACAGAACCCTGTATCACATTCAGGAAGTTCTCCCAATACTTGTTTGTGCAACTCTTTTAAGCCTTGGAATGCTAATATGACCAAGTCTCTATGCCACTTCTTTGCCTGTGAGTCATTCTTTTCTTTTGCCACAGCCACAGAACTAGTGACACTTTGCCTTCTAAAAGGTAAAGGTTATTTCCTTTTCTGGTTCACTTAGTAGCACCATGGACCCCTTTACTACTTTAGCCTTTCCACTCCTAGGCTGACATGACACCCATTACTTTCAAACATACCAAGAGAAATGAGATTTTCTCTTTAGGTCAAGGTATGTACTCACCTTTCCAAGTCAATTATGGACCCATTATCCATTTAAAAGAAATGCTCCCATACCTTGAATGCTACAAGGTCTGCCATCCCCAGTTGAACAGTTCCCAGGTCTTTCATTGAAACTCCTTGAAGTATGCTTGTGAGATGTCATATGATAGGAGCATCCTGAATCCAAGATCCACTCTTGACCTGATCATCCTTTGAGACAACAAGAAATCTGATGATTCATACCCATCAATAGAACTTTCAGGAGATGTATTGACATATTGCTTTGCCTTGGCATACTCTTGTTTTCCTCCTCTTCCACTCAGGGCAGTCCCTCTATAGGTGTTTCTCTGAATTACAAACAAAGCACCTGAGTTACCCTTTGACTTTGATCTGCTCATGTTCTTTTGTTTCAAAACTCTTTTCTCTGACCTGCCCCTTACAACCAGTCCCTCAGAGCCTTCTTCTTTCCCTTCAGATCTTTTCTGTAGTTCTTTGGAGTTCATTGCAGCAAGTACTTCCTCCATGGATAAGTTATTCCTTCCGAACATAAGAGTATCCACAAAGTGTCTCATAATTGTTCGGAAGAGGGGATAGAAAAATAATTGCCTTATCTTCATCACCAACTTCTACCTCAATATTTTCCAAATCAAGAATGAGCTTGTTGAACTCATCGGTGTGATCTTCCAGTGACTTCCCTGTTCCCATTGGAACGTATACAGTCTCTTCTTCAGATAAAGTCTATTCGCTAATGACTTTGTCATGTACAGGGATTCAAGTTTCGACCATACGCTCGCCGCTGTGGCCTCCTTCGAAACTTCTCTTAATACCCTGTCCCCTAGACTTAAGATGATCACCGAATGAGCCTTCTCCATTAGATCTTTCTTCTGTTTTGTCGGACATGGTGGCGGGTAACCCGGTTTCCCCCTTTAGAGCATCTACTAACCCTTGGTGAACAAGTAGTGCTCTCATCTTTAACCTCCATAGACTGAAGTCGTTCTTGCCATCAAATTTCTCAAGATCGAACTTCGTAGTTGAAACCATCTTCCTGCTTCGTCGAACTCCGCCTTCAGTTCAATCGATGTCGATTTTATAATCGAGCCACGCAAGCTCTGACACCAATTGTTGTGTTTAATCGAAATCAAATTGAACAATATTATCAAGAACAATCAAAACATCAATCGTTTTGTATTAAACTTCTGTACATGATTACAAAGGAAAGATTCTATTCAATGAAGAAGAAGAACCCTTTTAAAAAGCCTAATAACAACCCCTAACCAACTGATTACAAAACAGCACCAACTGATTACAAAGCACCTGAACTATTAACATTGACAATAATAGTCCCTGAACTACATTCAAACTAACTAATACAATACACCAACTTTAGTCAACTATACAAATGGACTACACACTTTGATTCTAACACTAACATATAACAAACTAATAATGAAATTCACATGGGAGACATAAGCCACTAAATGACTTGCTTCCGAATTAAGAAAAAAATAAATAAGCTCACATGCATTTGTTTATGATTGACCCCCCCACCCAATCATTTCCTAGTGTTTTTGTTTTCTAAAGTTATATATATATAAACGAAAGTGTGATTAATCATATAGGATTAATCTTTTAATTATAAATTAGAGCATTTTTTTTTATTCTAGTCATATGTCATCCATGTTCTCCCATGTTCTAGAGTTAGTAGTAGTTTTGTTTCCTTGTAATCCTTATTCAAGGAACCTTTATTTAATAAAGAAAGATGTTCAAATACCATGTGTATTTTTACTAAAAGTGTGATAATAAACAATGAGTTAAAAAAATCATAAAAAATTATATCTTATAATCTAATTCGAATTCAGAGAAGGTAATTTCAAGCTTTGCTTTTCTAGCCGTGCTCACTAAGAAAAAAATAAACAAAAAAAATTAACATTTTTATTGTGTCATTTATGAAAGACGCAATGACGTCATTGTGTCATTATGAAATAAAAAGACCAATGAAAATTTTATTTATTTGTTTTTTTATTTTTTCCTGAAGAGACGACGAGAGGAACAAAGACTCCGAATTACTTTTTGAAATTTGATTTAAATTGTGAGATATAATTTTTTTTGTGACTTTTTTAGTCTTATTGTGTCTTTTCACACTTTGTAGCAAAAATATACTTTATAAAATAAGATCACCCTTTAATTAATTGATATGCAAAGAAATTAGCTCAAGATTTCTCTCTAAATTTCTCGTATATTCTTTTATTTTCTTTGGTCATTGAATCTGAGCGGTCCACATCACTAATAATATATTTAGCTAGCAACTCTAGAACACACTAAGAATTCTAATCCTAGACACCTTGGTGTTATCTTTTAGCGATGGTTGCTCATGATTTAATTATATTTTTACTTATTTCTTAATTAACCATATTTGTTTAAGATTAACCTTTGTTCTACACACTAACACGCTTCCAGTTGTGTAGGGTAATCATATCATATTATATAAATGAAATAAGCGTTTATGCTAAATAAATTGAATGTAATGGATTCGTTAAATCTTAGAATATACTACTATGATATGAAGTTAACTCTTATATATCAACTAAAGGATAGCTTAATGGTATTAACGTGTCTCTCCTCAAAAGATTGAGAATACAAGTCTTGTAAAAAGACAATTAAAAACACCTCATCAAACAGAATTTTGAGTAAATGTAAATTATGAGATAATCCGCAAATGAAAGGTAATAACGCTAGAGAGAATTACATATGTTTCTTTATAAATTTAATTATATATATACTTGCTTTAATATTTTAATTACATATATATCATTCTAAAACATAATCAATTACATATACACCCAAATTAAAATTTTAATTACCTATATCCCTTTATTAACATAAATATCACATATTTACCCATTTAATTATTTTACTAAAAATACTTGTATGATTAGTATTTCACTCGTATTTTTATTAAACTATAAAATTGTGTTTTTCTTTTTTAACTAACTTTTATTTTTAATTATTTATTATTATTTTTATACTAACGATTTTTTACGTTCTCTTTTTATTTTTTTACCTTGTTTATCTTTCGATGCTAAAGTTTTTCTGGTTCGCGTAAGAGACATTTCTAATCGTGTTATGCAACATGATTCAAACACATAAATTTACTCATTTTTGCGTCGCGAATAATTCCTACATCAATCAAATCCCGCTTTTGCACATGTTTGGTTCAAAAACTATCAAACCCAAACCTTCTCTTAAATCTATTTGATAGCTTGAAACGAACACTAAATGGATTCTAGCTAATTGTGCTGAAATCGTCTTCTCATTATCCACCACCCTTACTAGCAGCCGCCACCGGAGGGCGGAAAAACATAATTGATTAGAAAAGTCTGATTCGGCTTGATTTTCAACCTGCAATATTCAAAATTATCTCTTGTCACACCTCAACCTTAACGGCGAAAACGTCGAGATGTAAGGGTTAAGATTGTTCATGCCACACAACGAATATTAAAAGTGTCATTATATTAACAACATTATTCATGACATACAATTTGAAATAACATAAGTCTCCACAATTAATAAAACATAGGAAATTTGACACAAAAATAATAATTGTCTTTGATTATTAATCTAGGTCCCACCCTAGATTGCAACAAGTCTTCAAAACAAGCTAAGCGTTACCATTTCCTGAAACATGTTAAAAATAAAAGGTCAACATAACGTTGGTGAGTTTTTTTTATAGTTTTCATACATAATTATATATAAAAGATGACAATTCATTTCATAAGTTAGTGAATAAAGTAACTAGGGATGTATGAACATATGTAACAATCAAACGTGACAGATTACAAGATTACAAGATTACAAGATTACAAGATTAAACGATTAGCTAAGTGTACTTAGATTAACCAATTAGGCTTGTCAGGCCATAGATCTATGACGTCCCCAGGCTAGCAATAGCTAATGATTGTACATATAATAGTCATCATATGGTAATTACTAAAGTTCAACTAACCACGATAAACAAGATGAATTGCCAAGTGTTTACAAGATTCAAACGAGTTTACAAGTGCAATGATCGTAAGGTTAACATATTTCACCCAAAGTGTAAAAATAAATAAAAGAGTATGAAAAAACTCACCTGATAATAAGACGTGCAATAATTAAGAGCACAGAAATAGACACCAACAGTTTCCTTACAGTTAACCTAGAAATGACGTCTAACTTAGAATAACGATGATTTGAAGACTATGAAAAATAGTCATCAACTAGGATTCTTTCAAGAATTTGAAATCCAACAACTAGCTTTTAAAATGTTATAATTGATTTATAACTTGAAAATAAATAAATTTAAGAATAATAAAAGAATATTAAAGATGTGAAAGTAAGCAAATTCTCATTTACTTCTAATTATCTTGATCAAATAGTTCTCTCTCTTGTCTCTCTCTCTAACGACTCTCTTTCCTCTTCTCATCTCCAAATCTCCGGTCACCACCACCACCTCCGTCTCCGGTCACCACCACCGGTCACCACCACCACCACCACCGATAAGCTACGTCAGGTTTGAAGTTTTTCACTGCTCTCTCTCTCTCCTCTCCTCTCTCTGCTCTCTCTCTCTCACTAACGGGTCTATGTATCTCCGCCCTCTACCCCCGGTCACCACCACCACCACCGGTCACCATTCACCACCACCACCACCATCATCCCGAAACCGCCTACCACCCCCACCACCGCAGTCAGCCACCACCGAGGCCTCCACCGTCACCCCACCACCTGACACCTCACTACCGCTGCCTCCACCTTCACCCCACCACCGGACACCTCCACCGCCTACCCCTACCGACCGCTGCCTCCAGCGTCACCCCACCCCGCATTCAGCCACCCCCCCGCAGTCAGGCACTACCGCTACCCCCGGTCACCATTACAACCGGTCACCGGTCACCACCACACATCATCACCCACAACCACCTACCCACCCCCACCCCTGCAGTCAGCCACTACCGCTGCCTCCACCGTCACCACCACCCCCATCACCGTCATCCACAACCACCGTCACCGTTGTCCACCCCCACCCACAGCCACCTTCACTGCTGCCCACCTCACCCAGCTAGTCACCACCACCACCAACGGAGCTACCACCGAGCCACCACCGGAGCCACCACAGCAGCTCCCTTTTAACCCTAACAGCCACCTCACCACCTCCACAGCCGAGTCAGCGGAAACCCTAACCGTACCAGTAGCATAATCGAAGAACCCAAATTGAGTGTTCATTTGGTGAGATCGTTCTATCTTGGGTTTTATATATGCTTTTAGTCTGCTCTATTTAGTTTTATATATGCTTTTTGGGTGCTTCTGTTTATTCTGTTTGGCTATTACCTGTGTTTGTTCTGTTTAAAATGTTGTTTGGCTTGTGATGTGTTCACCTCGTGTTTTGTTGACCCGTCTTTAGTGGTTGTTTAAGGTGTGTTTGTGCTGTAATATAGATATCGAGAGGCATTTGGCTGCCCCGAGATCATGTTCGGTGAAGAGAGGTGCTACTAAAGAAAGTTATAGTTTACGAGTGGCATCGTGGAATGTAGGAACTCTAACTAGTAAGTTATTAGAGTTAATAGATGTGCTTAATAGACGTAGGGTTCAGATAGTATGCCTTCAGGAGACAAGATGGCGGGGTGGGAGAGCAAAAGACTGCAACGGTTATAAACTGTGGTACTCAGGGTCAGATAGTACAAAAAATGAAGTAGGTTTTCTAGTTGCTAAGGAACTTCAGGATAATGTAGTGGAAGTGAGAAGATACGATGATAGACTGATGATGTTAAGAATAGTAATAGAGGACAAGGTAGTGGCAGTAGTTAGTGCGTATGCACCACAGGTTGGATTAGGGGAAACGGAAAGAAATAAGTTCTGGGAGACTTTAAATCAGGTTATGAAGACATACCTAGACAAGAAAAAATATGCATAGGAGGAGAACTTAATGGGCATATCGGTAAGGGTAATGCCAATTCGCGTCTGTGCATGGAGGGTTTGGGTATGGTCTGAGGATGACGGCGGAGGGAGCTCCTTGACTTTGCTTTAGAGCATGATCTGGTCCATAAATTCGTTCTTTAAGAAAAGAGATTCGCATCTGATCACCTTTAGCAGCGGCGGGAGACACACTCAGATAGACTATATGCTGAAGAGGGGAGAAGATCGTAACTCGTGGAAAGACTGTAAGGCAATCCCGGGAGAGACGGTAGTGACTCAACATCATATGTTGGTGGCTGATCTACGCGTGAAGAGAGCAATTGTCCAACCAACTAAGAAAAGACCTAGACCTACGATCAGATGGGGCCAGCTCAAAGATGAAAAGATTACCACCTTTAGAGATAAGGCCATACCTATGATCCAAACTGGGACACAGGAAGACGCAAACAACATGTGGGAGGATATGACAACTGCAGTTATGCAAGTAGCTAAAGAAACTCTTGGACTGGCAACAAATAGGACAGTAGGTTATAAGGCAGTCTGGGGGTGAATGAAAACGTACAGGAGAAGATAAGAACTAAACAACAAAGTTCAAAGACCTTTTACCTGTACAAATGACGAAGAAACGAGCGGAGCTAAAAGATAAATACAAGGTGGCTAAGCGAGAGGCGAAAAAGTCCGTGTCAGAGGCAAAAAACACAGCGTACGAGAGATGTATAAGCGACTAGAGACGAAAGAAGGAGAATATAAAATTTTTAAGATTGCCAGGGCAAGAGAAAGTAGAAAACAAGACCTGAGAATGGTCAAGTTTATAAAGGCTGCGGATAGAAAAGTATTGCTGAAGAAGAACGACATCAAGGTGAGATGGAAAACTTACTTCGATAACCTTTTCAACATAAGGAACCCAAACCAACAAACTGCGATTAGTATACCAAATCAACCAACCAACAAAACAGGTGTTACTGTAGAAGCATCACAGTCGACGAAGTTACGAGAGCGTTGAAGAAAATGGGAAGGGCTAAGGCGGTGGGCCAGACAACATACCATTGAAGTATGGAAGTGCCTGGGAACGAGGTCTGCAATGGCTAACAGACTTATTTAACACCATCTTCAAAACCGGGAGGATGCCAGAGCAATGGAGAAGCAGTTTCATAGTCCCCGTATATAAGAAAAAATGAGATGTCCAATCTTGTGCAAATTACAGGGGAATAAAGCTATTGAGTCACATGATAAAACTATGGAAAGAGTTATTGACACGAGGATTAGAAGAGAAACCCAGATTGCGGTGAACCAATTTGAATTTATGCCAGGACGCTCCACAACAGAAGCCATACACGTCATAAGAAGGATAATAGAGAAATATAGAGAACAGAAAGGGACCTTCATATGGTATTCATTGACCTAGAAAAAGCATATGACAGTGTGCCCCGTCAACTCATTGGGAAACTTTACGACTCAGAAGGGTACCAGAGAAGTATATCAAAAATAATGGATATGTATGAAGGGGCAAAAACGTGTGTGCGAGCACCGCGGAGACACAGACTCTTTCCGGTGGAAGTGGGACTACACTAAGGTTCGGCATTAAGCCCATTTCTCTGCACAATAGTGCTGGATGAGATGACCAAGTCTATACAACAGCCTGTCCCATGGTGTATGCTGTTTGCAGATGATATTGTCCTAATATCAGAATCTAAAAACGGTGCTTAACGAGAGGCTAGAACAGAGAGCAGCACTAGAGAGCAGAGGCCTAACAATAAGTCGCTTAAAGACTGAATACATGCATTGTAACTTTAGTGGGAGGCTGAAGAGGACACATAACAGCATCAGGGTATGACGGTACCACAGCGTGTACGTTCAAATACCTGGGCTCGTACGTACAGGAGGACGGAGAGATACACAACGATGTAGCTCCGTGTGCAATCAGGATGGTGTAAATGGAGAGCAGCATCAGGGATCCTGTGTGATAAGAGGTTCCATCAAAATTAAAGGGAAACTTTACAGAGTGGCAGTACGTCCAGCTATGTTATACGGAACAGATTGTTGGCCATAAAGAAATCGCACCAGAGAAAATAAAGGTCGCGGAAATGCGTATGCTGAGATGGATAAGTGGACACACAGATTGGATCCGAATAAGAAACGACGCGATTCAACGGAGGCTGGAGGTGGCGTGTATCACAGGTAAAATAAGAGAGGGAAGATTAAGATGGTTTGGGCACGTAAAGCGAAGGTCGATGGGAGCACCGTTAGAGCAGTAGAGAACATCACCGTAGAGGGTAGGAGGAATAGAGGCCGACCTAGGTTGACTTGGGACGAAATAATTAGGCAAGATATGGTAGACTTGCACCTCTCTGAGCACATGATCGAGGATAGGAGTGTGGAGACGTAGAATAAAATTAAGGACTTCTAGCGGGACAGGTGGTAGGAAGGGTAGACGTAGATCTGGGTACGAAGGGTAGACATAGATCTGTTGCGGCCCCACCTGTCTTCCTATTTCTTCCCTTATACGTGATTCTATCTGCTTATTTGACTTACTTTATGTTTGCGATTGCGACTGTTATTGGTTTTCGTTACCGAGTCGGGGGTCTCTTCGGAAGCAGTCTCTCTATCTCCCAAGATAGAGGAAAGACTCGTCGCCACCTACCCCTCCCAGACCTGCTCTTGAGTGGGACTTACTGGGTATGTTTGTTTGTTTGTTGGTTTTATCTTGATCAAATAATTAATTAAATAATTACTTATTTGTTTAATCGATTTAAAAAAAACAGTAATTTAAAATGGTTTGAAATGATTTATTAAAACTTTTAATGGATAACGGAATTATGAAGTTAACAATACAGGAAAAAGAGTATAAGAATCGGTTTGATAATTATATGTGCAAATAATTAATTTTATAATTAATTATTCATCTATTGGACAAATGATTATTTTAAACAATTAATCATTAATGTAGAAGTCAAAATAATTAATCAAATATTTATCTATTGAAAAGATTACAAAATTTGGTTGTAATAATATAAATTGATTTTGTGGGATTATAAGATATTAAGTCTTTAATAGATTTTATGACATTTTATACCTTCAAAATCATTAAATTGTCTAACAATACCCTTTTTGTTATTGAATTATTTTCAATAATTCTGAAATGTTTTATCAATTAGAATGATTTTTATTTAAAAATAATATTATTTTAGAATTTTTCTGAGATTTAAAAAAAACTGTAAGACTTCTAAAAAACATACGGGTGCCCGGGGACCCCAAGTATGAATGTGCAGTGTGTTATCCAGTGGGCTGGAGTGCCCATGCTTGTTTAAAGTACATTTTTAATGTATATAAGGTTAAAAGCAAAATACCCAAATTTCCCTAAGAACCCTAGAATCAAAAATCGAATCGATTGAACATCCATTTGCGGATGTTAATGAAATTAACCATAGGGCTTTGATTCCTATGGTTAATCGAATGTGGTGTGTGTTTGGAATTACCCGAACGATGCAGATTCGACTGGTACGACTCCATCAACTCGCGATGAACAAGGGTGTTTGAAGGTGGTGTTTGTCTGGAGTTTTCGAGAAATTAAGGTTACAGAGAGTTGAAAGAGATCGTCAGGAACCTTTCCCCTATGTTAAATAGCTTCGATTGGTACATTTCATCCTAAACGATGTCGAGTTTGGCCGCGGTTTATAACGGGTGAAATTCAATGTTTAATTCACCATTTCATGCGAAATTAAACTCGCTAATGAATTAGAAATGATTAGATGAACGTTTTGGTATCCTTAACTTCATAAATTTTCAGTTTTGTTATGAAGAACGATTGATGTTCGAATGGGTTTTGGTTTTGAGTTCGTGGGCTAGCTTCAACGCATAATAGTCTAATAAAACGCATGTTCAAGTTCAAAACGGTTTCACGAGCGTAATGGGCCGATTTGGAGCGAAATGGTAAGGTTTGAGGCGGATTCGGGTTTCGCCGGAGCTCGACCTGCGGCGGCGGGAGCCCGTGCCGGAAAATCGGGGGGGGGGGGGGGAAGAGGGGGGGGGGTTATGTTTTGTTAATTTACAGTTTTGGTCCCTACAGTTTAGTATTTGCTTATTAATTTCAAAACTTAAGTTTTAGTCTAAATTAAATTGCAGTTTGGTCCCTGATGTTTTAAAGTTGTGTTATTTTATGCATAACATTTTTACAAGCTTTGAATTAATAAAACTATATATTTTTTTTTTATTTCAAAGATTAACAACTATTATGATCATATTATCATATTTTTATTTTTATTAATAATAATAATAATAATATTCTTATTATTATCATTACTTACTTAATTATTTATTATATCAAACTCATAATGATGCAAAAAGTTTCAATAAATCCTCGTATTTGCATTAATAAGAAAACAACCCTTACAAGAGATAACGACATTTAACGAACGTTTAACAAAATTACGAAAGGTCACATCTCTTCTAACATTTATCTACCTCTAAATATAATTTCTAAAGATGCATGTTGAAATTTACCGAAACACATTTTTTGGCCCGTTACTTTTTTCCATCACTAGTGTACACCACATGCAACGGGGATGGTGAACGGTGATGAGACAATTCTAACAAAATTAGTTTATGTCTGTTCCTAGGTACTTTCTAGTAGTTTCGAGATACTTGAATAGATTCACGAGAACGTCCAGGTTTGTCGTTTTTTGAACTAAACATGTGCGAAAGCGGGATCTAAGACCGTAATTCGAATTATTCATAACACGAATACAAGAAAAAATAGGAGTTTGGAACGTATTACATGACGAGATTGAAAGTGTCTCATACGCAAACCGAGAAATGTTAATATAAAGATAATATAAGGAAAGTAAGAATAGTTAATATCAAAACATAAATAAATAATTAAAAATCAAATGTTAATGAAAAAGAAAAAAAGCTAGTTAAGACATGAGCATATACGTGATTTTATGTTTTAGTAAAATAAGAGTAAAATATTAATTATATATGTTGTTTTTAATAAATATTTTTAAATGGGTATATATGTAATATTTATGTTTAATGAAAGAGATAAATGTATTAAAATTCTAGTTTTGGCATATATGTACATGATTACGTTTTATAAGAGGATATATATAATTAAAATATTAATTGTGCCTTTTTTTAAATATTTCTATGTTTTTTATTAGAAACTAACTCGGGAAGGAGCCCGACAGGGTCCCCCACTGACTTGGCCCGGCCTAAGTGAAAGTGAAGTGGTGGCAGGTCTTAGTGAAAGCAGACAGACTATCTTGAACAAAACTAGCATGTTGAACACCTTTCAAATAAGACCAAACCTGAGAGGCAGTTTCACCCGGGCTGGGAGAGGGGCGCCCATTCCTAACCACTTTCGAAAAGGTTCGCTCATGCTGGAGGGAGCATCCCCACTTAGTGATCGGTCCGCTAGTTCACGCAAATCCGAAGAAGTTATCACGGACGAGCCACATGCAGGGAACTCGCACGTGTGGTTCTGGCGGGCGGAGCCTTTCTTTCTCGGTCGTCTGTCTTAATAAGTTAAGCGGATTCCGATTCATGTGGTCGTTCTCTGTTGCATTGGTGTTTTCACTCCCCACTCTCCACCATAACAAAATGTTTCCACTATATCTCAGGAGTAGTCAAAGGAAGTACGGCGGGTCCGAGTATCACATATTTAAATTTTAATTCTAAACACTAAAACTTTTAATATATAATGTTTTATGAGACTTAGAATATGCTGTTGACACATGTTTATTTTTATTTACGTTTCAAGTAATTTTTTTCACAAGTCATATAATTCATTATCTGCCATAGAAATACCTTCTAACAAATACACAATATTTTACAACAATGTTTCATTAGGTACGAATAAAACTCTATTCTATGACCGAAAGTTTAACTCTTATCTTCACAATTACGTAACATTGCAACTCGCAATTTTATTACTCTAGTTTATAGTACGGGTGTGGAAAATGTTGTTTATGAATTTTTTTTTGATATTTTGATAACCAAAATTATCCGAAATAGTTTTAGAAATACTATAAATTATAAATATTAATTATAAATTTTAAAGATTTTGGATAATTTTATATCCAAATAATACAAAATATTCAGATTCTCAAAGAAGAGAGAGACGAGGAGAGAGAGAGAGAGAGAAAGGGGGGAGGGAGAGAGAGAGAGGCGGCCCTACTTCGGCAACTCTCTTCTTCCGACATCACCACTTCAGATATGTAAGTCATCCTCCTGCGTTCTTGCTCCCCAAACTACGGGGGAGTTTGTTCGCGGAATGTATTGAAATTGAAATTTGATTGTAATTAGAAGAAACTAGTATTAAGCCCCTCGTGTTATAACGGGGGCATAAAATCATACAAGTGGTACCAGTGTCATACCACCGTCAGCGACCACCAACACCGGAAAAACTCGTATTAAAAAAGAGAAAAAATAAAATCAAATGAAAAGCAGACATAAAAATGTTAAACCACACACATGAAACGTAAAATATTATAAATAATAACTATTTCGATCTAGGACCCAACACGTTGCAACAGGGTTGTTAAACGGGGAAAAAAGGTGTAACAACGTTGATGATATGCACACGTAACGACATGTAACCTTTAAATTTAGACCAAAATGTCGATCGACAAATTTGTAAAAGATGAAAAGTAAAGTGAAACAAAGTTAAATGTAAAAAGTTGTAGGGGTTAAATTCTAAAAAAATATAAAAATTTGAGATTAAAATAAAATTTAAAGAAGTTTAATGGTTGTACTATGTGCATAAGTATATATACATAGATATTGGTAATTAGAATATAATATATATATATAATATATATATATATATATATATATATATATATATATATATAAATTAGTTTGAAAAGTTGAGCAAACACTTAAGATTTAGTTGATCAAATGAGAATTGAGTGTACAACTTTTGAAGGCCATCTATAATCATAATGCTTGAAATTAAGTTGATAATTAGTATATATTAATTGGATTTCAAATTTAATATTTTCTAAATAAATAATTTGAAAATCAAGGGAAACGGAATCTATCAAAAGTATTTAAATTCCTAATGCATTTTAGTGATAAAATACTCATAAAGAAATTGAAATTTATAACTCATTGTAAAACATCATCACCTCCTACTACTGATCACCCGCCACTACATACTACCAACCACGCGTTGTCCTTGCCACCGACAATCAACCATGGATAACGACCGTGCATGTCGGTGATAGCCGCACACTCGATTGCGCCTACAGCCAACATCCGATAGTTATTGTCGAGCGCATCCAAAACTGATGCGGTCAATGGTCAGCTGCAACGGTCCAATGTCTGCCGTGGGGGCAGTCGATGGAGATGGTCGTTTATCGGCAGCATGCGCGGTCAACGACGACTGTCGTTTGTTGGCCACAACAATAGCCACAGTCAGTTGTTGGCGAGTTTGGGTTGTCGGGGGACAGGGTGGCAAGCAAGAGGTGGGTGGGACGTCAAAAGGTTTTAAGCTGTCGGTGTCGGTCCGAGGTGGCAGCGAGGGTCATCGGCAGTGAGGATTGGCGGTGGACGGGGTGGTAGGTGACAATTGGTGGAATTTAAAATTATTCAAAATTTAGAAAGAAAGTGAAATTCTTTATTTTAAAGAATTTGAAAAAATTTATTTCAATTTCAATTCATTTATCAAACAAACACGTTAACAATGAAATTCAAATTCCACTTTAATCATTACAACCAGGATACATATTGACGAATGTAATTTAGATTCTCCGTTCCATTAAATTCTTTTGAATTTCTGTATAGCAAACATCCCCTACAATTTTAATTTTATGCTCTTCTTTTGCATTTTAGCATTAACAAATGGTTGAAATCAAATGAACAAACAATATGTTGCAATTGTGAATGAACAAACAGTATATTGTGACTAATTCAAAGTCTTATAATTAACCACACGCCTTACTAGTTAAGATGTTACTAAATAACCTCAAACACTTAAAACGAAATTTTTTAAATTTATCATGTTACTCTTTTTTTAATCTGAAAATTGGTAAATAAATGCACAACCATGATCAAAACAAAAATACAATCTTACAAGGTACAACCCGAACGAAAACACCTCTCTCGGATGCTTAGAAAGTGAAGATGGTATCCTCCATTTTCACCATTGTTATTATTAATTATGCCTTCAATTTCAAGAAATTAGCACCACTCTCTTCCTCTCTCTCTGTCATGTTGTCTTCTTCTCTCTGTCTATCTGAACCCCATGTCCATTGTTGTCCCTGAAACTTCAATCAACTACTTCCTTTTGATATATACATACACACATATGCGTGTATATACGTTCAGATCTTTAAGACCCACCTGCTTCTTCAGCGTTCTGCCTGCTTCATTTGCCTTCAATTCTTTAGGGGAAAACATGTGTAACAGAAGACTGCTTGCATTCAGACAATTTTAATGGTAATTTTCTAGCTTTCTATTGTGAATTTGGGATTCATAGGTCGATTTATGATTTGGGTTTCTTCCAATTTTGTTTTTTAATCCTGTGTGATGATTTGCAGATCTTTTTGTGGGTTATAGATCTGGATCTATCATTCTTAGATCCCTTTAAACTCTATGAAAATGCATGGTTTTGGAATTTGCTTGTGACTTATAGCTTTAATTTCAATATTAGGGAATGATTGTTGGCTTTTCTTGAGAATTTGTTCAATATTTTCTTGAAAAGTTTCAATCTTTTAGACCCATTTGAGATTAGTTCATAGTGAGATTGTTGCTTGATGAGGATTTTGTTGTGTTATTGATTTCTGAATGTGTTTTTTCTGCCACAAATCAAACATGGTTGTTACAAAAATGGCAAAATACAATGTAGTTTACTACATTGACAGTTATTTTGGACAATATGCTGAAATGCATATGCAGAAAAAACTTATCCTGCTTGATAACTTTTGTCCAAACTCCAAAATAACTTAAATCATATAAGGTTTTATCATACTTTTCCATTTTGGACAATATGCTGAATTGTATGTGCAGAAAAAACAATATGCTGGTATGAAAAATGTCTTAGTGATTTAATAAAAGGAAGGATCATTCAATACAAAACCAATACAACCAATTCTAAATAGAGAACCGTGATAAACGAATAAACACCTGTAAAGAGTGCCTTGTGAATTAGTTATACATAAGGCAATTGTTTAACTGTATACTGGCCCAAAATCCCACTTTCTCCCTCACTATGCACTAGATATAAGTGCTTATGTGTTTCTCATGTTGGTTTGCTTAAAATTGGTTTTGTATTGAAAACGCCTCAAGTAAAAGGATATTAAATTTGTCCAAAATGTTTCTCTAAACTAATGTTTAGTTTTTTTTCACCCTTAAAACTTAATTCTGCCTCTTACTAGTAGTAAGGTATATGAGTTGATTTTTTTTTTTTTGCAGTCACATTCATATTTTGGGCTTGTTTTAGGTTCACTATTGGCTTAAAATTCAACTGTCTCCACTATGATCAAGCAATTTCTTGCAAAAATTCCTCGTAAATCGTTTAAATCCAATACACCAGATGCTGATGGAGATAGTTCTTCAAGTAGCATTACAAGTGATGTGGGAAACAATGGCTTCATCAACACTTATAATGCTATTTCAAGTCGATTAAACTCGGTTAGACAAATGTCTTCCTCAATTTTCCCTGCAAGTATAATGTCAGGGGGTGAAATGATTGATCCACATGTTCCTTTTAAAGATGTCCAGAGTTCAGACAAGCTAAGACTTCTGATTATTAAACTAAATCTTTGCTCTAAGTTATATGATTTTCATAATCAAGATCAAGATTCAACTGAGATAGACACAAAGCGCCAAACTTTATTAGAAATTATTGATTTTTTGTCATTTGAATCTCCAAAAGTTAGTGAACCTGTGATGTTTGCAATTTGTAAAATGTGTGGGAACAATCTTTTTAGAGATTTTCCTCCAAAACGAGTTTTTTACTCTCCTCGTGGTGAAAAAGAAGACGAGGAACCGTCGTTTGATCCAGCATGGTCACATCTACAACTTGTATATGAAATACTCTTGCGATTTCTAAGTCAAACCTCTCTTGACCCAAAAATCGCCAAACAGTATATTGACCACGCGTTCATATTACGGTTACTTGATCTTTTTGACACTGAAGATCCTAGAGAAAGAGACTGTTTAAAATCAATTTTACATCGGGTTTATGGGAAATTTATGGTTCATAGACCCTTTATTCGGATGGCGGTGAGCAACATCATATACCGTTTTGTTTTTGAAACTGAAAAACACAACGGGATTGCAGAGTTATTGGAGATTTTGGTAGTGTGATTAGTGGCTTCGCGTTGCCATTAAAGAATGAACACAAGATGTTTTTACTAAGGGCACTTGTTCCTCTACACAAACCGAAGTCTGTGGGTGTTATCATCACCAGCTAACTTATTGTGTGGTTCAGTTCATAGAGAAAGAACCAAAACTGTCGAGTGCTGTTATAAAGGGGTTGTTGAAATTTTGGCCCGTTACAAGCAGCCAGAAGCAGTTGATGTTCTTAAGTGAGTTGGAAGAGTTGCTTGAAAAGATTCAAACCGATGAGTTTGAGAAAGTTATGGTTCCATTGTTTCAGCGTATAAATTGCTGTCTTCGCAGTACCCATTTTCAGGTAAACTTCCATTTCTGTTGTATTGTTTTTATTATTGCATCTCTAGAAGCATTTGGGAATGTCATATATCTAGTTTAAATTTTGACGGAAGTTAACTTGCTGTTATAGCCTCCAACAAAGTCCCACGCCCCCTTAAATATGGATATATGAGATGGCCAGGCCGGTTGGGTATTGGGTAATCTTTTTTGATACTGGTTGACGTGGGACCGATCGGTTGGGTTGACCCGAAATACCTATTGTCCGAGGGCATGATCGGTGATAGGATGTCTTGGAGATGTAGGATTAATATTTTGGATTTTTAGGGGACTATAATGGTTCGACTTAGCTTTTGCCTTTTAGGGTCTTACCTTCTTCCTACTCGTTTGTTTTCTACTATTTGCTTTGGTGTAGGTATTAGTTGCTTTCAATGGTAAGTGCTTGTGTAGTCTACTACTACCATTAGTACTCCTTGTTTTTTGTATCGTTATGCTCTATCCATACTATGTGCTATTTGCAATCTGTTATCTGTAACTCATACTTTTATCCAAAAAACTATTTCTGGGTTGGGGTCCTCGTAGGAGCAGTCTCTCCATCATTTGTGGCCGTGACAGTCTGACAGACCCTACCATAACTTGCTATAAGTGACAATTTATTAGTTAAGTTTTTGTTTGTTTAATAGTATTTAAGTAATGATCTAGTCTTTTTGGATACATTTAGAACTTTTATTGGGTACTAAAAAATATTTTGGGCGGCTTTCGATTCATTTGACCTGGTTCCTTTCAAGCTATTATTTTATTTGTTTGACCCATTCCACATAGACAAGGTTCGTATACAAAGATTCCCTCAAATTTAGCAAAACTAAAAGCTTTTGATGATAGGTATTCATGTCATTAGATTATTACTGTTAAACGAGTGCCTCCTCGGCTCCTCATCTAATGGTGCAATACAGATGCTACCTTTTTGTGTATGATCATTACAAGAATCTGGTTATATATATTTGGATTCACGTGGTGACACGATGATTCTTGTAGCGTAGTTATTGAAGGGTGTTTAAGATATCTGACTAAAAATAGAACACTTATTTTGGACTCTATGTGCAGGTGGCTGAGCAAGCACATTTCTTATGGAACAACCAACATATACTCCATCTTATAATGTGTAACCGTCATGCGATTATACCTCTCATCTACCTATCTATAGAGCAGAACTCCCAAAGTCATTGGAGCCGCACCGTACTCAACCTTGCACAAAATATGATGAAAATGTTGAACGACGTAGATCACGAGTTGGTACTTTTGTGCCAAGAGCAATCAGAGGAGGACAAGTCAAAGTCAACCATGGTGGCCGAGAGGCGACGAGTGACGTGGGAGCACCTTGAAAACATTGCTGGTTTTCAACCTGTTGTTGGAGGTGTTTCGGTTTTGGAAGAAACCTCGGCTTGTATTCTCTCTTGCTAGTAAAGTCGCGTGTTCAAAGCTCATGTTTTTTCTATTTACAAAACTGGTTTTGCATTGGATTTCTTCTTGTTTTCTATCTTAAGGGAGAAGATCGAAGTGGGTGGTGGCTATGTAGTTGTTTATGAAGTTTGGTGATGTTGTTGTTAGATGAAAATATGGAGTTGTTTTTAACATGTTTTGTGTATGAATTTGGTCATATTACTTGAATCTTTGCATTTAAACTCACTTTCATAAAACACTAGACCACCTCACAGACGCTAAAGGGGTCAATGTTTAAGCTTTTGTTATATGTTGGATGGTTGTGTGTGATCATACATGATGCAATTAGTAAGAAAGGGAGAGAGTTCCGAGAGAGAAGAAGAGAACAAATTTCTATTTCATTGCATAATCCTCAAATCCCACAGTTACAACGGTATATAACGACATTCAACGGCCAACTAATCTGAATACAAAATATACTATATCAGTCCCTCAACTATAAGCTAAAGACAATTATGACCCTAAACCTCTTATTACACATAGTATCGTATCAATACTCCCCCGTTAAGAATCTTCTTGACCCCAAGAAGAAAAATCAGGGAATCTGAGCTGCATATCGGTAAGAAATTCCCAAGTAGTATCAGCTGGAGAAGAATTGTGCCAGTGCACCAACACCTGGACCGCCGCCCGATTATGACGTTTGGCCATGCGTCGATCGAGAATGGCCATAGGTTGCAAATGGAAACGAGAATCAGAGGGAATGGGCACAATTTTAGTTGGGCACAATTTTACTTGGCGAACCATCTTGGTAATACCCTTCCAATAAAAATACTTCGCACACGTTGAGTAGTGACATGAACACCCCGAATGACCACCCATAGAAGAAGAATGGTATTGAGTGACAATGTCCAAGCAGAGTTGATGATCATCCCCAACAACCAACTTATCCTTCCTTTTTAAAAGAGACCCATTCCATGTATAATTCGGTACAACAACACCACTGGCAAGTGAATGAATAATATTGGAAACAATTGAATCATCATGCCAACTAGCAACAAGCCTTTGTAGGAAGAGAGGTTCTACCATAGAAACATTCAAAGCAAACACCTTAGCTCCTTGAACTCTTGATAAAGCATCAACAGCTTTGTTATCCACCCCATGCTTGTACACAATTTCATAGTCATAGTTCATTAGCTTTGCAAGCCAAGTGTGTTGAAGTGGAGTAGTGATCTTCTGCCCCAACAAGTACTTAAGACTTTGGTGATTAGTACGGATGATGAAATGGTTGGAAATAAGGTAATAGTGCCAATGTTTAACTGCCATAAGGATTGCTAAGAGCTCTTTTTCATAGACTGATAAGGTTTGCTGTTTTAGGGATAGTGACTTACTTATGTAAGAATTGGTGATGATCTTGCATTAGTACAACCCCTAAGCCCCCATTAGAAGCGTCCGTTTCCACTACAAATGGTTTGGAGAAGTCAGGTAAGGCTAACACTGGGGCAAAAGTTAAGGCAGCTTTCAAGTTATCAAAGCTACTTGAGCACCCTCATGCCAAGTGAAACTGTCTTTCTTTAATAAATCATGGAGGGGACGAGCCAAGAATCCAAAGGCCTTAATAAAGCGCCTATAATACCCAACAAGGCCTAAAAAACCCCGGAGATGTTTAAGGGTTGTAGGCACTGGCCAATTGTGAATAGCTGCGACCTTCACTGGATCATTGTGTACTCCCCGACCTGTGATGACATAGCCCAAGTACTCAACTGCTAATCCAGCAAATGAGCATTTAGAACGCTTGACAAAGAGAGAATTAGATCGCAATAAGGTGAACACCTTATGTAAATCCGAGAGGTGCTGATTCATATCAGTGCTATACACTAATATGTCATCAAAGAAGACTAAGACACACTTTCGTAGTAGAGGCTTGAAAACATGGTTCATTAAAGCTTGAAAGGTGGCCGGAGCATTAGTAAGGCCAAAAGGCATTACTAAGAATTCATAATGACCTTCATGAGTTCTAAAAGCGGTCTTGTAGATGTCATCTTCTAACATTCTCACTTGATGATATCCTGACCGCAGGTCCAATTTAGAAAAGATGGTAGACTGCCCCAATTCATCTAATAATTCTTCAATCAAGGGAATGGGAAACTTGCTTTTAACTGTGGCATCATTTAAACGGCGATAATCCATGCACATTCGCCATTGACCATCCTTCTTTTTGACTAGCATAACTGGTGCAGCGAAGTCACTGTGGCTGTCTCTAATGACTCCGGCTTCTTTTAGTTCAGTGGTCATCTTTTCTATCACATCCTTCTGACCAATTGGGTAGCGATAAGGCTTTTGGCAAATGGGACCACTACCATCCTTCAAGGTAATTCGATGATCAAAGGGGCGAGAGGGAGGTAATGATGTTGGTGTAGCAAAAACATCTTCAAATTGGGATAGTAAGATATCTAATCGATTATCAGCCTGTGTCTGTGAAATCTTAGAACCATAGGTGCGATCATTTTCAGTTAAAATAGCACTCAAGCTACAAAGCTGAGCCGAGATATTGGTATGCCTACCAAAAATCTTTTCCAACTTCTCCATAGAATAAATAGTAACTTTATTATCCACCAATCCTTTCAATTCGAAAGGGTGTCCATCTACCATGAACTTCATTGTCATTTTGTTGAAATTCCATAGAATATCATTAAGGGGTAATAACCATTGAACACCAAGAATCATATCATAGTTTTCAAGTGGAATCAAAAGTACCTCAGTGGTAAACCATGTGCCTTGCATGGACCACTGAAATGAAGGGCAAACTTGGGTGCAAGCTAATTGATTCCCATCTGCTACACTTATCTTTAGGGGCTTGATATCTTTAACCTCATATTTCAATTTTTTTACAAGCTTTAAATCAATGAAATTGTGAGTGGAACCTGAATCAATCAAGATATGAAGCTGCCTAGTTCCCATGGATCCTTGTTCTCATAGTTGCAAAAGAATGACTTTCCATTAATGCATTCACAGATAATTGGAAATCAGGATCCTCCTCCGCACAAGGATATGAAGTGTCTTCATCATCATCTTCAACATCTATGAAGAACACTTGTTTCTTTTGACACTTATGAGTAGGACTGAATTTCTCATTACACCAGAAACACTCACCTTTAGCTCGTTTAATAGCCATCTCCTTGCTAGTTACAGTTTTGATATTAGAATTGTTATTGATAGGAGTTGTAGTGGGTTTGGTAGGAGGTGTAGGTAATAAGGGTAGCTTCGAAAAGTTGGTAGGGGTGACTATTTTTAGGGCACTATTCCAACTCTTGGTGGTGGTATTACCACTAGGGAACGATCCTTTGGACAGTGACTTCAAAAAATTGGCATGATTAATATGCTGAATACGAGCTAAGCCAAAGGTTTCATGCAAGGTTTTTGGTTGAAACATTTGTACTGGACCTTTAACTTCTTCTTTTAGTCCCTTCAAGAACAAACTAATGGCCTGTGAGTCGGTAATACTCATCTTATTGAGTAGGGAATCGAATTTATTGCAATATTCTTCGAATTCATCCCCTTCTTGATGTAACAAAGCAATTTCCTGCGTAGGATCTTCATATAAAGTATTTGAGAATTGGTTTTTGATTGCTCTTACATAATCCAACCATTGTAAGTCAGCAATCGTGACACCTCTTGTTCTCATAAACGACTGATGCCATTCCAAAGCATCGTCCTGCAAATGAATGGCTGCATACCTAAGTTTCAAATTCTCCGGTGTTTCATCGACTATGAAGAAATGTTCACATCTATAGAGCCATCCTTTAACATCCTTGCCATTGAATTTTGTAAATTCAATCTTTCCTAAACGCGTTGAACGATCTTTCTCTTTGACAGTACGATCGACTGTCGTCGACGTATTGAGACGATCTCCACCATTGACTAATACGTCCTGTTGATTGCTGATGAGCCGCTCCACTAACGATCGCAATTCTACTATTGAACTATTGTTAGCAGCAATTGCACGATTGGTCTCTGTCGTCACCGCCTTCAATTCCGCAAAAGAGCGATCATGCTCCTTCAAGATCTTGTTGATCTCCTGGTTTGTTTTGTTATTCGCCATTGAAGAACACAATCGAGCTCCGAGAATCGGAAGCTCTGATACCACTGATGCAATTAGTAAGAAAGGGAGAGAGTTTCGAGAGAGAAGAAGAGAACAAATTTCTATTTCATTGCATAATCCCCAAATCCCACAGTTACAACGGTATATAACGACATTCAACGGCCAACTAATCTGAATACAAAATATATGTCACACCCTCAAATTCCGGGTCTGGAATCTATCATGGAGGGGTGAGCAAACAGGATCGAACACAGTAGTTACACATGAGATGCAGTTATCTATATGATAAGTTTTAGATAACCAATCCATTATTATTCAGAGCATTAGATTTTATACGCAGCGGAAATAAATATATATATTGTTTCTTAACAATACGTCTAATCATGTCTTATCAATAACCAATATGTATCTTGAGCTCTTATATGATCCTATGTGCATGTCCATAAGCTCCTAGTAGATACCTGAGAATACATGTAAATCAAGTGTCAACACAGGGTTGGTGAGTTCATAGGTAAGTAAAACATATTTGATAAATCATCGATTATCATTCAAAGAAGGGTTTATTGTAAAGTGTGAGTTTAAATTACTCACCGGTATATGAATAGCCTGTCGGAACCCTTTTAATAAGGTGAACCCGCTATCCCACATACCCACTATGTACAAGCCCAACAAATCCTTCACATAGGATTTGCCCATGTATCATAGTTTATTATTTCTATGTACAAGCCCAACAAATCCTTCACATAGGATTTGCCCATGTATCATAGTTTTATATCCTTTTCATGTGTATATTATGTTATTTATAATAATTCAAATCAGAGGGCGCGAATCCTCTCTTTACATTTATCCTCATATGGGTTGTAAGTGGAACTATAATGGCAAAACTTATATAGCGCACAATCTGCCTTCTCAACACCAGAATAGTCATCCCGAATGACAGCGAGATCTTTATGCATCTGATAAGGACCACATGTCCAAACCTTTGTGGGGGTCAGTCACTCCCCGATAGTACTATCCAAAAGATCCCTGCCTTGTTAACAGTCCAGTTTACAGAGAAGGATTTTCATAGTAACCATATGTAATCATAAATGTGATCAAATTATTATTTAACATAATACACAAAAATAATTTGTAATTTCAATACAACATGTATTCCAGCCCCAAAACATTTAAATGATTAAAAAGGGGAATAGTTATGAACTCACCTCAGTCCTTGTGTGGTGTTGACAAGCTAGTAAATTCCTGCTAAGGAATTATATTTCACGTAAGCAAACAGATACAAATCCAAAACCTAAATAAGTTAGATCTTGAACCTGGCGTTCAATTGATCTAGGATTTGGTTCTCGGGATCTGTTATAAACATATAATTAAATCATTTAATTATTTTTGTCAATTCTTTAATAACTAAATATTATATTTTATAAAATTTAATTAATTTAATAATGATTTTAACATATCATTATATTCTAAATAAATTATAGACGTTATTTGAACATGTAAATTTATATTTAATTTGTAAGATTTTATAATATTTAAATTTATAAAATCTAATTTGTATTTATATTATCAGGATTAATCCATAAATAATATAATGTCCATTAAAAATTTGATGATTTAAATTATTATTAAAAATCCATTTTTATAAGGATAATAATTTATATCATATGTAATAATTATTTAAATAAATAAATACGGTTTTTAAAGAAATAAATTTCCACAATTATCATGATTTATCCATAATTAAAAAATAATATGGTGTCCAATAATGAGTTAATACTTTAAATTATCATTTAAAGTCCATTTTTATAAAATGGTTATTTATAACCTTTATAAATAATATTTTATAAATTTTATTAAGGTGTTTTTAATAAATAAATTTTATAGAAAATTACTTAGATACTTTTAAAATAATGGAAGTTTTTAAAAGTTACTTTTATAATTTTTAGGAATTTTTATATATTTTTTAAAAGGTCAAAAAGCTTAAAAAAATTATATGGAGGTAGCCGGATTCGAACCCGGGACCTCCATCCCACACTCCCACACTCTAACCGGTGAACCAAAGGCATACAGCCGCATTAGGATCCGGTTCCAATTGGTTTTAACAACTTAAACCAGTTTCCCCAAATCACATAAACCCTAGAAATGAGATCGACCAAATTGAACACCAAAACGATTATGATAATGTATGGATTCATGGGGCTTTTATTCGCCATGATAAATCGAGTTTGTAGATGTGTTCAATTACCTGTTGTTGAATCAAATCGATGATGAATACTTGACGAATCAGTCGCGATTATGCAAGGATCGATTTCAGTGGCAAACTTTGATGATAATCAAATTCCTTTCACAGTAAGTTTCTAATGGCTCTAATGATGAAAAGCCCTAAGTTAATTTTTTGAATTAAAACTCGTAAGATAGTATTCGACTGAGTTGCAGGTCGCGACAGTGAAGGTGAACGAATTCAATGTATGTGGGTGTTTTTGATGCAATTGAAATGTAGACCGATTAGGAATATTTATAGTATTGTTTAGGTTTGATTAATTCGATTATTGCTGTATGTTTAGTGCGATCTGTATCTGTAAAGCGGCCGACCAACGTGGGAAGTAATCAGGATGAATCGCACTACAATTTTAAACAATTTTTGGGGCTCAGGTTCGAATATTGCACATGATGTTGTCGGGATCGTTTAATTTGTTTAAACCGTGTGGTTTTGGATGTTTGTGGTCGCCGGAGAGCCGCCGGAGACGATGGCCGGAAAAGGGGTCGACGGGGAGGGGTTTGGGTTTTTAAAAAAAATTTACACAATGGTCCCTCTGGTTTAGAATTGGTTATTTTTATGTTTAAAGTTTTTAAAACAAGTTTCAAATATTACAAAATTACCCCCTGGACTTATAAATCAAATTTTTAATAAATATTTTATAATTTATTAATAATAATAATAATAATAATAATAATATTATTATTATCATTATTTTATTATTATTAACATTATTATTAAATAATAATAAAAATACAAAATCTAATTTGTAAAATCACATAAATTTTATATTAAATCACGAAAAATTTTCGGGTTGTCACATCATCCCCCTGTTAGAGGAATTTTCGTCCCAAAATTAAGATGTACTGGCAACATTCTTAAAAAAGTTAGGATACTAGCGCATCATTTCGTCCTTTCGTTCCCAAGTGAACTCAGGACCACGCCGGGAGTTCCACCGAACTCTGACAACCGGAATCTTGCTATGCTTTAATTGTTTAACTTCCTTATCCATGATTTCAACTGGTGCCTCAACAAGTCTGAGTTTCTCACATACTTGCCGTTCTTTTAAAGGCACAACCAGTGATTCATCGGATAAACACTTCCTTAGATTTGATACGTAAAAACATTGTGTACACCACCAAGTTCAGCAGGTAGATTTAATTCATAGGCTACTGGGCCAATCCTTCTGACAATTTCAAAAGGTCCCACGTAGCGAGGGTTCAATTTCCCTCGTTTCCCAAAGCGTATAACTCCCTACCAGGAAGATACCTTTAGCAAAACTTTATCTCCTTCCTGAAATTCAAGTGGCTTGCGGTGTTTATCAGCGTAGCTTTTCTGGCGATCCCTGGCAGCAACCATGCGTTCTCTTATCTGGACAATTTTCTCATGAATTTCAAAGATCAATTCTGGGCCAGAAAGTTGACTATCTCTAACTTCTGTCCAGCAAAGCGGTGATCTACATTTACGTCCATATAAGGCCTCGAATGGTGCCGCCTTGATGCTCGAATGAATTCTACCAAAGGTAGATGACCTTCCAAGTTCTTTCCAAAATCAATAACACAAACCCTAAGCATATCCTCAGAGTCTGTATGGCTCTTTCACTTTGACCATCAGTCTTAGGGTGATAGGATGTGCTCACATCTAGGCGAGTACCTAGAGCTTTCTGAAGTTTATCCCAAAGATAGATGTAAATCGTGTGTCACGATTAGAGATGATAGACACTGGCACTCCGTGTCTAGAGATAATTTCTAAGCAACTAGGTTAATGCTAAGAATAATTCCAGAAGAATCAAAACTATTATCAGCCCTGGTATGTACAGCTACCGATGATAAGGTACGTGCATGTTACAACATTTGGTCTTGTCGAATGTGGCTTGCTTCAGTTGTAAATGTATGACCGCGTGTTGTATCACCTTGATTTATATGACCTTTATTTCCATAATTTAACTATTCTTACTTTCTAGTAATAGTCATTTCCTAACTCTGATTATTTCTAACTTGTCTTGGGGTCCTAAATCAACCTAGGGCACACTTATGGTAATGGTCGGAACTCCAACCTTCTTAATGTCCCCGTTTAACACATGTTAGCTTAATCGTATCAACCAACATAGCTAGGTTCATAACATTGGCATTAAAGCAATTATCTAAACCATCGGAGAGGCTTATTCTACTACTCACTAGATTTTTCCCAGTGTCCTTCTTAATTCTATTTGGTCTAGTGTCATAAGGTATGATATCAGTTTTATCAATTCATGGAGTTTGTCAGTATAAAGAGCACCACTTAACCCTACCATTGCATGATTTTAGAATTACAATTCTAAATTTTGCATTTCATTTCTTTGGTAATAGTAACCCTGTTTATAAACATCACCGGTATACTAAGAATGTGCTTAAACCGGTTACACGACATCCTAATTTTTCCTTAGCATCATCTCAAAGAATGACATAATGTATGTATAGAGAGTATCATCACCCTTCCATATTTCCTGTAGTCCACTTTCATTCTAAGCATTCAATCAGTTCCTCAGTTACTGAAATGCTAAGTGGAGGAATGTCTCTTAAAGATAAAATTAATATCATGATTGGAAATTCCATGAAAGCTCTAAGTAGGACAGGACTTAAGCAAGTAATCTACAAGCACATAAGTACAATATGTCTAATGATAGCTGGCTATCCTTCATACTTTCAGGATTTCAGGTATAACCATATCAGGGCAAGTACTAGGGAAACAAGTCTCACTTTAGGTTAGGACAAGTGTAGCATAGATTACCAAATGTAACACGTCAAGGTAATTTGACTCATTTGCCTTATAGACTTGTGTATTGACCACAGTAACTTCACGTGCTATAATAGCAGCAATCTTACGACCAGAGTTTCTAGACCGTGAATGGATTTAACGAGAAGCCATTCTGAAAGATCATTAAGAATTTTCATGGAAATATGAGCTATTCAACATGAAAACGACAATCGAGAATTTGGCATAATAACAATGAGATGTTCCAGGTGTAATCGTTTGATTCGTAAATCAAAGCGAGTACGTTGATTAATCAAAGTATTGGGTCAATCACAACTTTGTTAAATACATGCGTACCTATAAGCAGATACTCATCCCGAGAGTTCCCATGTAAGGTAAACAGGTCCATCGGTTGATTTGGATTTATACGAATACCTTGCCTAGACAAAACACCTCGAGATACAGGCATCATGCTCTTCCAGCATTACATGTTTCAAGTTGTAAGACACAGACTTTGATGAATTTTGAAAACCATGAATAACAATCGAGTTTTGGAGTTTGAAATCACTTGAATTAGGCACACAATGCCTTAGAATATGATTTAAGATTCGTGTGTGTATTGATAGGAATCAAGGTATAAGAGGAATCACATAAGGCATATAACTTCTTAATCTTAGTCAATCTCTAGCTAAGGCAATTTTGTGCAACTATTCTGTGTGGCTATAGGCTAGATGCAATTCCTAACTCACTATAACCAATGGCTCTGATACCAATCTGTCACACCCTTAAATAAATAAATACGGTTTTTAAAGAAATAAATTTCCACAATTATCATGATTTATCCATAATTAAAAAATAATATATGGTGTCCAATAATGAGTTAATACTTTAAATTATCATTTAAAGTCCATTTTTATAAAAATGGTTATTTATAACCTTTATAAATAATATTTTATAAATTTTATTAAGGTGTTTTTAATAAATAAATTTTATAGAAAATTACTTAGATACTTTTAAGATAATGGAAGTTTTAAAAGTTACTTTTATAATTTTTAGGAATTTTTATATATTTTTTAAAAGGTCAAAAAGCTTAAAAAAATTATATGGAGGTAGCCGGACTTATAAATCAAATTTTTAATAAATATTTTATAATTTATTAATAATAATAATAATAATATTATTATTATTATCATTATTTTATTATTATTAACATTATTATTAAATAATAATAAAAATACAAAAACTAATTTGTAAAATCACATAAATTTTATATTAAATCACGAAAATTTTCGGGTTGTCACAATATACTATATCAGTCCCTCAACTATAAGCTAAAGACAATTATGACCCTAAACCTCTTATTACACATAGTATCGTATCAATACATGATCACATGTGTATTGTGCATGTTCTGATACTCTAATATTTTATGGTACTAAGTTTGTTAAAGTTATAATGTTATATAGTTTTAAGATTTTGATACTTACATGTTCACTTTGTCGGTAATCACTCTTAGTTAAGCAAGTTTTGATCGTTAGTATTGGTCATGTGAGTCAGTGTGCTGGCTTGGTAAAATACATAAAACCAACAGTGCACGAAGCAAATGAGGGCAACTAGCGCCAACGACTAAAGGGTGATGTGGCTAAGGAGCATTTGCTGATAATGACTTGCAGAGCATTTGTTGATAATCTTATATATGAACTGTCCACTATATATGATAGGGTTAAACCAACAAGAGAGAAGAAGAAGCTAGGAGATAGGAGATAGTTCAATTCAAATTCTAGATATTCATTCTTATACGTAACATACATGATATAGGAATGCACGTTACATATGACCACCTCTTAACAATATGAATAAAACATAACAACCCCTAGACTTATTTCTAATTTGAAAACATAAATAAAAGGTAACAATACTCCCCTCTTAACCTACTTTTTGCCCTCAAAAAGTAATTCAAGGAACCTTGTCTTCATCCTCTTCTATTGCTTGTTTTTCATCTTCTACCACCTCGAGTATGTAAAGTTGTTTTTTCTACACTTGTGGCCCAGAACGAACCTTTCTATGCACCAAAAACACTCCCCTTTTGCCCTTTTTAACTCGAGTTCATCACTCGTCAAGCGCCTCGAGCTAAGAGTTCCCGCTTTAGAATTCAAAGGCTCGGTGGCTCCGGTTGTTGGACTTGGTAACAAGGGAAGTTTTGAAGCATTAGTGGGGGTGTTATTTTGTCAACTTCACTCCCACTCTTGACATGTTGTGATCCATCTTCATCTGCCTTGAGTCGATTTATCAAACTCATGTTATTGATGTTTTGAATTCTCGCTAACCCATACGCTTCATGTAGTGTTTGAGGCTTGAACATTTTTACGGGTCCTTTGATTTCGGGTTTCAACCCTTTCAAATATAAGCTAACAGCATATGTCTCGCTAATAGTTACCTTATTCAACAAACCATCAAAGGATTATTATACTCCTTTAGTGAATCTGTTTGGGTAAGCGATGCGATTTCTTCCATCGCGTCCTCAAACATAGCATTGGAAAAACGGGCAGTAATGGCCAGAACATAGTCCTCCCACGGTAGTTCCGCCATAGTGGCTCCCCGTGTTTTCATAAACGATCGATGCCATTCAATCGCATCCCCCTCGAGGTGTATGACTGCGTACCTGAGTTTCAAATTGTCTGGGGTATCGTCGATGGCAAAAAGTGCTCGCAACGGTAAATCCAACCCGCTATGTTTTCGCTGTTGAACAGAGGAAATTCGACCTTCCCAACTCGCATTGGTCGATTACCCATCCTTTGGTCCCCATTGACCGCCTTACCCGATGTACTACCTGAACCAAAAGACTTATTTTCACTGAACGCCTTTAACATCTGTTCTTGTTGCTTCATCAGTTGTTCTTTTTATTTCATCATTGCAGCAAGTGTAACTTGGAGATCGGTGATACCTTGTCGTGATCCTTGAGGGTCTTTTCAACATCTTGATTAAGTGTGTTCGTCATGGTAGTGGCAGCGAATCCGATGAGAATCGCCTGGATTTAGCTCTGATACCCTTGATAGGGTTAAACCAACAAGAGAGAAGAAGAAGTTAGGATATAGGAGATAGTTCAATTCAAATTCTAGATATCCATTCTCATACGTAACATACATGATATAGGAATACCAGTTACATATGACCACCTCTTAACAATATGAATAAAACATAACAACCCCTAGACTTATTTCTAATTTAAAAACATAAAATAAAACGTAACAATATAAGAGTGCCTTAGTCACGTCAGGTAATACATCACACATTTTAACCATTCTACTAAAACTCTCGACTCTTTCTCTTTATTATCATCAACTAACTTATAATCATGTTAGCGGCTGATCGCTGGAGGCTCCCTCCTATGATGAAACTAACAGTCCTTTCATCTTAGCGATTTGTAGGACCATATGAGCCATAAAGACTAAAGGGCATTCAACCTCTTATCCCGACCCCTATTTTTGGTACAATAAGAAATTAGTTTTATTTGAATAATCAAAATCTTGCATAAGACTTCATTTTTTTAAAAAAAAACCCTCCAACAAGTAGTTATATTTTAGCAACCCAATTTGTTTTATATCTTTAGCAAGACCTTTTATGACATGTTTTTGAACAATTTTGTGTTTCTTTGGAATATCAAGATACCCAAACTTTAGTAAGGCCCTTAATTTTTATCATTTATAGATCATAATAACATCCATAAATATATTTATTTCACTACCACTAGTTGTAAACCTCAAGTGTGCATTGTGTAGAAATTCTACTGATATAAACCAGGATGTTGTAATAGAATAACCATCATCAACTTAAGATATTTCATGTTTTTATGAGTATATATGCCATGCATAAGTAACAATTGGCATGTGATAGATAATAGAAAGATAACATGTATGTGCTAATTGTATGCATCACCTACAAGCTCTATAAGATAGGGAACAGTACATCAACTACAAAATGTAAAAATGATAGTCTTAATATATAGTTAGTATAAGCAATCAAATAATACACATCCAAGGATATTGGTGAAGTTCTCTGCCATTTTTTGTAGCATTCTCATGGATTCAATTGCTTTGATTTTATTGTCTTTCATTTTAAAAAGATGGCACGGTATCAAATACCTAGTTAGGGTGTTACACTTGATGTGTTAATTTTTAATAAATTATTAGATTGCTTGGTACAAAAATTAGAATACACAACGACCTATGTTAGAGATCTTGAGTGCATACTCAATCAAAACTATTTTGATATAAATACTACTTTAATCCTCTAGACCATGCGGTCTAGGGCAACACCTTTATTAGGAGGGTCTAAAACGACACCACTCGTGGGGTTCATGGAGCAAAGCCCGTGATAGCGATCAACCTGTTAAGGTATCGGTCGGATCCTCTTTCACATTAGCATAATTTTTAATGATTTAGTAAATAGAAATATTAAACTTTAAACATAACACCTTTTATCATAACTATATTAAACAATTTTGTAAAACAAAATTAATTGTTTATATATATTACAGGACCGTTGAAGGTATGCACTTACAACATAACAACACAAAGAGGAGAGTGTGCAATAACACTTAACAATTCAAATGGGGAACTAGAAAAGTTAATTTTGAGAACTAAGAAACATAAGTGTATATGAGACAGAACAAGAACAACACAAGTAATTGGTTTTCAAGGTTGATTTATATTGCTCTCTAGTTCCTTACAAGTATTTTCAAAGTTCTTCAAATAAGATACAAGGACCAAATATACTTATACTACAACCTACAGCCGGCCATACTTTGAAGGCCAGCTGGATACATGATCTAGACAACAAAATCAATATACAGTCAAAAGGTAGATTGCCTTTCAGATTGCCTTTTGACTAGTGACTATGACATACCATAGCTCACATCATAATGTATTAAAAAAATAAAGTACATAAAGTGGAAAGTTACAACTCAAGACCTCAATGTACAGTTACCAAAAGCATGGACCTTTCACCAACTTATGTAAAGTTGGTGTCTTCTCAGAGTTGCAACGGAAAGGGGTCTAGCTTTATGTAAAAGGTACATCAGATAAAGCATGTGATCAATAAGTCTTCGGAAGAAATCTATCTTCAATAGTTGGCTTTGGAAGACTTTGTCTTTGAAGCTTCGGAAGACTTCATCTTTGGCTTCGGAAGATATTGGTCTTGGCTTCAGAAGATTTCACACTTAGAGTAATTCTAAGGCAGTGTGTGAAACTTCTGAAGTATTCTACTTCAGTTCACTTGTGCATGCATGCAGGAGAGACTTTAGGTGTTTGGGTTGCATCAGCCTTACAAATAAACCTTACAAACTCCCCCTAGACTGATGCTACCAAACAATTGAAGATTTCAGATGTTAACAGTCCTTATTATGATGATAATCATCCTTTCTTCATAAGATGATCAGGATCTCTCAGACTCTCATAGTGTCTTCTCATGTCAAAGAGATCATATAGAGGCAGATTGTACATATCCTGTCATGTGTAGATATTTTCAATACCTTATCTCTGATGACATGCCATCTTTCTGGATTTATAGTGTATGTCCAAGACAAGATGGGTCTTCCTGATGCTAGAGGAGCAGCTTGAATTGGAGTTGGTGGAGCATCCTCTTGTTGCACATCCTCAGGATGTTCTGACTCATCCTGAGGTCTGGAGATGGATGCTTCTTTCTTCCTTTTCTTTGACTTTGGTTTGGAAACCATCCTTTTTCTCCTCTTTGAACTTTTTAACGGAGAAGACTGGCCTGCAGCACCTGATTGATCTTCTTTGCCTTTCTTAGTTAGGTCTTCCTCTCTCATAGGTTCAGATTGAGAGGGGACTGATCCCTGCTATGGATCAAAAGTGGAAGCTTGCTAAGGTTCAGCAGGAGATTCAGGTTGTGTTGTCTTAAATGGTTCAAACTTAATCTCCACTTCCTGAGGGACCTAACTTGGTGGGGAGTGTAAGTCAGCAAGTTCACCTATTTGAATCTTCAACTGATTACCCTGATATGCTAATCCATGGTAGATAGAGACATAGGACCAAGTCTCCTTCCGGAGAATCCATACAGCTTTAAGAAGCTCATCATCTTCTGCCTATCAGCAGACTTCTTCATGTTTTTCTAGATGATGGCAATTGACTTTACAGCCTCTTCCCTTAACTTTCTTTTGGTGATCTTTCTTTCTTGAACTATATTAAGTTTAAGTTATTTGAGGTACTCAAACTCAATGTAATAAAAGGGTAGGGGAAGAAGTGTATTAGCCTGATAGAGGCCTATGGCACTCAGGTAGTTTATCATGTTGATCCTATCCTTCTCTTTGTCTACCTGAGGTTCTTGTGGAACCACATTCTCTTGTACATGACTTTCTTAAACTGGGGAGAGAGTAGGCACATACTTGTATAGTCTTTTCTGTCTTCTTATTCTTTGATTTTAAAAAGTAATTCTGCATTCTCTTCTTTTTTCTCTCTTTTAACAATTCCATGTCAGCCAGTTCATTTAATTCATCTAAGGGAAGGGAAATGATGTTATCAATGTCATAGTTCCTAGTCTGCAAGTAGTTGATCCTGACTGCCCTTAACTCATCATCCTGATAGCAGTTTCCATGAGTCTTACAGACTAGTAGAGGAACTTTCTCCCCTTAGCTTCCTTTTCCTCTCTCTCTCCTCCTCCTCAATCTCCTCAAAAGTCAAATTTCTTTTCTCTTTATCACTCACAGACCTTTGTGACTCAGGGTGGAGAGAGCTTTGGCCTTCATTGCTTGGTGTAGCTTCCAAGCTCTGGCCAGAGAGAGGTTGAGATGCACCTTCACCAGCAGGTGTCTCATCAAGGGAATGAACCTCTATAGCAGTTGATGGTGAGACATGGATCTTAGGTTCTACCACTGGGCCTTCAGTCAAGGTTTCCCCTATAAAACTAATCTTAGGGTCTGCCTCAACATCCAGTTGACCGATGATATTGCCTGATTTCCTTAGTCTTCTTCTGAAGCTGAACTCTGCAATGATCCTGTCTTGAACTCTTTGAAGAATGAGAGCTCTTCTATCAGCATCATACCTCCACCCAATAATGTGATTTGAAGGTGGTAGAGATGATATAGCCCTTGGAATGCCTTTCTCAAAGAGACTCCTAATGACAGAGTCTATACTGTCCACATCAATATGAACTTGAGTAAGTTGCTAAGTATGCACAATTGTAAGTGAGGATGGTGAGTCCTCAATGTCCATACTCCCTGAAAAACTCTCAGGTTCTGTAACTGTAATGACTTTCTCCCCCTTTTTGGTAGCATCACCCTCTTGCATAGGTGAGCTAGGAGTTAGGTCAATCACATTCACAGGTTCTTGTGTTCCTAGTTGAGCTCCCCTTAAAGGTCTCTCAGCTAGTTGTTCCTTAAGATAAGATATCTTAAGTTGCTGATCATTGACCCTGTTTTGCAAGGTAGTCACTTTAGATTCAAGATGACTAACCTTGGAGACTAGATAAGTGCATGTTGTGACAACTTTTGCACCTTTAGTCTTAGATTCCCCTCATCTTCATCAGAAGAATCATTGGGGGATGAGAGAATTGGACCAAGGTCTTCTCTCTTACCACCAGCATGGTGTTCTTGGCTGCTGGATTTTCTTTGCCAGTGACAGTTTCAGTTGAAGTGTCAATAAGCTGAGTTACCATGGTTGAGGTCTGAATGATGTAATCACTTGCTAAAGTGAGAGCCTCCTCCATATGGATATCCTGAATAGGTTCAGAAGTATCCACCTCAGTGATGGGTAACTGATGTGGGCTAGACCTAGGTGACTCAAGCGAACTCGTCTCTCTTTGAGTAGTGGAGTAGTAGGGCGACTCATGGTACTCACTGACACCTAAGTCTTTATTAGTATAGAAGTCAAGATTAGGAATGGGTTGGTTTAAGTCTAAAGGCTAGGGATGGTAGTTGTCCCCTGAAGGTTGTTCATTTGAGTGTTAAGACTCAACGTGAAGGCTTAAGGTACTTGGGCTTGTGAGCTCATCAGGCTGAGCATAAGGAACCTCAGCACTAATCTTAGAAGTAATGGGAGTGGTTTGCTCCTTAGGAGAAGTGGGAGCTCTAGTATCCACTTCCTCCTGTATAGGTAAGTATATGGGGGCCTGCATAGACTCAATAGCCTGAGCAGGGGTTCGTTTGAGTTTTCTTTTGTAGGTGAGGGTGATTTGTGTTTGTTTGGTGGTTGAGATGTAGAAGATGTGGGTTTAACACTAGCCTGTGTTACTAGGTTGTCCCCTTGAGCAATGAGCTCTAACATTTTGGGACAAGGGATGTTTCTACCCGTGAGAAGCCAACAGTTGGTTTTCTTAAAATTTTAAAGATGTCGGGCTTCATCTGTCTCAATTTAAGAATATTACATGTATCCCTCAACTGTGAGCCCAGTTCACAGTTAAGAATGTATTAAACATATCTAGGAAACATGTAATACTCTAAGGAGTCCAAGTATGCAATTAGATTAGTATAAATAAATTGAGAGTACCTGAACTTGACTCCCTGAACCATCCCATGCACTATGAAGGAGAGATCTTCAGGAATCTGGTCCCACCCTCCATGCTTGTTGGACAAGCTATGAATAACCACATGAAGTATGTATTTCCACTGAGGTGAGACCTTCCATTTCCTGAAGGCCTTTACAGAGAAATCTCCCTCATGGCTCATCTGCTCAAAATAATGATTAACAACTTCTTTTGGGAAGAACACCTCACCTTCTTCATCATCCAGCTGAAGATGATTGTTGATGATGGCCGGAGTGATGCAGATTGTTCTCCCCTACACTGTGGCAGATAGTGCCTTCTCCCCATCCATAATAACCTCTTGGCAGGTCTTTCAAAATTCAAGCAAATGATCCTCATACATAGTAGGATCAATGGTAAGGGAGGTGAAGTAGTTTGACAGAGCCAAGAATTGGCACACCTCTGAGAAATATGAATCTTTCTCAGAGTTTATCAGAGCAACCTGATTGTGTTGCCTGTGTAACTGCATGGAGAAATCTGGGTCATTTCTTCTGTTGAGGTTGACCATTGTGATAAAGCTTAAAGGTGAAAGAAAGATGAACAAGGGCGGTTTCAAGAGAAATTTGGAATTTAGGTTTGGAGGAAAGATGAATATGATAGAAAGAGGGGGAACCGATTGGGTTTTTATGTGAAAAGGATTTGAGACAAAGTTAATGAAAGAGGATAAACTTTTAAATCCGGATGTCGATCCCACCTCTGAAAAATAGTTTGCTTTTTGCTCAAAGAGTAGTTTTCTTGGAAATCGAAAAGCTTCCGAAGCTAAATTGTCTTCGAAAGTTTTAATGAAAAAGCTTCCAAAGCCAAAATAACTTCGGAAGAATTTCCGAAAAGTTTTGACAAATTTACTTTGGAAGAGAATTTAGACTTGGATGTTTTGTTCAACAGAACAAAGCTTCCGAGAGTTAATTTCCTTCGGAAGAAAATGGTCCTTGAAAACATATAAGTGCCTAAGAGAGTTTTAAGCTTCGGAAGAAATTTCAAAAATCTCTTCCGAAGGCAAATTTACTTAGGCAGTTATTTTCTTGAAGGTATATTTTCTTCCGAAGATAAAATCATATCTTTCGAAGTGTCAAGATTTGTCAAAAATCTAAGAAAACTCTTCAAAAAGTTTTTATTCATAGAAAACATAAGCTTATGAAGGTGATAAACTAGACAACTTAGGACACACAGATTTTAAGAAATAAATGAATTAGTTTTTAGGAAAAAGCTACTCAAAGTTAATCATCCCAATAGCTGATATAAGATACTTAAATCTCTGTTCATCAAAGGCTTTTGTAAACAGATCAGCATATTGTTCATTTGTGTTAACTTTAACTAGTTTAATTAATCCTTTTTAAAGTTATTTCTAATTAAATGATACCTGATATTTATGTGTTTTGTCCTTGAGTGCTGCATAGGATTCTCTGTGATGGAGATAGCACTATTTTTGTCTATATGAATGGAAGTCTCCTTGAAGTTTAAACCATAGTCAAGCATCTGATTCTGAATCCAAAGCACTTGAGCACAGCAGCTTGCAGCAGCAATGTATTTAGCTTCAGTAATTGATGCAGAGACACATAATTGTTTCTTGCATTGCCATGAGATAATCCTTCCACCAAGGAACTGACATCCCCCAGATGTAGACTTTGCAGTCATATTGCAACCACCATAATCACTATCTGTATATGCATACGGATTGAAGTCAGAATTCTTAGGATACCAAAGACAAAGTGTTGAGGCACCTTTGAGGTATTTTAGAATTCTCTTAACAGTGATGAGATGAGACATTTTGGGGTTGGCTTGATATCTTGCACAAATACATATGGCAAACATGATATCAGGCCTGCTAGCTGTAAGATACATAAGGGACCCAATCATAGCCCTATAAAGGTGTTCATCCGCACACTCCCCCTCAAGATCAGGCCCAAGGGAGTGATTTCTTCCTATGAGTGTCTTAGCAATCTTACAATCAGTCATGTTAAATCTTTTGAGTATGTCCTGAACATACTTTGACTAACTTATGAAGATTCCATCTTCAACTTGCTTCACTTGAATTCCCAGAAAGAAATTGAGTTCCCCCATGGCACTCATTTCAAATCTGTCATTCATCAGCTTCTCAAAGTCTTTGTAGAGCATTGGATTAGTTGAACCAAAAATGATATCATCTACATACACTTGAACTAGCATTAAGTAATTTCCCTGTCCTTTGATGAAGAGAGTTCCATCTATAGTACCCCTTCTGTATCCATGCTTACAGAGATACTAAGATAGAGTCTCATACCACTTTCTTGGTGCTTGGTGTAGCCCATAAAGAGCCTTACCAAGCTTGCAGACATAATCACGATGATCAGGATCTGCAAAACCAGGTGGTTGTTTGACATACACCTCTTCATCAATCACCCCATACAAAAAAGCACACTTGAAATCAAGTTGATAGACCTTAAAGTTTTTGGATGCAGCAAATGCCAAAAATATCCTAACAACTTCTAGTCTTGCTACAGGAGCGAAGACATCAGTGTAGTCAAATCCTTCTTCTTGTGTGTATCCTTGAACAACTAGTCTAGCTTTGTTTTTATGATAATACCTCTATCATCTTCTTATTCCTAAACACCTATTTGGTTCCTATAGTTGTCTTCCCATGAGGAAGAGGACATAGGTTCCAAACCTTCTGTCTTTTGAATTGAAGCAGTTCCTCTTGCATGGCTTCAACCCAACTTCTATCCTTCAGAGCCTCATCAATTTTCTTAGGCTCTATCTGGGATAAGAAATAAGAGTGAAGACAAACATTTACTTCATGGGTTTGTCCTCTATTTTTACCCCAGTTTCAACCTCAATGATGTTTATGGTAGGATGAGACTTGTGGATCCTTAGCTGAGGGATCACAGCAAGTTGCTGAGAGAGATCTAAATTAGAGAAATTTAGATCTGGCATTTATGCTTCTTCCACCACATCAACACATTTATCAAGAGAAACTTGATCCAATGAGTGTGTGACATCGTTGATATGTTCATCCATGGAGTGGTTATCAGCATCAAGAATTCTTGATCACTATCACCACCACCATCATTTTCTTCTGCATTTGAAGTTTCTTTGTTGGTTGTTGAGCTTCTGAGCTAGAACTTGAAGGCATCTTAGATGTATCAATTGAATTCGGCATTGTTGTGCTGATAGAAACCTCATTTTCTGAAGTAGTCACAACTGGAGCTAAAGATGTGTAACTTGAAGGTCTTCTTAGCTCAAATCTTGGATCAGAATCACCTGGAGGTAAAATATCTGTAGATCCTGAAACATTCTCACAAGATTTGTTAAAACAGTTGGTAACTAAATCAAGATCAAATAGCCAATCCAGACCATAACCTTTCACACTAGGAGTGTGCTTATTGAAAGTCACATTGACTGTCTCCTCAACTACTCTAGTTTTGAGATTGTATACTCTATAAGCTTTAGCCTGAGAAGAATATCCAATAAAGTGTCCATCATCTGATTTCTCAGCAAACTTGGCAATTTGATCTGTGGTATTCAAGATGCTACATGGACATCCAAATAACCTGAGAAAACCAATGAAAGGTTTCCTCTTGTGCCAAAGTTCATAAGGAGTCTTACCATGAGTCTTAACTACTAAAACTCTGTTTTGCACATAGCAGGCAGTGTTGACTGCCTCTGCCCAGAAGGTGATAGGCAGCTTAGAGTCAGACAACATGGTTCTTGCAGCTTCAGTCAGTGTCCTGTTTCCTCTTAGCAACACCATTTTGCCGAGGAGTCCTGTGAGCACTGTATTGTCTTGTAATACCCTTTTTATCACAAAATTATCAAGGATTTGGTTCTTAAATTCAATTCTTGATCACATCTTATGGTTATGACCTTTTGATCACATTGATTTTCAATCTTTAAATGAAATTCTTCAAAATCTCAGGGGTCTCATCCTTAGTTCTAAAAAAGAAAACCCAAGTGAATCTTGTAAAGTCATCTGTGATCACCAGAAAGTAAGAGGTCCTTCCTAGACTCATTACAATGGTGGGCCAAAGAAATCCATATGTAACAAGTGTAGGGGTGTAGTGATGGAGTTTCTTTCCTTAGGCTTGTGAGATACCTTATGTTGCTTCCCTTTCAGGCATGCAACACAATGTTCATCACTTGTAAACTCTTTCTTTGGCATTCCAGTTACCAAATCATTCTTAATCAGCTTATTCATGTTTTTATAGTTTAGATGACACATTCTTTTATGCCAGAGAAAAGACTCATCACTATTAGCTTTAGATCGAAAGCATGAAACTTCTCCTGAGGGAGATGTTTCTTGCAAGTCCATCTTATACATGTTCACTTTCCTGGGGGCTCTGAGCAGGATATGCTCATAAGGAATAATCATCCCAGGCTTGAGAACAATGCACCCATGCTCAGTAAAGAGCATGTTATGACTCTGATCACAAAATTAGTATACACTCAGAAGATTGTACCCAAGCTCCTAGACAAAGTTTACCTTCTCAATGCTGAGCTTACCATTTATGACCTTGCCCCTTCTAGAAATGTAACCTCCTTCATCTCCTTCAAAAGCAACTTGTCCTTCATCAATTCTTTCAATGTTTGGAGTAGTGACCTATTGCCTGTCATGTGCCTGGAACAACCACTATCAATGATCCAGATATGTTTGTTTGTCTTGAGTTGTTCCTGCACAAATAAAATGATTAGTTACATTTAGAAACCCAAGCCCTATTGGTCTTGGGCTCATCGAAAGAAGTAGAAGGTAATGAAATAGTAATAGATCCTATAGTTGTGCTTTAAGGATCTTTTGCTGTTGTTGATGGAGAATTTTCAGTCACTTGGTCTTTCTTTGACTTCCACACACCTTTGAAAGTTTGAACCTGACCTTCAGTACTTCGGAAGCTTTTAAGACTTCGGAAGTTTGATGACTGGACCTTCGGAAGTATTCCTTTTTTCCGAGACCAAATTTTCATCCAAGGCAATTTTCCACTTGCCTTCTTCTTTACTTTGGAGCTTCCGAAGGAACAAATTTTCCTTCGAAGCTGAATTCTTCTTAGAGCTCTTGGAAGTCTCTTTTTTGGTCATATAAAGAGTACCTCTTGGATTGTATGGATAATCCTTAGTAAGATGAGAAGTACTCTCACACATAACACATTTCATATTTTTCCTCCAAGAGTTTTTTTCAGAAAACAAGGCTGACTTTGATCATTTCCCTTCTCCACCTTCATCTTTGCATATGCTGAGACAGTCCTTTTGGGCTGAGGACTGTTCTTGGAGTTGGATGGTTCAGGCTGTGTAGCAGTGGTACACAACTGATAGCCTTCTTCTTGATGCTAAAATAATTTGAACATGAACCAGAACTCTTGGTAGAAGAGTTGAGGTTGATGTCTTCAGTCTTAACCATATCAAACCCTGCAGAGATAAAGACTTGTTTCTACTTAGAGTTAAAAGTGGGCTTGATCTCTTGAGCCCTCTTAGCCTTTCTCTTGCTATTTCTAATCAAGTTCTTCCTTATAAACTTGGTCATCACAGGCTTCCTGCTCTCCTCAAAAGGATTGTGACCCTTCTTAGAGTCCTCCTCTTCACTCTTCTCAGAGTAATTTTCATTATCACTTCTTCATCCTCTTTACTCAAGGGGTCTATGAGAGGAAGCTCATCTTCACAAGTTCCACACCTAGGTGATCTTATAGACAAGATTGTGTGTGCAGGAGCTATCTCACTAGATCTCAGTCCCTGCTTGTTTTGATAACAAATTTTTGCATGCAAGGATGAGGATATGATGTTCTTGAAGGTCTCTTCTTCAAGAATAATTTTTTCTGCCCTGGCTTTGATGATCACAAGCTCAGCCTGGCATTCAGTTAACTTGGTTATGAGATCCTTGATCTGAGTCCTATAATTTGTATGCTCATGTTTTAGGACCGAAATGGTTTTTCTAAGTCCTCTATCTTTAACTTATAATCATTTTCAGCCTTTCTAAAATCAGATTTCAAGATGTTTAAGGACTCAAGATCAAATCTTATTTCTAAGTTATAGGACCTGTATCTGTTGACTTTAGCAATACATTCAGGAGTACAAAGATATTTCAATACTTTGGTTTCATCATGGTCAGCCATTAATCTTGGTTTGGAGATACATCTTCCACCTGAAAGCTCCAGTCAAAGCCTCATTCTTCAACAGTAACTGCAGCTTGCTGCTTTGGCTTCTTATTCTGGGTAGCTTTATAAATGTAGTTTGGTATAGATTATGCTTGTCCACCATTTGTTCTTGGTGCCTTTCATTCCCTAGCAAAGTACCCATCAAATAACACTTAACTTTACTTTTATCCAACCCAAACTTTCCACTGCCTGTATTGATGGGAAACTTCCTTCCTGTCCACTTGTAGAACCTCTTGGCTCTGTGAATGAGAAGAGCCATTTGCTGGACTATCTCCATGTACTCAAGATCATCTGGATGGATACAGTTCAGGTCTTCAAGAGTGAATAGAAAGCTGCCACACCTTTCATCAGAAGACATAAAAGCTTGAGAAGAACTTGTCTCTTAGAATGGGCTTCCTTGAGTATAGTTCTCCCTTGGTGTCTCTGAGAAGGTGATGAAAGGACCCTTTTGTGAGATGTTGGGGTAGCATACGAGATGATGTTGGGGTTCTATGCTATCCCTTTCAGTCGCATGAAGGGCTGAACCCACTTGATTGCTGGAGTTACCAAATGAACCTTGCATGTTCATCTCCATCTGGTATCCACTGAGAATGCCATACAACTCTGTCAAAGTGAGAGTCTTAAGGTTCTCAGTCCTCTTGATTACAACACAATAATGTGTCTATTGCCTAGGAAGAGAGGACATAAACTTCCTTACAATACCCCTATTCTCAAGAGTTACTCCAACATCCACTAGAGTATCGACAATCTCAACATACCTGAAGTATTGTTGAGTCATGGTCTCACCTATTTTAAAGGTGAAATTTTCAAACTGCTGCTTTAGGAGATCCTTCTTGTTCTCATTGGCTTCAGTAGAACCCTCATATTTAGTTTCAATGCATCCCTAACTGCTTAGCTGTTTTGTATTTCTTAAAACCTCTGTATACAGAGTTTGGAAGAGCAGTCTGAAGGGCTGTCATGGCCTTTTGATCAATTTCTACTCTCTTTCTATCTTCATCTGAGTAGTCAGCCACAGCCTTAGGGATCATACCACCTCCAGCAGCAGCTGAAGAGGTACTGGGTATGTAAGGTCCAGTGACAACAGATTCCCACATTCTTGAGTCTAGACACTTAATAAAGCCTTCCATTCTTTGGCACCAAGTGTCAAAGTCATCAAGAGTGATCAATGGGGACTTTGTCATGGTTCCAGTTTCCATATCAGCTTTAGAGATAGCTGCCATTTGAAGGGTTAAGTATTTTATGTGTGTGAGGGATCTTAAGATGGTGAAATCTTATATCAAGAGCCTGAAATGCTCTGATACCAATTGCAGGACCGTTGAAGGGTATACACTTACAACACAACAACACAAAAAGGAGAGTGTGCAACAACACTTAACAATTCAAATGGGGAACTAGAAAAGTCAGTTTTGAGAACTAAGAAACACAAGTGTATATGAGATAGAACAAGTACAACACAAGTAATTGGTTTTCAAGGTTGATGTATATTGCTATCTAGTTCTTTACAAGTGTTTTCAAAGTTCTTCAAATAAGATACAAGGACCAGAGATACTTATACTACAACCTACAACCGGCCATACTTTGATGACCAGCTGGATACATGATCTAGACAACAAAATTAATGTAGAGTCAAAAGACAGATTGCCTTTTGACTAATGACTATGACATGTCACAGCTCACATCCTAATATATTACGAAAAGAATAAAGTATATAAAATGGAAAGTTACAGACTCAAGACCTCAATGTACAATTACCAAAAGCATGGACCTTTCACCAACTTATGTAAAGTTGGTGTCTTATCAGAGTTACAGTAAAAGGGTTCTAGCTTTATGTAAAAGGTACATAAGATAAAGCATGTGATTAAAAGTCTTTGGAAGAAATCTGTCTCCATAGTTGGCTTCGGAAGACTTTGTCTTTGAAGCTTCGGAAGACTTCATCTTTGGCTTCAGAAGATATTGGTCTTGGCTTCGGAAGATTTCACACTTAGAGTAATTTCTAAGGCAGTGTGTGAAACTTCCGAAGTATTCCATTTCAGTACACTTGTGCATGCATGTAGGAGAGACTTTGGGTCTTTGGGTTGTATCAGCCTTACAAATAAACCTTACATATATTAGAATTAATAATTGTGTGTTCATTTTACCTTTTTAATATATCTTTCTAAGACTTTGATTATTTTAGTTTTAATAGAACTTATTCAAGCTTTTGATCATTATTTTATTACAAATTTATGCAACCATCACCATATATATACGGCAAAACAAGTTTTATACCTATTGTAAAAGTCTTCGATAAATGCTTGCATCCACATGATAATTAATTTTAAACACTTTTGATTTCTCCTATAAACTTTTACATAAAGGTTTCATAAAATTTTAAATATATTCTCGCAACATACTCAGATTTATCTATGTATAGGTGTAAGTATTGTTTAAAACATAGGAGTTATCATAATGTACAAGTAATCAATGTATAAACATACAACTCAAAGTTACCACTCTATCTAGAAGTGGAGGTATTCAAGCCTTGTTGGGTTAACTAGTAATAAAATTGTAGAATTGTTACGTGAATCAAGATCTAGAAAATAAAGTATTAATCTAATCGCTGACTATACTCATAGTCAAGAACCTTACTAGGGCTCACATGTCGCGAATCCTCTTGAAAGAGAGGGGTACCTTCGAGAACACGAAACACAAGTGATTCGTGGCTATCATTAGCTCGTGTCGTAAGACTTTTTGGCCTTAAGAATGTTGGTATCAAGAATATTGGAACAAGTTATAGTATAGTCTTGTTCAAATACAGTAAAGTTAAATGGTGTCTTTTTCTTTCATAAAGGGGTGTTTTCATGGATTTGTACTCGTATTGTGTTCATACCGTTTGATTAATGGTGTAGAAAACCCTTTTTTCTATTAATTACTAGTGAATTTTATCTCTTTTATTTTTTTCTTCCGATAGTGGAGATAGTAATAAGTAATAAAAGAGTGTTCTTCATAAACTAGTGTTTATATACAGATGTAGGAGAATTTGTTAGGAGCGTAAGAACTTCTTTCGGAATCTTTTCGTCTGCAAATAATTCTTGAATATCAAATCAACCATATAATATTCCAAGTTATGCTTTAGATATTGAGATCTTTCTCTTTTAATAATATCTCAATTCTAGCCTTTTTCATATAATATTCAAAGACAAAACACGATTCATCGAGTTCAATTCAAGATGCGCCTTGCCTTTTTCTTCAAGTAGCTTTCTTAGGCATATTTAGCTAGGGGCCCATTGATTATAGCTGAGTTTTAAGCCTTTTACGGTATTGGTTGATGTTACGGGGGTTACTTAGGTTATTCAAGATATCTTATGTGTTACCACTTAGGTTGGTGTCGAGTGTCAACCCTTGTTCACCTCGCAAAGTCATTTCTTCTTTAAAACTATGGACCGTTCATGTCCGCTATCAAAGTTGTTTAAGATTTTATTTTTATAATATTTTTTCGTTTTCCTTTTATAACATTTCATGTATGTTGTTTTATAAAAATAGAGATTTACAGTTGTAATATGCTTATTTATATCAACGTTTTGACATGAAGGTTTTCACAGTCTGAATACTAGTATACAGATCGTCAAATACGAGTCTTATAAATTTTAACACATGGGTTGTAGTATGTGTTTCACCCATAGAGCTAAGCATTAAAGCAACATGTATAGATCATCAACACGGGCTTACATAATTGCTAGTGTTAACGTAATAGTTTCTATAAAGATAGATTTTTTTAATATTTTTGTTACTTTTTAAAGAACCACAACGTATAAAGATTTGGCTTGATGCACCACATGGCGCAATGTGAGGGTTTTTTCCCAATGTTCTGTGTTATGGTAATTTGAATTTTTACATGTACCATCGTTACTTATACGTTTCAAGATTTAACACGATGCTTAATCCACTAATGGACTACTCATAAGTGTTGCATTACCTCCATTAACGTTATTTAAATAAATGGGACAGCTTAACTTAACTAAGATATGGTCCACATGGATGCATGACTCGTGACTCTTATAATATTGATGTATGACTAATGCTTTCAAGAACGTTTATTGGTTGAGAGATCGAAACCATATTGGCCCGTCAATTAAGGACAAAACTTGATAGAGAACAATTTGTATTCAAACACTACAACATCACAATGATAAAATTTTACAAAATGCCCACATTCATTAAAAGTCAACAAATGCAATCAAGCAACACCATGGCATAACAACATGTTGGGATATTTCCTACAAATCAACCACCATCACACATAATAGCAAACTATTTTGAATAGGCAAACCTGCCCAAAAGTAAATAAAAACAAAAAAAATCAGTAAAATGCTATAAACCCTTGCCGTCACTCCATTAAAGATTTTAAGAAGGAAGTGTTCAATTCATTGCACGATCAAAGATTTCAAGAAACTGAAGAGGAGATGTGAGTTGAGGGAAATGTCCGACGGTATCAATCATCTCAACGGTAACTTCTCCCTTGATCATTCTCTTCATATACTCGACAACTGAGAATGGGATCACCAAATCATTCGTTGTTTGAACTATGGTGCATGGAAACACAACATTTTCAAGGATGTCACGATTGTCTGATAAGAATACAGTTTTAGCTAATGAAAGACCAATCTCGGGTTTCATTCTTTTCAAGCTTTCTTCAAATATCTTAATAGATTCCGAGTCATTTTTGTCTATTACCATAGAAGGAAAGAATGATGCCCATTCGTGGTAGTTTGACTCTATGCTTGAGAATAGTTGTTCAAGGTCCTTGAGATCAAATCCTCCTTCATAGCTATCAGCATTTAGGTACCTATAATCACAAATGAATTAACCAAAGTTTGTCCAGACTCAAGTGATTATTATTATTTATTAAATAATAAGTTAAACTTAAAAAATAAAGAAAAATCATCATTCATGCAATGAAAAATATATATGTGAAATAACCAATCAGAATATAACTCCATTAAAGAACAACTTCTGTAATATAAACGATTGTGATTTTGCTGCCTTCTTAAGGAATAAAATAGCAGGTATTTTTAAAACCGGTGGAATCCATTCTATCATCTAAGTACCATAATAAATCGGCTAGCTTTTTTAAAACAACAATTCTTCCCTTTAACATCACTCAAATTACTCCTAACCAAATATGTACCTGTGTGTTCTTTAAAAAGTTTTTAACTATTATCAATAAGATATCAACCAATTTTTCAATAAGTCAGCTAGTTGAGCCGGTTTGATGGTTTAATGTTAAGTTTTGTCCGACCCAACCGCTTAGCTTATGGTTTTTCACTAATAGTTTTAGCTAAAACCGATTCAATTTGTTCGTAAACACTAGATATGGTTAAGTAAAAACATCTTAGATTTACATGTGTATAATCAATAAGCACAATATGAAAAAAAAATAAGTACAAATAATAAAACAAACAAACAAACATACCCAGTAAGTCCCACTCAAGAGCAGGGTCTGGGAGGGGTAGGTGGCGGCGAGTCTTTCCTCTATCTTGGGAGATAGAGAGACTGCTTCCGAAGAGACCCCCGACTCGGTAACGAAAACCAATAACAGTCGCAATCGCAAACATAAAGTAAGTCAGACAATACACAGGTATAAAACACTTAAATACATAGAAAGCGTGTACAGCAAATAAGCAGGTAGAATCACGTATAAGGGCAGAAATAGGAAGACAGGTTGGCCGCAACAGATCTACGTCTATCCTTCGTACCCAAAATCTACGTCTACCCTTCCTACCCACCGGTCCCGCTAGAAGTCCTTATTTTAATTCTACGTCTCCACTCACTCCTATCCTCGATCATGTGCTCAGAGAGGTGCAAGTCTACCATATCTCGCCTAATTATTTCGTCCCAAGTCAACCTAGGTCGGCCTCTATTCCTCCTACCCTCTACGGTGATGTTCTCTACTGCTCTAACGGGTGCTCCCATCGACCTTCGCTTTACGTGCCCAAACCATCTTAATCTTCCCTCTCTTATTTAATCTGTGATACACGCCACCTCCAGCCTCCGTTGAATCGCGTCGTTTCTTATTCGATCCAATCTTGTGTGTCCACACATCCATCTCAGCATACGCATTTCCGCGACCTCTATTTGTCTCTGGTGCGATTTCTTTATGGCCCAACAATCTGTTCCGTATAACATAGTTGGACGTACTGCCACTCTGTAAAGTTTTCCCTTTAATTTTGATGGGAACCTCTTATCACACAGGATCCCTGATGCTGCTCTCCATTTGCACCATCCTGATTGCACACGGTGAGCTACATCGTTGTGTATCTCTCCGTCCTCCTGTACGTACGAGCCCAGGTATTTGAACGTAGACGTCTGTGGTACCGTCATACCCTGGATGCTGATTTGTGTGTCCTCTTCAGCCTCACCACTAAAGTTATAATGCATGTATTCAGTCTTAGAACGACTTATCATTAGGCCTCTGCTCTCTAGTGCTGCTCTCCACTGTTCTAGCCTCTCGTTAAGCACCATTTTAGATTCTGATATTAGGATAATATCATCTGCAAACAGCATGCACCACGGGACAGGCTGTTGTATAGACTTGGTCATCTCATCCAGCACTATTGTGAAGAGAAATGGGCTTAATGCCGAACCTTGGTGTAGTCCCACATCCACCGGAAAGAAGTCTGTGTCTCCGACCGGTGCTCGCACACACGTTTTTGCCCCTTCATACATATCCATTATTATTTTGATATACTTCTCTGGTACCCTTCTGAGTCGTAAAGTTTCCCAAATGAGTTAACGGGGCACACTGTCATATGCTTTTTCTAGGTCAATGAATACCATATGAAGGTCCCTTTTCTTTTCTCTATATTTCTCTATTATCCTTCTTATGACGTGTATGGCTTCTGTTGTGGAGCGTCCTGGCATAAATCCAATTGGTTCACTGTAATCTAGGTTTCTCTTCTAATTCTCGTGTCAATAACTCTTTCCCATAGTTTCATCGTGTGACTCAATAGCTTTATTCCCCTGTAATTTGCACAACATTGGACATCTCCTTTTTTCTTATATATGGGGACTATGAAACTGCTTCTCCATTGCTCTGGCATCCTCTCGGTTTTAAAGATGGTGTTAAATAAGTCTGTTAGCCATTGTAGACCCTCGTTTCCCAGGCACTTCCATACTTCAATCGGTATGTTGTCTGGCCCCACCGCCTTAGCCCTTCCCATTTTCTTCAACGCTCTCGTAACTTCGTCGACTGTGATGCTTCTACAGTAACACCTGTTTTGTTGGTTTGGTTGATTTGGTATACTAATCGTAGTTTGTTGGTTTGGGTTCCTTATGTTGAAAAGGTTATCGAAGTAAGTTTTTCATCTCACCTTGATGTCGTTCTCCTTCAGCGATACTTTTCCATCCGCAGCCTTTATAAACTTGACCATTCTCAGGTCTTGTTTTCTACTTCTCTTGCCCTGGCAATCTTAAAAATTTCATATTCTCCTTCTTTTGTCTCTAGTCGCTTATACATTCTCTCGTACACTGTGTTCTTTGCCTCTGACACGGACTTTTTTGCCTCTCGCTTAGCCACCTTGTATTTATCTTTTAGCTCCGCTCGTTCTTCGTCATTAATACAGTGTAAAAGGTCTCTAAAACTTTGTTGTTTAGTTCTTATCTTCTCTACTGTACGTCTTCATTCCACCACCAGGCTTCTTTATGACCTACTGTCCTATTTGTTGCCAGTCCAAGAGTTTCTTTAGCTGCTTGCATAACTGCAGTTGCCATATCCTCCCACATGTTGTTTGCGTCTTCCTGTGTCCCAGTTTGGATCATAGGTATGACCTTATCTCTAAAGGTGGTAATCTTTTCGTCTTTGAGCTGGCCCCATTGATCGTAGGTCTGATTTTCTTAGTTGGTTGGACAATTGCTCTCTTCACACGTAGATCAGCCACCAACATATGATGTTGAGTCACTACCGTCTCTCCGGGATTGCCTTACAGTCTTTCCACGAGTTACGATCTTCTCCTCTCATCATCATATAGTCTATCTGAGTGTGTCTCCCGCCGCTGCTAAAGGTGATCAGATGCGAATCTCTTTTCTAAAGAACGAATTTATGATGCCCAGATCATGCGCTAAAGCAAAGTCAAGGAGCTCCCTCCCGCCGTCATTCCTCAGACCATACCCAAACCCTCCATGCACTGACGCGAATTGGTTATTACCCTTACCGATATGCCCATTAAAATCTCCTCTTATGCATATTTTTTCTTGTTGAGGTATGTCTCTCATAACCTGATCTAAAGTCTCCCAGAACTTATTTCTTTCCGTTAAACCTAATCCAACCTGTGGTGCATACGCACTAACTACTGCCACTACCTCGTCCCCTATTACTATTCTTAACATCATCAGTCTATCATCGTATCTTCTCACTTCCACTACATTATCCTGAAGTTCCTTAGCAACTAGAAAACCTACTCCATTTTTTGTACCATCTGACCATGAGTACCACAGTTTATAACCGTTGCAGTCTTTTGCTCTCCCACCCCGCCATCTTGTCTCCTGAAGGCACACTATCTGAAACCTACGTCTCTTAAGCACATATATTAACTCTAATAACTTACTAGTTAGAGTTCCTACATTCCACGATGCCACTCGTAAACTATAACCTTTTTTCTCTTTAGTAGCACCTCTCTTCACCGAACATGATCTCGGGGAAGCCAAATGCCTCCCGATATCTATATTACCGCACAAACACACCTTAAACAACCACTAAAGATGGGTCAACAAAACACGAGGTGAACACACACAAGCCAAACAACGTTTTAAACAGAACAAACACAGGTAATAGCCAAACAGAATAAACAGAAGCACCCAAAAAGCATATATAAAACTAAATAGAGCAGACTAAAAGCATATATAAAACCCGAGATAGAACGATCTCACCAAATGAACACCCATTTGGGTTCTTCGATTATGCTGCTGGTACGGTTAGGGTTTCTGCTGACTCGGCTGTGGAGGTGGTGAGGTGGCTATTAGGGTTAAAAGAGGGAGCTGCTGCGGTGGCTCCGGTGGTAGCTCCGTTGGTGGCGGTGGTGACTAGCTGGGTGAGGGTGGGCAGCAGTGAAGGTGGCTGTGGGTGGGGGTGGACAGCGGTGAAGGTGGCTGTGGATGACGGTGATGGGGGTGGTGGTGGCTGACGGTGGAGGCAGCGGTAGTGGCTGACTGCGGGGGGGTGGGGGTGGGTAGGCGGTTGCGGTGATGATGGTGGTGGTGGTGACCGGTGACCAGTGGTGGTAGTGGTGACCGGGGGTAGCGGTAGTGGCTGACTGCGGGGGTGGCTGACTGCGGGTGGGGTGACGCTGGAGGCAGCGGTAGTGGATAGGCGGTGGAGGTGGCCGGTGGTGGGGTGGAAGGTGGAGGCAGCGGTAGTGAGGTGTCCGGTGGTGGGGTGACGGTGGAGGCCGCGGTGGTGGCTGACTGCGGTGGTGGGGGGGTGGGTAGGCGGTTTCGGTGATGATGGTGGTGGTGGTGACCGGTGACGGTGGTGGTGGTGGTGACTGGGGGTAGAAGGCGGAGATAGAGAGACCCGTTAGAGAGAGAGAAAGAGAGAGAGAGAGAGAGGAGAGAGAGAGAGAGAGAGCAGTGAAAAACTTCAAACCTGACGTAGCTTACCGGTGGTGGTGGTGGTGGTGGTGACCGGTGGTGGTGACCGGAGACCGGAGGTGGTGGTGGTGGCCGGAGATTTGGAGATGGAGAAGAGGGAGAGAGAGTCGTTAGAGAGAGAGCCTTAGAGAGAGAGACAAGAGAGAATTTTTAAGTACAAATAATAAAGAAATGATAAAATAAATATTTATGAATAGGACAGTCTTTGACATATTCAACAGCAATTTCTTTTTGTTAATACATGATAATTGACTTGGTGACAAATTTTTTTTAATAAACAGTCACAACTTATGTTTTGGCCTTTTGGTGTTTGGTCTGTTTCTACTTCTGTTTTAAACGTTTTTGGAAAGGAACCATGTGTGGTCCAGTCAATACACAAGGTACTACATATTAACGCATGCAACTTGACACTTTTTATATCTAACCCTCTTCACTTTTTACTTTTCACATTTAATATTGTAATTATTGTATATGTATTAATTTTATTTAACAAACACATATTCACATAATCTTAATATTGTAATAACTGTATATGTATTAATTTTGTATAACAAACACATCTTACTTCTAAATTCACATCTTGAATCCTTAACCTCATTAAAAAACACAATTATGTATACACTAAATACCTTAAGGTCACTGACAACCGTCTCTTTTTTTTGACACATCAGCGACTAATCAGTTTTCCAACTTTCTTTAGCTTTGCTAGTTTTTTCCGTTTTACATGATGTCATCCTAGTATTTTCCTAGCTTTTCTCCCATTTAATTGTGCAACGGTCGGATTTTTTTGGTGTGGATTCGGTAAATCCCAGTGAATATTCATCAAGTCGAGAGGAAAGACAACAGGGGCGCAGTATTCATGGTCGGCCCTGGTTTTCCCCGAGCAAACGACCCTGGTTTTTTCAAGCCTCCACTCCGTATGGCCTAAGATACAAGCCTTTTATGTTTCTTTTTTGACTGGCATAGGCTAGATCTAACCCCTTCATACTTAACAAACACCACTATGAATTAATTGACTTTTGATGTTTTCAAAACAATTAGTATAAGGTATAAGGCCTTGTGTGCGTCTGTATGCGTTGTTTTCAGCTCTTATACGCCCGTATAAAAGCTTGTATACGTTCACATGTAGCTTTTTATACACCCATACAATAGGGGAAATTTTGAGTAAAACATAGGTAGGAGTACCGACTACCGAGTACATAAACTTCCATTTTTTTGATAGTGAATAGAAAGCTACATATACTTACATTTTTAGTTCTCTAACGTTGTTACTTAAACAGTTGCACTTTTATTTTTCCATGCACAAAATATATGGTAAACATTGTTTTTCAAGATAACATTTAACAATAAAAAATGTTATTGATCATAACGGTTACAAAAAGAAATTAACAAATATTATTGAACTAGCTTTAGTAAACCCGTGTATTACACGGGTGAGTAAATAAATATTAATATAATAAAATTTAATAATTTTAAAATGAACTCTAATAATAAAATAGTAATATCAACTTTTAAATTTTATTTATAAACTTTTTTTAAAAAATAAATATTTTGTTCTAAAAAATCATATAAAAATGTCATTTCTAAAAATTTTCCTATTATAACTCTCAATTTGGATTATATTTTGTTTCAAAAATGAATTTTTAAAAATACGAATTTTAAAATATTTTAGATTTAAAAAAATTATGCTTAAAAAAATTTATTGTTTTATAAAAAATATTTATTTAGAAATAAATTAATAAATAGATTTATTTCTTAATTTATTAAATCTAAAAAGATGTTTTAAAGAATATTATTAGTAATTAAGGTAATTATTGATAGGGAGAGAGGCGGGAAAATTTTAGTGAGAATGATTGTGGTGTTACTATGTGTCATCCCAAAATACCTTTTTATTAGAGCAGGTAGATTCAATCATAGTTTACATCTACTGAGATGTGGCTTAAATCAAAATAGTTTTAGACGGTCTACAACTAAACTCTTTTTAAGCCTCTTCGGTGAAGGTTTAAATTTTATTTGTAACCATTTTCATAAACCTATATTCTGATAAAAGCATAGATATGTCAGTGCATATAATTATGTGTCTCGGATTCATACATCATGAATTAGACGTTTAAACACCCTTAACATATATACTTTTAATTTACAGTTTACAACCGATAATTAAACTGCAATTTACCTTTTGTAAACTATAGTTTACTGTGTATCGATCTAATCTAGACCGTTAAACTTGATCATATAATCATTATATCATGATATAATATTGTTATATAGATATATATACCTTGGAGATGATCCAACAAGAATAAGCTTTTTGAACAAGTGAGGCTTTTTGATGGAAGCAATGCATCCAATCATGCCGGACATCGAGTGGCCCACGAACACGGTTGAACACAAGTTCAACTCCTCGAGAAGGGCGGTTAGGTCATCGGAGAAAGCATCATAGCTACTATATCTGGCAGGATCATAGAGGGTGTTGGTTGGTTAATGGCTCCGGAGAAACTCCAATCGAAAACAACGACTTGATAGGTTTGAGTGAGCACAGGGAGAACCTTGTCCCAAAGAGATTGATCTCCCCCAAAGCCATGGGCTAGAACCATGGTTTCTTTCCCTGAACCTATCATTCTTGCATTCATGGTCGTTGATAGGGGTTTTGTCAACTACTTTGACCACCATGGTTAATTATAATTGATCCTCTAACTGTGGTTTGTGTGGGGAGAAAGAGAGAGAGGGGGGGGGGGGGGGGGGGGGGTATGGTGTTTATGTGCGTTCATGTATGTGTGGTCAGGTTGTTTATATATATAACAACGGTTGATACGACTGTTGAAGTGAATAGTTTTTTTTTTTTTTGTTTTTTTTTAGTGAAACACTTTTGTAATAATAGTTTTTTATTTGAAACTTTGTAACAAATTTAATTCTAATAGTTTTTTTACGTAACTATTAAGTAAATGATCCCTCTGGTTTTTAAAACACTTTTGTAATAATAATTTAATTCTAATAATAATTTAATTCTAATAATAGTTTTTTTATTTGAAACTTTGTAACAAATTATTTCATTTCTTTTAAGGGTGAAAGGGACATAATATAGATAGAGAAAATTATGTAAATGATCCCTCTGGTTTGATCAGATTATACATTTCGTTCTTAATTTTTAAAAACTGCAAAGCTAGTTGCACTTTTGAGTTAACGTTGTACATTTGTCTCTAAAGTTAATTAAAAGTTAGTTCAAACTTTACAAATTATATGAAAACTAAATGAATTTAATATCAGAGACCAACTTACAATGAGTATAAAAAACTGTATAAATTTTGCGATTAAAGTTTAAGACCAAACATGACTCATTTTGCAATTAAAGTTTAGGGATCTAACATGCAATCTAGCTAGCCAATGAGTTCTAGATCAACTGGTTTAGGAGGAGGCACCCTATGACTTTTCAAAGTGGAGGTCATGGGTTGGAGTCTCACTAGGTGCAATATGCTCCAAGTGGGCCAAGGGTTTTACCACAGTGGGCCTTTGGGTGGTGGGTTTCCCTTGGAATGGTGGGCAAGCGGGTCACCAGCGCTGTCTGTGTTCGCGGGCGTGGGTGGCCTTTCGCCAATGGGTTTACCCGGGTGACTGGGCTTAAAATTTATTCGTTGCCGTTCAAAAAAAAACATGCAATCTAGCTAAACAACACGGACCATTTATGTAATTTTCTCATATATATATATATAATATATATATATATATTATATAATATATATATATATATATATATATATATATATATATATATATATATATAGGATCAGGATCATTACAGAACCATTTTTTATTTTCAGAACCAAAAGAACCATTAATTTACATAAATATAATTATAAACCATGGATCATTACAGAACTATTTTTATTTTCAGAACCAAAAGAACCATTGACTTATATAAATGTAAATTATAAACCATTGGTTTACATAGATCTAAGTTAAACCCGGTGATATTTAGTTGTTTTTTTATAGTTTATTGTTCATGTCTGATATACACATATGTAAAACAGGTCAAGTATTACCAGACTTAATATACATTTATGTAAATCAACGATTCTATAGTTCTGAAAATAAAAAGTGGTTCTGTAATGATCCTAACTTTTAATTACCCTCAACGGCCCTAGCATTTTTTAACTAAAACTTAAAGTATGTACTTAAAAGATTGCAACATAATTCATTATTAAAATATAGAACGCAAAATTAAACTTATCATTTGCGTACAAATGGTACAAAGGAGTTGTGAAATTACCAAGCAAGAAAAAATATCCTTTGTGTAATTCAGTAAAACATTTTGATTAATTACTTTGAAAGTATCACGCAAATAAGATGGAACAATCATGCAGACGCGTGATATTCCCCCGTCATTTTATCACGCACAAAGAATAATACTTTTGGATGGTAATTTCATATCTCATTTTGTACACTTTATACACAAAATGATATTTTTATTTTTAAATTTTCAATATATACATTTACATACACATGTATAATTAAAAATAACTAAAAATATTAGGAGCTATAAAACAATCCATGACCTCATCCCTATGAAACCGTCAACTGAATTCTCTATTCCAATTTAACGACAGAACCTTACAATGATTAGCACAGGAAAAATATAAAAGTGAAAATATTGTAAGGGCTCTTCAAAAAACTTAGTGATTTATAGTTCGCTTGAAACTCATTCAAAAATACAAATAATAAGTCTAATGATTGGAGATAGTACTAAAATCTTTGGAATTAGGTTGTACTCGAACCAATTAGACTTCTGGTGGGACCAGATTGTAGACGTTGAAGTCGGCCTTCAATCAGTGATGGGATCGATCTTGATTTACAGAAGGAGATGAGTAGAGGTTTGTAGATAATAGACTTCATGCAATTCAAATTCTTATTCCCATTTTTTGTTTTCTAAATAAAGAATAAACTTAATTGGCAAATTTTGCGAGTTACATCTTTTGTAATTGATTTTCTAAAAAATACCATGTTGGCAAAAAGTTCTTCTTCTATTATTATGGTGTTCGTCCACTTTTTATAATAAAAGTAAAAATCTTTACAGGTATAAGATATATGAAATTATTTGTTATCAAAAGTTGATAAAAAAAACCTATATACAATAATGCGGTGTGAAAAAGGTTGATGTTATTGCCATGGCATATTGAAAATTGGTAAGATAGTTCATCTATTCATGTTTATTATATAGAAAATTCGTTAGAACCCGAAGAATAAAAAAATAATTCAAACACACATTCACTCCCTTATTGCTTTTTTATAACGGAAAAAAACTTACATATGGAGTAGTTGGGAAAAAAAAGATGTGCGGGGCCCACGAAAGCATAGCCACTAATGCATTGGGACCCACTAATTAGATTCGTTGTATCAAAAAAGTTGTTTCTTGTCGTTTATGGATTGAAGAAAACTTTTAATAAAGTTAATTATATAAAGAGTTAATTACATAAATGGTCCCTGTAGTTTTTTAAAATAACATATTTGAATATTAAAGGTTTTTTTGTAATATGTTAGATATTATGTTTTTAATTTTGTAACGAAAATGGGTTTTAAGACTAAAGGACATTAACTGTTCTGTTGAATTTAAATAAAAAGACAAGAATACCATTTAATAGACTTGTTCTAAAATTTTATATCTTTGTTTTATCTAAGGATCATTTCTATAAATAAATATAACTTAAACAAAATAAAATAAAAAACCAACCCTTCCCATCGGCCACTAATGCCACCAGTTATAGCCACCATCACCACCACTTATTGTCACCATCCAACCACCACCATCTTACTAACTTTTTCATTCACCTTCAATCCGTAGCCTTCTTGCCTACCCAGTCACCACCGAACACCCACAAACAAACTTCACAACCCTAGAATATTTCTACAACCACCGTCGCCCACCTCATACTTTCAACCATCACCGACCGCTTCCACCATTTTAATATCACACTAAAATCTAAAACAAATACATATACCCTAATCTAGATCGGATCCCTTAATGAGCAATGGTCATAAGCAATCAGCTTGTCATTCTATTGTTCATAATAATCGACATAGTCATAAAAAAATTGAACCCTAATCGAGATCTGAACCACCTCCATCCACTCGCCCATGACCACCGCACCACCAAAATCAGCCTGTCCTTCTGTTGGTGCACTTCTGCCTAATCACTTATGCTATTACAGGGGGAACGGTAGATGGATTTGCTAAGATGATAAGCGATAGTGGAGGTGGAGATGATGATGATGATGGTGGTGATGTTGTGATGCTAGTAAGGATGTGGTGTCGATGATAACGATGTGATTGATGTCAACGGCAGGCGATAGTGATGGTGGTGGTTGTTAGTGGTCATCGGTGGTTAATGGTGGTGTTAAGATATGGTCTGAATGGCCTAAGGTTATATATACATATGTGTGCGTATATTTATAAACACAAACATACAAACAGTCCCTTGTATATTAAATTATATAAATAGTCCTTTAAGTTACATTAGTAGTCTTTATAAAGTGAAAAGACAAAAATACCCTTAGGTTTAATAGAAAAGTTAACGTCTGTTAGTGTTTATACCTTAACTCGTTACAAATTGAAACACAATACCCTAACCTGTTACAAAAACCTTTAGTACTCAAACATGTTATTTTGAATAAACCAACAATGACCATTTATGTAATTACTCTTATATAAATGATTCATCTATTTATTAAAAAAAAAATTTGATTAGTAAGAGTTTTTATAACAAGTTAAGTTATTGTGTTTTACTTTTTGTAACAAGTTAAGGTATAAAACTAATAGCGCTAGTTATTCTATCAAATTAAAATTACTAAAATACTCCTTAAGAGATTACTTTTGTAATTTTGCTTCTTTCTTTATCACGTACCAATATTGTAATTAAATATAACTTAAGAAAACCCAACCCCCTTTCCCCATCAGCCACCATCACCACCGTTTACCCACCGTCACCACCATCTATCCACCGCCACTACCATCTATGCCCATCAATCACCGTCGCCATTATCTGTAACACCCCGAAAAGTCAAAACAGGTCAAATGGATTAGAGGCTTATTAATGGTCATTTAATAAAAGAAGGCAAAAGGGTTAGGGCTAGGTAGGGTTCATGGGCAAGATTAAGGCCCATAACAAGCCCTTAACCTGCCCAAGACACCACCATCTTCTCATTCCAACCCTAACAACAAAGAAATTCGTAGAGAGAGAAAGTAGAGAGAGAAGTGCAAGAAACTTAAGATTTGGGCTTCTAAGATCAAGGGATTGAAGATCTGGGTGTTTATGCATCAAATCTTAAAGAAAGGAGCAACAAACAAGGTAAGAATCAACCTCTAAGACCTTCTGTAGATCAAACCCGGATTCTAGGGTTTTGGGTTTGAAAAGTTGCAAAGAACATATAAAGGTCACATTTTTACGTATGAAAACGTGTAAAAAGCTTAGATTTGGTTTCATGGAAGTTAAACCAAGGATTTGGACGTAAAAGTTAAGATTTTGGGTTAAAAACGGGCTGGTCTTAGTTTTTATTCATCCAGCGAAACTGGGCCCCGATCCAGCGAAACTGTGAGTTAATCCAGCGAAACTGTGTACTCATTCAGCGAGACTAGGAGAAATTCCAGCGAAACTACAGTTTCGCACGGGCGAAACTACAGTTTCGCCGGGAATCTCGCTAAGACCCAGACTGACCCATAGACTTCGCGAAAGTAGGAAATTCCAACGAAAGTTGGGCGCTCAAGGCAGCGAATCTGTCTAGCGAAACTAGCAGAAGTGCTGCCCAGCGAAACTACTGGCGAAACTGCAGTTTCGCTGCAGCGAAACTGTGGGCGAAACTATGAAGAAAATGACGTTTTTGTGTATAACTTTCGCGCAGCTAGAGTGTTTGGACTATAGCTTAAGTAACTTAGGATTGAAGTTATTTGCTAAGTTCAGGTGAGTTCTAGATCCCCTTATTTAACGTTTTTCCATGTTTTTGGGGCTATTATGCATAGTAAACATAAGGTTTCAAGATAAGGATTTCAAGGTGTTTTAACAAGAAATACATTTTCCTAAAGTAAAATGTGACACTTAAATAGCTCAAAATAATTTTCGGGCGCGCTGACCTGGCAGCCGGCCCCAGCCAGGGGCATTGCCCCTTGGACCCCACTAGGGGCTGCTGCCCCTAGGACCTCGCTGTCAGGGGCTGCCGCCCCCGAACCCCGCTGTCCCGGTGGGTCGGTTACGTGTTATGATGACTAGTACTTGGTATGGTATGTACTTAATAAGCTAAGTATTATAATATATTAAGTGAAAGATAATATTATGAGAAGTGGAACTTAACGAATGTTACCCCGGGCCCGTTGGATGATGAAAAGTCTTGCAAGCACTATGATAGACTTCACTTATGTGTGAGTCTGATGTATGATAATGGATCCGTATTCATGAGCGGGCTATGTGCCTGCTAGTGTGGATCAACTGTCGGGGGAAACTACCATGAAGATGTGTACCGACGGGGATCGATCGACCGTCAGGGGTAGCGACCATGGATAACGTGTACCGACGGGGATTGACATTCGTTGTCAATCAACATGGAGAGCTTGCTTTGTGCAAACCTCGCCGATGATGAAGTAAAACGAAATGAAAGAATAAAAGACAATGAACGTGCCTAATGTGATGCAAGTAATGATTGTAGTATGATGTATGCGTGTTCATTATATGAAAGGATAAAAGATTATACTTTCTTACTTATATAAAACTAGAACTCACTCAGCGTGGCTGACTTTTTATGCATAATAGTGGGCAGGTAGGCGCTGATGCTGAGGATGGCACCACGGAGCTACTTGGGGAAATATGGATGGCATTCCTATTAACGAAGTCTTTATTGTAATTAATGAACAAGGAATATGTTTGTTTACCTTTAAAAGACAAATGTATGAGACAATGGGGTTTCTAAGTCTTTAACGAATGTTTAATTATTTTCCGCTGCAATGTTTTGTTATTGAACTGAATTTATGCTATGAATTGCCAACTGTGAGGTTTCCTGGGAAGGGGCCTTACATTATCTCCCCACCATCTATCACCATCGGCTAGTCGCTTTATTCACAATAAACCACCACTAAAAACCTAAAATCATCAAAACGGTAAACCGCCACCATCATAGGCCACCATCACCACCTGAAATTGATGTGAGATGATGGAATGATGGTGGGTTGAAGCTAGATGTGGTTGCATCTTCAATTTGGAGCATCGGACATTCAAGTTGGAAGTTAACAGGAAATAGAATGGCAAAGTTATCAGAGACCGATGGTGGTGGTGTTGGTGCTACCGGTGGGTTATCGGTTATAAGATAACAAGGGAAAGGCTGACTGTGGTGGTGTTAGCGGCTGGTGATGGGTGGGCGGTGGTAGTTAATGGGGAAAGGAAGAAGGATTTGGTGAAGTGGGTGATGGTAATGATGATAAGGTTACCGATACAAAGATGAATGGCCATGTCTAAGGGCAGTGATTGCCGCTGGTAATGATGATGATGTGGCAGGCGATGGTGGGCAGCAGTGTGTCCGATGGCGGTGGTAGTGGTGAAAGTACATTATTTTATGATGTTATTAATATATATACATATATAATGTATGTATATATGTATATCTATATGTGTGTGTATATATAGTATATATATTATATATATGTAATATAGATATATATGTATATTATGTATATATATGTATATATGTGTATATATGTGTATATATGTGTATATATGGGTATATATGTGTATATATATGTATAATATGTGTATATATATGTATATATTATATGTATATATAGGTATATATTGTATATATATGTATATATGTTATATATGTATGTATATATATGTATGTATATATAATCTATGTATATATATGTATGTATATATATGTATGTATGTACATATGTATGTATGTAATATGTATATATATTATGTATATATATATGTATATATATGTATATATATGTATATATATGTAGTATAGATATATGTATATATATACATACATACATATATATACATACATTACGTATATTATATTACATATATATACCTATATGTATATATATGTATATATATATGTTATATACGTATATATCATACATATACGTATATATACATACATACATATATATATATAATACATAAATACGTGTATATATGCATAGATATATGTATGTATGCATAGATATATATGTATGTATGCATAGATATACGTATGTATGCATAGATTTGTGTATGTATGCATAGATTTGTGTATGTATGCATAGATATGTATTATGCATAGATATATGTATGTATGCATAGATATATGTATGTATGCATAGATATATGTATGTATGCATAGATATATGTATGTATGCATAGATATATGTATGTATGCATAGATATATGTATGTATGCATAGATATATGTATGTATGCATAGATATGTATGTAAGATAGATATATGTATGTATATATATGTATATATATATAGGAAAGCATGCTATTGAGAACCACAAATATATAAAAAAACTACTAAGAACCACGTAAGCAATGTACATAAACCTTGATAAAAATGATAATACTAAAGACGATGGTTTGATTTTATTTTTGATAGTTTGTTTTATTTTATCACCTCTCTCTTTAATTCTTTTAGAAAAATATAAAATGTTAATATATGCAATACAATGTGGGTGCATATATGTATTATCAAAAGACTATAGATACCACGATTTTTAAAATCTATCTTAAAAGTAGTAAAATTACAAGCATTTTGATATATTTATATAATAGATATTACAATAGTTAAAGTTTTTTTTCTGGGGTTTTTTATAGATTTATGGTTCTCGATTGAATATATATATATATATATATATATATATATTGTATATATTGTATATATATATAGTTGTTGGATCATGATAAGGCTGGTGCAAACCAAATTCACTTCATAGTCACTTTTGGTGACATTAAAGGGCTTCCGAAGCCAAACAAGAGATCTTCCGAGAGTCTAAGGACAACAGCTGAAGACATCTTCCGAAGACAAAGTCTGATGAAAGAGCTTCCGAAGACAAAGTCTGAAAGAGCTTCCGAAGACAAAGTCTGATGAAAGAGCTTCCGAAGACAAAGTCTGATGAAAGAGCTTCCGAAGACAAAGTCTGAAAGAGCTTCCGAAGACAAAGTCTGAAAGAGCTTCCGAAGACAAAGTCTGCTTCCGAAGACAAAGAAGACTCCAAGCCTCGGAAGAAGCAGTCTTCCGAAGTATAAGTGCCTTCGGAAGAAGTTTTCTTCCGAAGCACTTTATCCTTCGGAAGACATTGCTATGTCCAGCAGATAAAAGTATGGTCCCTGACAGTCCGCTGGACCTCTGATACAGCATGGCATCTTCCTAAAGAGCCATGTTATTGACCATACTTTATTCTACTGTTCACCTTTTTATGTTAGTACATTTACCAACTTTAGTTGGTGACAAAAGGTAAGTCAGGGACATGTCCTGACTACCAACTCTCGGCACAATGTCTGAAAGACCTCACCTAGAGTCTTGTAGTATAGATGTAAGGTTAGAGGTGCCAGCTGGTATCAAAGTATATCGGCTGTAGGTGTATTATATATATTCTTCCCTGAACTCTTTATGTAAGCGATTTGAGTCCAAGTGTCTTGTAATCCTTTGAGTTGAGAAGAATATATAAAAGTACCTTGAAAATTACTTGCTGTGTTAATTTTCTTACTGCTTGTTACTTGTTATATTGTGATCAACTCTTCCTAAAGACTGCTTGCCGAGTGTGATTCACGAGTGAGAGTGAGAGAGAAACCACGAATCCGATCCTGCAATTGGTATCAGAGCACCAGGCTCTTGATTGTGAGATCTTACCATCCTAATCAACCTGTTTTTCACTCCTCACCACAATCCACTCACTCAAATGGCTGCTCTCTCCAAGGCTGATATGAAAACTGGTACCCTGGACCAAGTCCCCCATGATCACCCTGAAGACTTTGACACATGGTGTATCAGGATGGAAGGCTTCATCAAGTGTCAAGATTCAAGGATGTGGGACTCCATTGTCAATGGTCCCTTCATACCAAGCACACATCTGCCACTGGTAATCGCATCATTCCAAAAGATGTGATGATTACTCAGAGGAAGATAGGAAGAGAATAGAGCTAGATCAAAGGGCTAATGACTTGTCTCCAAACTGCTCTCCCAACTCGTCTACAGACGCTTCCAAGAAGTGCAAGACAGCTAAAGATTTATGGGAAGCTTTGAAGCTGATGTAGGAGGGATCCAAGGAAACTCAGAGAACAAGAAAGATCTCTTGAAGCAGCAGTTTGAGAACTTTACTTTCAAGGCTGGTGAGGACCTTGACTCAACAATACTTCAGGTATGTGAGCTTAGTAGATACTCTGGCGGATATTGGAGTAGCTCTTGAGAACAGAGACATAGTTAGGAAGTTTCATGTCTTCTTTCCTAAGTTATGGACTCACTACTGTGTTGTCATCAAGAGAACTTCGGACCTTAAGACTCTTCTCTCACAGAGTTGTATGGTATCCTAAGTGCATTTCAGATGGAGATGAACATGCAGAACTCCTCTGACCACTCCAATAACCAACAGAGTTCAGCTTCATGTGGTTAAAGGGAAAGCATGGAACCACAACATCAGTTGCTATGCTACCCTGACAACTCAATACTGGACCTTCATCACTCTACCTGAGACTCCAAAGTCTCAAAAGGTTCAACACAACTCCTTTCAGGATAGTTGTGGCTTTGTCTCTGGAAGTGGACACTCTGGTGATTTCAATACTGCTTGATGATCTTGAGTGCTTCAATCCAGATGATGTGGAGTACATGGACATTGTCCAGCAGATGGATCTTTTAACTTACAGAGCGAAGAGTTCTTCAAGAGAACTGGAAGGCAATTCCCTCAAAACCCAGTCAACAGCAAGTTGGGTTTGATAAGAGCAAAGCAAGGTGCTACAACTGCAACCAATTGGTCACTTTGCTAGGGAATGCAAGGCTCCCAAGAACAACCCGGGAACCCACTGGCCTCCACACATCCCACTGCTCCCAAGCATGAAGAAAAGTCAACTAAAACAGCTGCTGTTGCTCAGGAAGTTGACTGGAGCTTCATGGTACAGGATGTGACTCCCGCTCAAGCACTCATGGCCGGAACAGATGATGATCAGGTATATGAACATCTTTGTACTGCTGCCTGTATTGCTAAAGTTAAATTGTATAAGGATTACATTTCGGAAAACAGATCTGAGGTTGAGTCTTTAAATGTGCTAAAATCTGACTTTAAAAGAGCTGAATCTGACTATCAAAAGAAAATTGATGAGTTAGAGAAAACTGTGTCTCTTTTAAAACATGAAAAGACTAACTACAAGACTCAAATCAAAGATCTGATCTCCAAACTTTCTGAAGTTCAAGCCCAGTTAGTCACAGCTAGGCTCAGGCCAGGAAGCAAGCTATTGCTGAGCAAAGCTTCCAAACTATTCTTGCATCAACCTCTCATTCCAAAATGTTTTATCAAAACAAAGAAGGGTTGGGAACCAGTGAAATAGCTCCACCACACTCTTATGAGTCTATTAGACTACCTAGATGTGGTACTGAAGAGCAAGAGGTTCCAACTGCTGACCCTTCTCCATTGGAACTAGAGGATGAAGTAAAAATAGTGGCCTCCACAGGGGAGAAACAGGAGGATACACCCATCTCCACCTGTGATGACCAAATCCTGACCACCAAGGCAAGAAGAAGCAGAGCTAAAACTGCTAGAAGGACTGCTAAGAAGGTTGCAGAGTCCAAGCTTAAGTTTGACCCTAAGCAAAAGGGTGTTTTCATTTCTGCCGGATTTCAAGTGGTAGGTACTCCTGATTCAGGAAAGGAGTGTAGTACCAGCACTCCTGTCCTACTGAAGAATCAGAAGTTAAAAGGGAAAGTTGCTGATGAAGAGAAGAAACCCAAGAAACAGCAACCTGCAAGTTCCGAGAAGACTAACATTGCATGCATAATGTGTGGTCTGCACAACCACATGGCTAAAGATTGTTACTACAATCCAGCAAGCACACATTATGCAAATAATGTTAGAAAAGAAGTAGTCAGAGAAGGCTTCTCAGTTGGACCACTTCAAAAGGTCCAAATGATGAAAAAGGGAAAGTTGGTCTCGGAAGCCAAGTTGCTTTCGGAAGAAACTGCTTCTTCCGAAGGGAAAGTGGCTTCGGAAGCCAAACCTTCTAAGGTTCGGAAGAACAAGAAGGCTCCCTTGAAACCATCTCAGAAGAAGACTGCTTCGGAAGAAAAGGTGGTGAAGGCTTCTTCCGAAAAGAGAGAAGCTTCGGAAGAAGACCATGCTGCAAAAGCTTCAACAAGCTCATCCTCAAAGATCAACCAAAGGATGGATTGGAAGATCAAGGAAGATGCTGCAGCCCAGACCTCTTCTTCAACAATGACCTCTATTGAACCCCATTGCATATCTTTCGGTTCAATTATGTCACTAACTTTGGAAGAGCCCGAGACCTGTAAGGCTTGGGCTTCCAAACAAAACTAACCATCTCATCTTATGTGCAGGGACATCCATTTGACAAGAACAACAACATCTGGATTGTAGATAGTGGATGCTCCAGGCACATGACAGGGAACAGATCTCTCCTTCAACAATTCCAGAACTTTGATGGAGGGCCTGTCCAATTTGGAGGTGAGGCCGGAGGATATATTTCTGGCAGAGGAAGTATATCCAATGGCAGAATAAACATTGACAAAGTTCACTTTGTCAAACAGCTTGAACACAATCTGTTAAGTGTTTCTCAATTCTGTGATCAGAAGCATCAGATGCTTTTCACAGAACATGAGTGCATTATCCTCAAACCAGGGATGACAATTCCTCCGGAATTGGTGCTTCTCAGATCTCCCAGGAAAGGGGATATGTACAAGCTGGATATGAACAATGCTTCTCCTATGGGTGAAGTATCATGCTTTCTTTCCAAAGCTGATAGTGATGAGTCAACACTATGGCATAAACGCATGTGTCATGTGAATTTTAAAACAATGAATAAATTGTCTAAAAATAACTTGGTACATGGTTTGCCTAAAAAGGAATTTTTCTGCAAAGATAACTGTGTTGCATGCCTGAAAGGGAAACAACACAGATCATCTCATAAATCCAAATGTGTTAACTCTATCACTACTCCATTACACTTATTGCACATGGATCTTTTTGGTCCCACAAGTATAATGAGCATTGGAAGGAAATCATACTGCCTTGTGATCGTTGATGATTTTACAAGATTTACATGGGTATTCTTTTTAAGAAGTAAAGATGAAACTGCTGAAACTTTAAAATCTTTTATTCTTAAAATAGAAAATCAAATTGATCACAAGGTTAAGATTATTAGAAGTGATCAAGGGACTGAGTTAAGAACTTCGTTCTTGACTCATTCTGTGACTCAAAAGGGATTGCCAGACAATATAGTGCTCCCAGAACTCCTCAACAAAATGGTGTTGCTGAGAGGAGGAACAGGACACTATTGAGGCTGCTCGGACCATGTTAGCTGATTCAAAGCTGTCTCTAACATTCTGGGCAGAGGCAGTCAGCACGCCCTGTTATGTGCAGAACAGGTTCTTGTAGTGAAGCCCCATGGAAAACCCCTTATGAGTTATGGAACAAGAGGCCACCGTTCATTGGCTTTCTAAGGTCCTTTGCTGCAGGTGTACCATACTTAACACAAAGACAACTTGGCAAAGTTTTGCTGAGAAGTCGGATGATGCTATCTTTATTGGATACTCTTCTAGCTCCAAAGCTTTAGAGTATACAATATCAAGAATCAACAATTTGAGGAGTCATCCACATAGTTGTTAATGAGCACAACTCCTTGTTAGGGGGAATGGACCTGAGTATATCTTTGATTTAGAATTGTTTCCAAACTATTCTAAACCATCTTGTGAGAATGTTTCAGCTGGACAGGTGCTCAAAGTGATGCTGATGCTGATGCAGGTCAACTATATGAGCTTCCCAGACCTATTCCAAATTCTCCAAGAGCTAAGGGCAACAAGCTTCAACTATTCACAGATCTGATAGTGTAACTATCTCCAGAATAGTGAAGCTTCAACAATGAATCACTTGATCAACCTCAAAGTTCCTCAGGGTGATCCACTACAACACCAGGTTGATGGGAAGTGGTATTCTGAAGGAACAGGCAACTGTTAATACTACTTCACAACCAACCATTGAGGATGTTCTCAATCATTCAATCAGTCCTCATTGAATGACTCTGGAACACAGTTGGACTGCGTGATCCAGTTCCTGATCAGAATATGTCTAACCTAGACTATCTCTGCAACTGGAAGTGATTCCTCGTCTTAGGATTCACAACAATCATCCAACTGAGAACATCATAGGGAATGTCTCTGAGGGTGTGAGAACAAGAGGACAAACTCATCATGGGAATGTCTGCTTTGTACTCATGCTCCTATCTCAGATGGAACCAAAGAAGGTATAGATGCCTTAAAGGATAGTAGTTTGGTTGAATCGATGCAGGAGGAGCTGCTTCAATTCAGAAGACAAAAGGTCTGGAATTTATGCCCACTACCATCTGGTCAAGTACCATAGGCACAAAATGGTTATTTAGGAACAAGAAAGATGATAGAGGCTTGATTATCAAGAACAAGGCAAGACTAGTAGTTCAAGGGTACCCCCAGGAGGAAGGATTGATTATACTAATGTCTTTGCACCTGTTGGCAAGACTTGAGGCAGTTAGGATCTTCCTTGCATATGCTGCATCCAAGAACTTCACAGTCTACCAACTTGATGTCAATGTGCTTTTCTATATGGGGATATAGATAGGGAAATCTATGTATGTTAACCTCCAGGATTTGAAGACCCACAGCACCCCAACTACGTGTGCAAACGGGATAAAGCTCTATATGGCTGCACCAAGCACCTAGGCTGTGGTATGAGACCTTGTCTCAGTTTCTCCTGAAGAATGGATACACTAGAGGTACCATTGACAAGACTCTTTTCATCAGAAAGAGTGAAGAAGACATTTTGCTAGTACAAGTCTATGTTGATGACATCATATTTGGTTCTTCAACGACCAAATTGCAAGGACTTTGAAAGCATTATGAAGCAGAAGTTTGAGATGAGTTCCATGGGAAAATGGACTTTTTCCTTGGAATCCAGGTGAAACAGATGAAGGAAGGGTTCTTCATAAGTCAATCTAAGTATGTCTCAGACATCTTAGAAAGATTTGAAATGAAGACTGTAAACCAGCCAAGAACACCCTACCCAAACCAATCTTTTTGCCCTGACCTTGAGGGGGAGGATACTGATCAACATCAGTATAGAGCAATTATTGGTTCTCTGATGTATCTCACTACAAGTAGACCAATATCATGTTTGCCACATGCATTTGTGCAAGATATCAGCTGCTCCAAAGGTATCTCCCTGCTGCTACAAAGAGAATCCTCAATACCTCAAAGGAGCACCTAAACTAGTCTCTGGTTTCCAAGAAATAGTGATTTCAATCTCTATGGATACTCTGACAGTGACTATGGGGCTGCAACATTGACAAGAAATCAACATCAGGAGGATGTTAATTCTTGGTGGAAGGATTATCTCATGGCAATGCAAGAAACATCCTGTGTCTCTACATCAACTGCTGAAGCTGAATACATTGCTGCTGCTAGCTGCTGTGCTCAACTGCTATGGATTCAAAATCAGATGTTAGACTATGGGTTCAACTTCATGACTACTCCTATCTATATTGACAATAACAGTGCTATCTCCATTACTAAGAATCCGGTGAAGCACTCCAAGACAAAACACATTGATATCAGGTATCATTTCATTAGAGATATTCATGAGAAACAGCTGATAAAGTTAATCAAAGTTGACTCAAATGAACAATATGCTGATTTGTTCACAAAGGCATTTGATGAACAAAGATTTAAGTATCTCATATCAGCAATTGGAATGATAAACATTGAATAACAACCTCTTTTGAAGACCTTTTTAAATGAGTAATGTCTTGTGTCAAACAATTTAAGCCCTGTTATAAAAGATCTTTAACTTATTCCAAGTGTAAATTCCTCCGAAGAGGAATTAACTCTCGGAAGATATTCCTGAATATCTTCCGAAGCCAAATTCCTCAATGGAAATTTTCTTCTCGGAAGAGTTTTGGTCTCTGAAGAAGCGATTGATTTTATATCAGATCTACTTCCGAAACTTATACAACTCTCCATTCAGAAAGACAAATTTATCTTCGGAAGCAATGCCTTGCTTCGGAAGATAAAGTGTCTTCAAAGGACAATTTTACCTTCGGAAGCAATATCATGCTTCGGAAGAGAAAATTGCCTTCGGAAGAAAATACCTTCGGAAATGTTTTACCTTCGGAAGTAAAGGTTTTATATGTAACGGATATCTTTTGGGCCCCACTCTGTAAAAAGTAAAGATTTTGTTGATAATGTCAGATTATTTAAAATTATCCTTGCCGCCAACATCATTTCTCCGCCGTAAACCACCATACCACCCCACAGTAACTCCAACCACTACCACTATTCACCCCTTTTAAATAATCTTGACTCATCAATTTCATCTTCTTTTACCACTTTACAGCCCTAACTGTTCCCTTCACTGTCAAACCCTCAAATTCACCCAAAATTTCAAGCTTACCCTTCTCCAATGGCGCTAAACCCTCAGCACAACCAAGTCGCATTACTGACTCGTCAAAGGATGCCGACTTCACCCAAATCATCACCTTTCTCACGAATCCACCTACCTCACTGCACTAACAGTTAACCCCACCGTATACTCCCATATGTCAGAATTTTAGAGCAACGGTGAAACTGCTTACTGAACGGGTTCGAATCCTGAGAACCCAGTTTGTGGCCAAGAGTTGGTCATCAATGAACAGCTCATCAGGGAGCATCTCGAGCTTCACGATGATGGGGCTCCTACTGAGTTCCCCAAGGAAGACGTGGAAGGCACCTATATCCTCATGGGATATGGAGGCGATGTCAACAGGTCTACAGTATACAATTCAACTTTTCTTACCATTGGAAGTTCCTGCTGCACATTGTCCTACATTGCCTCTCCAACAAATCAGGGGGTTTGGATCAAATCCCATATGAACTAGGATTCCTAGTTCATGGGTTGTGAGAGGCCTCAGATTCAACTACTCACGATTTGTGTTGAATAACCTAATCGCCAATCTGAGCAGGGATACATTCTTCATGTATCCCCGATTTCTTCAACACATAATCAACTGTGAGATGGAACCAAGCAAGCTTGTCTGCGCAGCTGCTCTTCCTGTTCCCATATGAGGCCTACCATCTTCAAGATACTGAAGAAGATGTCCACCAACTTCACTGGACGGTACACTCCATTACCTCCAGAGATGACTGAGCGCATAGCTCTTGGTGACATCCCTGTTAACCCCACAGGTGATGAACCCACACCAGCAACATCCCCACAATACCAAAACCTTCTTTACCCATCAAAGCTACATATCAGAGACGCCCCAAACGAACCCTTGTTCAATCTACTCTGATTGAACAAGCTCCCTCTGTTCACACCCAAAGGACTAGAGTGGAATCATGGGCTCCCACTCAGTCCGAGGTCACACATCATCCTTCACATTTGACCTCAATGTGGGTTTTGAGCCTCCTCAGTCTCAAACCCCTGAGCCCGAACCCCAAGCCTTAAGCCCACAGGGTGAGTCTTTACACTCCCCTGTGCAGCCTTCTAGGGACAGCCCCACCAAAGGCTCAATGCCTGTAGACATTGATCTAAGTCCCGGGTCAGTAGGACTAACCACCCTCTCTTTCACTGACCTTTTACTCCGAACTGATGAAGAGATTACATCTCTCCATGGCTATGAAGTTGATCTACAACACCCACTAAAAGATCAACAGAGCCAAGAGGGATCCCTTGTCTCTAGCCCCCATCAGAAGCCAGCTACTGAGGTGAGTCCCACTCATATGGAGGGGACTCATGTAGACTCAGCTGCCACTACTCAGAGTCTCTCATTGAGCTCTCAGGACAGTGGTAACATAATTAGGACTGAGTCTACGGCAACTTTGCCCATTGACATCTCTGAAAGAGATGACTCTGAGCAAAGGAAACCAGGGTGCCAAGAAACCACATCTGGTTTTGAGAGTGAGCATACTAGGTATGTTATCTCATCTCCCCATGATTCTTCTCATGAAGATGAGGGAAGTATGCAACTAACACTTCAGTACTTGCTTTCTAAGGTCTCCAACCTGGAATCACAGGTGAGGATCTTAGAATCAAGGACTGCCACTCAGCAACTTGAGATTAACTCTCTCAAGGTTAAACTAGCTGAGAAACAGACGGACAGGTCTGTTAGGCATGTACCAATTCAGGTCTCAATGACTTCTTCCTCTAGCTCATCTAGCTCTCAAGATGATGCTACCAAAAAGGGGGAGAAAGTTCAGAGACAAACACCACAGGAACCACAGACCCAACTCATCTCTTCCCAAATCATTACACTACCTGAGTCATCTCAATCCTTTCTGGAGATTGACTCAAGGATGCTTCAAGATCTCTACAGACTTTTCACAAAGTTTGTATTGAGATCATCCCTAGAACAGCCCAGCCCCGACACCACACTAGCATACTTTGGGGCTGAGGAGCTTCAAAGACTGACTGTATCTTCTACCACTGTGGAGGAAGTTGGTCAACCTAAGGTCTTCATGGAACCTGAGATTAGCTTCGAAGGGGAAATGGGGACTGATGGCCCAGCAACTGAAACAGTTGGGACAGAATCTACAGCAGTCTCATCTTCCGAAGCTCTAGCTGAAGCTTCCGAAGCTTACATGGAAGCCTCGGAAGAACAAGACAAGTCTTCCGAGGCCGAAATAGAAGCTGCGGAGGGCTTATTTCAGATGTCCGAGGAACTGACCATCACAGATGTCATTGCTGAAATTGCATCTGAGGTGAGCAGGGAGGACATTTCTGACATTCCTCCAACCCAAGCACCAGCTGAACTTCTCTCTCAATCACAACCCTCCATCCAAGAACCACCACAGTCAAGCACCATCAAAGACAAAGGCAAAAGAAAATTGACTGTGGAAGAGCTTCAGGAGGAGGAGAAGATTGAGAAGGCCAAAAAGAAAGGTAGGTTTCCTACTGAGAAGCTGCTAGCTGCTAGTTCTAAGGCAGCTGTAGCCAATCAGGAAGAAATCAACCAGAAGAGAAAACAACACTCATTGACCAGCTCATCAATCTAGGAGCTGCCAATGAGGAGATACTCCTGCTACCACTAGAGGAGTTGGTGACTTTGGAGAGGTCAACCAGGCTACAACAAGAAAGGGAAGCCAGGTTGGCCTTGGAGAAGGAAGAACAAGAGCAAAGGGAGGCAGCCCTGAAGCTGAGAGAGGCTAGGATCAAGTTCCTACTCTCAAGAGGCTTCAGTCTTCCTGAACTGTCTCCACATGATGATGACATGATCCTGCTGCTCCACAACAAAGAGCAGGATCAAATGGAGAAGGAAAGGAAGAAGGCTGCTACGGAGAAGTTGAAGGTGAAAAGGAAGAGGGAGGAAGAGAAGGAGGTCACTGCTGCCAAGAAGTCAACTGACAAAGCCTGGATGAAGGACCACCTTCGGGCTCATGGCTTCTCTGGTAGGCAGGTGGGACCTATGTCCGAAAGGACACTCCAGCGGATAGTCAGTGAAATTAAAGCTGACATCGTTTGGGGAAAAGGAAGGAGATGTATAGGAGGATGAAAGGAATGGTCTTCACCCCAGCCACTCAACCTCAACCACAACCACAACCCACACCAGAACCAACTCCTTTTCCCATCAAAGCCGAACCCACTGATGAAACCTTCACCCCTCAACCCACAACTCTTCCCAAACCTACCACATCACCTCAACCACCCAAACTACCCATCCTAAACCCAAGACTCAACCCAAAACCACTAAACCTAAGCCTACCCAACAACAACCAAGACCATCCCCTCAGCCTCCTCAACATCTCTCCTTTGAGGAAATAAAGGAGTTCAAGACGAGGCTCATCAACTGCACTACCTTGAGCAGCATCTCCTGTGAGGGAGAGGTTATCAACATCACCTATGTTGATAACTCTTCAAGCTCCCTCACCCTAGGCCATTTCTTGAATTGCCTAGAGACACCTTGGGCCAGGCTGCAAGACTTCTTGGTCTGAACTCCGATACCCTCAATGCTGAGGAGAAGAGGCTAAGAAGAAGACTGGTGACTCTGCTGGATACCAGGAAAAAGGACAGGATTTCTGGTCAATCTCCTGGACCTAGAAATACAATAATCCAGTGGAGGTTCGATGAAACTTCTCACAACTTTGTTGTGGAAAGGGAGAATGGTGAAACCAACAGGCTAAATGCCACTTCTCTATTGCATCTCAGCTGATTCGACCTTGCTGAGCTTGCAGAGAAGCCATTCTCCAATCCCTCCAACTCTGAGACTGCTGCACACATCAGAAACCATATCAGTGGTCTCCACTTGGCTGAACGAAGTAGAAGAGCCAAGATTGAAGAAGAGTGAAGCTGAAAGAGTGGAAGACAAGGAAAGACCAACCACCAAAGGCACAACCTTTCTACAGATGGTGGAAGGTCCTGAATTGGAACCAATAGTTCGATGGGAATATGACTATACTTCCCATCAACTAACTCTTTTCAGAGGGCCACAACAGAGGGTACATATAATCCAAGGTGACAGAGTAGAAGTTCTGTCCACCAAGAATCTGTACAAGATTCTCAGCACCACAGCAGGAAAGAATGAAGACACTGATAAACACCTGCTTTCCTTGGTGCTGAGAGCTTTGAGAAGAAGAGAGAAGTGAAGTTTTGGTAGCATCAGCCTAGGGGAGTTTGTTGGATCATGATAAGGCTGGTGCAACCAAATTCAGTTCATAGTCACTTTTGGTACTACATTAAAGGGCTTCCGAAGCCAAGTAAGAGATCTTCCGAGAGTCTGAGGAACAACAGCTGAAGATATCTACTGAAGGCAAAAGCTTGAAGTCAATTGCTGAAGACAACAGCTGAAGCCAACAGCTGAAGATATCTACTGAAGGCAAAAGCTGAAGTCAACTGCTGAAGACAACAGCTGAAGCCAACAGCTGAAGACTATCTTCCGAAGACAAAGTCTGAAAGAGCTTCCGAAGACAAAGTCTGAAAGAGCTTCCGAAGACAAAGTCTGAAAGAGCTTCCGAAGACAAAGTCTGAAAGAGCTTCCGAAGACAAAGTCTGATGAAAAAGCTGAAGACAAAGTCTGCTTCCGAAGACAAAGAAGACTCCAAGCCTCGGAAGAAGCAGTCTTCCGAAGTATAAGTGCCTTCGGAAGAAGTTATTCTTCCAAAGTACTTTATCCTTCGGAAGACATTGCTATGTCCAGCAGATAAAGTATGGTCCCTGACAGTCCGCTGCAGACCTCTGATACAGCATGGCATCTTCCTAAAGAGCCATGTTGTTGACCATACTTTATTCTACTGTTCACCTTTTTATGATAGTACATGTTACCAACTTTAGTTGGTGACAAAAGGTAAGTCAGGGACATGTCCTGACTACCAACTCTCAGGCAAAATGTCTGAAAGACCTCACCTAGAATCTTGTAGTATAGATGTAAGGTTAGAGGTGTCCAGCTGGTATCAAAGTATATCCGGCTGTAGGTAGTATTATATATCTTCTCCCTGTAACTCTTTATGTAAGCGATTTGAGTCCAAGTGTCTTGTAATCCTTTGAGTTGAGAAGCAATATATAAAGTACCTTGAAAATTTACTTGCTGTGTTAAATTTTCTTACTGCTTGTTACTTGATATATTGTGATCAACTCTTCATAAGACTGCTTGCTGAGTGTTGATTCACAGTGAGTTGAGAGGAAACCACCCAAATCCGATCCTGCAGGTACATTGTTGATTTAACGTTTTATACCCTATACGCCGCGTATGGGTCCATACGCGGCGTATAGGGTTTGACATTTTATACCCATACGTGACTTATGACCCATACGTGGAAGAGCTATACGCCGCGTATGGAACCATACGCGGCGTATAGCTTATATATTTATTTTTTTTTAATTTTTTGAGTTTTTATTTTAGTATATACATATTTGAATTAAAATTATTTAAACAATACAATACGAATACAAATAAAATTAAAATTAAAATATATAATTCGCATATTACAAATTATAAATTAAAATAAATTTATATAAGTCGGGGGTTCTCGGTTATTCTCTATTATTGCGTTGTATTCCGAGATACGAATCCTATACATAATCTCCCATTCTGCAGCACGTACGCTTCGGTTAAGAATCCAAAGATTACTTAATGTTGGCATCGGATAATCTCCTTCTAACTTAACGTGGACGAAATGATTGTTGTTGACATGAACAATCGACACGACATGATGAGGCATGACAGTTTTCGGATCAGCCCATAATGGGAAAAATGTTTGACAACCATTATTGCTTAGTAAATGAAGAATAACCCCAAACTTTTGAGCAACCACTAATCCCGTATACGGCATTATCATCCAATGTTCTTCTGGTGCAGGTTCCACACTTTGCCAATCGATGGTGTGACGTAATTCGTTATACTGTCTGGGGTACAAAGTATCGAAAACTTCTCTGTACTCCAATTCATGTCTGTCCAACTCTTCTAAAAGCTGTGTCCGCATATACATCCACTTATTTTCGTCAAACCCTAAGCCTAAAGCTATTGATCGAAACCACAATTCCCATCGGGTCGGACATCTCGTATACGTGAAATATACTGATGAAAGATTGACGGAATCCAATTTTTTAACCTGTTTATATTGTTTAATTGGTGATCTCCGACAATCGAAGAAAACTCATTAGTACCCCGTGATACTTTAGATGACGTTGAACGACTACGTTGCATGGCAGGCTTCTGGGGCTTTACAGCTGAACTTGTTCTTCCGGAAATGTGAGACGCAATAAACGAGCTATGTCTCGGCATGTCGCACGTACTTTGTTGAGTGTCGTACTTTTGTTGTTGAACCTTTAACGTTGGACGACCGCGAATATCTGTTTGAACAACAGGCGCTTTTTTGTTATTTTTCCATGGATACACAATTTTTTTTATTTTTCCACCAAACTAAATTTTACAGCTGCGGGTTGTGTCATTATTTGTTGTTTCACCCGTTCCATTTCTTCTTCAACATCAACTTTTTCATCCACCGTATATGATGGCTTAATGTTATCAAGCTTCGTCCAAAATACGTCAATTGCATCTAATGGAATTTTAGTGCCTGTATTATAAAGTATAAATTAATACATAATTTGTCACTTTAATAGAAAAATGATAATGATGGAGCGACTATTACCAGAATGTTCATATTTTTCCAGCCGACAAGCACAAGGCAAGCCACAACTAGTGAAAAGATGACAACCACATGTTGCATTTGCAGAGCGCATCACATGCAATTTAGTGTTTTCGGCAACTAATAAATCAAGAGCTATGTGTGAAACCTTGCCTCTTAAGTAATCAAATAGCGGAAGTTTATGATGATTCATGGTTTTAATTTTGTTTGTCTCAAAGCTTTCTTTTAAATTTACCTCTTGTGCGTTCACCAATTGATCTACAAACTCCACAAGTCTATCCAGTGAGCTATTTGTTGATTTAAGATATCTTTTAAATTTGCATGTTGACTCTCCACCCTATTTGTTGTGCGTTGGCCAAAATTGCGGTTCGAGTTAGTCCAGGCTGATACAAACATTTCTTTGTAACTCTCTAACCAGAATCTGTTTATATATGACAATACCCCTGAAAATATAATAAAACATAATTAAATTATATATTGAAAATATAATAAAACATAATTAAAATATAATAAAAACTTACTTTCTTGATTCGCTTCAACTAGTCGTTCGTAAAGAAGGTTATAGTTATACTCGTAAATCTCCGCCGTGGGAGACTCACACAAACGTGCCCATGCATATTTAAACTTTCTCCAGTCATCTTTTGTAAAACTTGCTTTACAGTGTTTCGCGATATTTTCATCAATATGCCACCTGCATAAACACTTTGAAGCATTCGGAAACACTTTAACACATGCGTCCATTAAAGCGACATCTCTGTCTGTTATTATGACGTGCGGCTCCATACACTTGCTTAACGTATCTTTCAATCTATTAAGCACCCATTCAAAATTATCTTCCCGTTCTTTGCTAATAAACGCATGAGCAACACAAAATGTCTTGTGTGTGGAGGTCACACCAACAATCTGAACAAACGGAAGCTTGTACATGTTTGTTTTATATGTAGCGTCTATCATCAGCACGTGCGGAAATGCACGCCAAGTGTCGTATGATTTAGGATGACAAAAAAATATATCTTCTACGACATTAGTATCGGGATCTTCTCGGGTGTAATAAACGTACCTTTTAATAGATAAAGGAAGGAAAATTGATGTTGTTAAGTGAGGATACAAATACAAGTTAGGCTTCATTTTAATTAAGTCTATTGAAAAAAAAACCTTCGGGTGTAATAAACGTACCTTTTAATAGATAAAAGGTTTTCTAAGACTTGCATTGGTGTTTCACCGACTTTTCTTTCACTTCTTATCTTATATTGAGCGTTGTATACGTCTCTGGTTATTGATGCGTTATTAGGATTTTGCTTTTTAATAGCTGATAAGATGCTACGAGGCTCCATGTTCTGATCAGTAATCTGCTCCACCAAATTGTATTCGTTTTGAGAAAACCTTCTTACAAAAGGATGCCCCTCCATATGTTGAGCAGGATCATGGTTATGTTCGTCACTTCGCACCTCTAATTTCCACGAACGACGTTTGTTGTCATATATCCCTACTAATTTAAAAGGACATCCGATTTTTTTGCTACCAGATCGTCTAACTGTTGCTTTACTTTTGTGTTCGCCAGCAGGATCACAGATAAGCC